>CM055827.1:1767348-2225605 GCA_029582265.1 Zoroaster sp. YZ-2022 | reverse complement strand
GGGCATGGATTCACTGTTTTCTTCCCTATGTATTCATCTCAACATGCGCAGGACTCTGTAACCCCTTACACTACACACTCGTATACAAAACCCACATACACACTCGTATACAAAACCCAAACCCACACACACACACCCACGTGTGTAAACACCTGCAATCGGGGACTTCCTTTGTCAAATTCCTTTGTCCAAAAATACGGGGACGGATTGTTCTCCATTGTGATAGCGACCGGGGACTAATTGTCCCTTTTGTTATATGTCCCCGGTTTGAATGCGCTCACACACGCACCCTCACATATGCCGACTTGTGGGGTATTCATTTGTTCGTTCTATTATCCCTTTTTCTATAAAATTCTCCAGTGGGGTACCAGAATTTCTATAGATTCCTTGTGGGGTACCATTGTTCCATTGTGTTTGGTACCCCACAACGAATGGTGTGTAAGTACACACACACACACACACACACACACGTGTGTAAACACCGGCATTCGGGGACTTCCTTTGTCAAATTCCTTTGTCCAAAAATACGGGGACGGATTGTTCTCCATTGTGAGAGCAACCGGGGACCATTGTCCCTTTTGTTATACGTCCCCGGTTTGAATGCGCTCACACACGCACACACACACACACACAAACGCATGCATTGTATTACACTGACCTCACGCTGCATTCTCGGTGGCATAAACAAACCTTGGGTGAAGGTGTTAATTAAAAGGTGATTAACTTGCTTAACTTTTTCTGTACAAACCCACTCCTATGGGGTTGTCGTATACAATGTAATAGAGGACATTCTCTACGAAAGTGTGTTTTTAATGTATCACAAACAGTTGGACAAAAGTGTATGGAAAATGTCCGTAAAATACTACAAAGTCGTTATCAGAGTGTTTTGCTACTGTACCAATTCCATCAAAGTCCAACAACTGGGGTACCTTTTTACTGCATGGTGATGTATTTTGGGGGATTTGGGATGGTTGGGATGGTTTCTAGCCAAAATGCTGAGGGAGTTAGGGATAAAGAATGGATGTGACATTTTACCATTGTATACAGTCTTTAAGCCTTCTGTGACTGCAAGGGTCAAAATCAGTCAAAATGTTGATATAATTGCCAAGGTATAATCCAGTGCACTTAAAAGTCGAACACTGTCAAACCTTACGTGTAGTAAACTTATTTACAGGTCAAACTGAGCCAACCGATTTTGACTGGTAAAAGCATTGTCTTGTATTGTTGAGGGTGGCCAAAATGACAGTAAAAAAACGGTCAAAAATGCCCGTGTGCACATTTAGATTAACAGTCAAAACAGGCAGTTGACTGGTTTTGACTTCTATAGCTACTTGCCAGAGAATATTTTGGAAGCATATACCCACACATGTTTGTTTTTTTAATTTTTTAATTTTTTTTATAAATCATCTTGTTTTAAGTAAGTTTAACTCTAAAACACCAACTTGAATAGAATTGTTCATTCATGAATTTTTTTGGGGTTGATTTATTTTGTTCACAATAGAGTATATGTACATGTACCTCAAATATGTTAATTTTGATCATTCTGAAGTCAGAACTTTGGAAAGTTACATGTAATTGATGAAAAAGTAACTTAATTTAGTGTTACGAATCTTAGCCTTTGATTTTGACAAATATTAGCACCCTCTATTTCACTTCTTCCACTTCCAATATTTTGCTTACGATGCAATTTCAAGCATGCAGTCTCAGTGCCAGTGTTTGTTTCCCCGGACCCTCGATTGTCCGCTATGAATATGCAATCCATACAAGGCCGCTACTTTTGCTTATGCATATCCAGCGCCAACGCAATGCATAATGTAACACCAGCGAGAGCCTTGTGTGCGTGCCACGCCCTCCCGCCACGTGGCTTGGAGCCGTCCTTTG
Source organism: Zoroaster sp. YZ-2022 (assembly GCA_029582265.1). Lineage (NCBI taxonomy): Eukaryota > Metazoa > Echinodermata > Asteroidea > Forcipulatida > Zoroasteridae > Zoroaster > Zoroaster sp. YZ-2022. Next base: position 2,223,724 of record CM055827.1, on the reverse strand, counting down.
GACTTAGTCTATTTTTCTCCTACTTTCCTCGGAGTCCACCCTACACGCCGAACACGGTTCGTGGGTGTACACGGCCAAACAGTCACCGTGACTGGCCCGCTCAGTCATAGGCCTTGGTCCGTGTGCCGTGCTCCCATGCGCAACCGCTGCTTCCCTCATGCAATAGCTTAGCATCCCCAGTAAGCATTGCCCCTAGAACACGCCCTCCTTTCTAAGTTGTCACTCACTTTACTTCCGTCAAATACCTTTCCTTATATGGAACAAGGACCTGTTGTATATCATGATTTTGAACACGTTTCTACCGTTAGACGCGGAAGGCAATCTTCTCATTGACTAAGACACTAAACTAGGCTAATGTTTTATTCATTCCTAGGCCCCAGATTTCTATATAAACCCAGAGATTTCCTGATCTCGACGAAGTGCGATTCCGAATGATATCTGTGTGACTCGATCCGATCCATGACAGTGCGATATACCGAACTATTACAGTCCAGAGCCTCGTTCGTTGAACCAATGGTGCAGTGCGTCGATATGACCATTGGTTAATGCGGTCTGATACACACTCTGGCCCCGTCCAGACACCCCGTGTAGTCAAGCCCTGGTGGTCCCCGTCGTCGAGACTGACCAGCCGTCCATCTCTCGGTGTAGCAGTGCCCGTACCGTATACCGAGTGACAAGCCGCATGAACGAATGATGGTCCTGGCTGTATCCGATCCCTTTGTAGTTGGTATTACGCACCATTCGGAACTCGTATTATGTCTAACTGTTAAGTCTAATTATTGACCTACGCTACCACTCTTTTTATATGTCATTAATGCCTTTTATTGTTGTTGAATGCAGAGAAGATAATAAAACAACCCCAACTGATAATGTCCCAACAAAGTTTGTGTCCGCCCTATTATTTTGTTGACCCACAATAGTGGGGAATGCAACATTACTTTAAATTTAAAAAGGGAAGATACATCAAGTTGGTTTTTACCAGATTATCAAAATAAATAAATATAATCTTTAGATATACTTGGTGAAAGAATATTTCTGCTTTATTTCCCCTGGTACTTCCCAGTAGATTACATATTCCCAGGGAAGTGCACTGTTCCATTGCATTTTAGATATTGAGCATAACACACAATGCTTGAGGCAACAGGCAAAGTGATTGCGGAAATGACAAAATAACAGGCACAAGTACTGATCATCCTGCAACAATTAATGTCAAATCACAATTTAAAGGGACAATATCATCGCGATCAGACCAGACTTTCAACAGGGCATGGAATCAGTGTCCTCGTTTAAAATAAAAACAGTGACTGAAAATTATTGACCTTACCATGCGGGGTATTAATTTCAGTCACTGAGTTAATCTAAAACTAGCACTCTGATTCCATGCCCTGTTGATCGTGACGATATTGTTCCTTTAAATATGCACATTTATAAAAATTTGTGAATGTTTTTTCAGACATTTCTCTTGACTTCGATTCCACGTTGAGCAGAAACTTTCACAGTTTAATTGTTTAATCTATATCTTAATAAAACAAATGTTATATTTGATGTTTTCTTTAAATACAGACCAATAAAGAATTTGTACAACAGATGAATGGTTATAAGAAGAGAAGCGATGCTCCAAAAGCACTTACATCCTTCAACGCACCCAAAAACATCAAACTCTCCCAAGAAGTGGACTGGCGAACGAAGGGATTTGTCACCCCAGTCAAGAACCAGGTAGGTATTTGGATCCTTACCAACCCCGCCATACCAACCCCACCGCCCCCCCCCCCCAAAAAGAAAATAAATAAATAAATAAATTTAAAAAATAATAACCTTTTTTTTTTAATTAAAAATTAAAAACATGAACAAAAATTAATAGTTAATTAGTAATTAAATGTTAAGGCAAACATGGTAATTTTATATTACATGTACCCAGAGCTGTTAACATTTGTGTTTGGACATGTACTAACCCTGCTACACATGGAGGCCACTCCCAACCACAATGTCCAATATGTTGTACACATATCGTTTGTGCATATATGCCACACTAACCCTTTTAAGTAATCTTTTATGTAAAGCTCAGAGGCCACTGGAGACCACTGTAATTACATACATGCATACTACCTTGTTCAGTGGTGTCCTATACATGTATGTCTGTGTACAGTACTTCTGTTTGATGCTAGGTGGTGCTAGATTTTCAGCAGTTATTTTGTAAACACAGACTCTCAATAGTAAGCCACCACCAGCCACTGAGACTGGAACATAATAGTATGCCCCTGCAATACATCAATCACAAACCACTTAAACCAACAGACATATGAGGTATTATGAATACTATGCAGTATAGCCATTAGGAGACACTGCCTTCCATAGCAATGGCTTGGAGTGGCCTCAATGGTTTGTTCACAAATTTGCACTGAAATAGGTTTGCTGAAATAGAAATTCCCGACATAATGTTTCATTTGTATACTGGTAACTGTACAATGTAGAAAGGTTTGTTATATCACAAATCAAACAACAAATTTTAAGCCTTCAAATTAAATTGTTCAGATGTACAGATCAAAAGAAGTGTAGCTGTTTAAAACAATCTCTTAGACTCAGAGTAGTATGTCAAATGGGGGTTCTGGCTCAAATTTTAAAAAATGATTTTTTAAATAAATTTGTTGGGTAGTAGTAGGGGAGTGAGTTGATGAGTTATCAAAAAAGTAAATAGAGCTATTGATGATGTGAGCGAGACGAGCAAGAGTAGTATGTCAGATGCCGGTCCTGGGACAGATACTAAAAAGGGGGCGTGGCTTGGCTAAGAATAAAAAAAGTGGAGGGTGGTTGTGAGATGTTGATGACGTCATCAACTATTTTTGATGACGTCATAGTTTGTTATTTTTTTCCTACTACATCGACGCAAGACGCTACTCATCAAAAATTATTTTTTAAAAATTGGTTCAAAATAATTTAGAAAAAAAGATATTTTTTATAGTCGATAAAAAATTGAAAAAACGAATTAAGATTATGTGGATTTATAGTAAAAGAGGATATGACGGCAAAGTATTTATCGAAATGGACAAAAGCAGAATTGAAAGAGTTTGCACGTGCAAATGTTAGACCATTAATTGTCGCGCGAGACAGTAGAACGAAAAAAGTTAATAAACGGTCTTATTACGAAGCCGTAAAAAGATATAAAAAACGAAATAACAAAAGCCATTGTATAAATTAAATTTTGCCGAACTGAGAGAGCGTATAGCGGCTGAAAATATCTAGCTGCCTCAACGCGGCGGTGGGAAAAGAGGGCAGTTGTTAAAAAAAGACTACATCGACGCTATTAAAAGGTTTCACGATCAAGAAGAAGAGTTGAGATTCGACGAACCACCGATCGACGGCGGGGGATATTTACGTCAACGAAGAATGACCGTTCCGCTCAATCATAGCAAAGAAAAAGATTTAAACATTTTTTGGGAAGCGGCAAAGCCAAAGATTAGAGCCAAGTTTTCTTTAGACTTAAGAGAATTTACATCATTTAAGTTTATGATATATTTACGTATTACATTACGTAAAGATAAACCAGACGGTACTATCGATTATGCAGAGCCTAATTTTCATAATAATAGGCAAATTGTTTTATTGAATTTAGATAGTACTGAAAATGTATTCAATACCGTTTTTTCACAAATTCAAGAGGCTTTAGAAAAATGGACGCAAGAGGGTTCTGGATGGATCGTAGATCGTATTGTAGGTATGAGTATTACCATCGCGAGATATCAACCTTTGAGGGGCGGTTCTTATATCGAGCTACCTGACTACATAAAAAACAAAAAGCATGCATCAACGTAAAAAAACAAAGACGACGATTGTTTACGATGGGCGCTACGCAGCGCTCTTTTTCCCGCTAAAAAATGGTGATAGAATGTCTAGCTATCCGACGGAAGATGGTTTTAATTTTGACAATATTGACGCTCCGACTCCGATTAATCAAATAAAAAAAGTAGAGAAACAAAATTGTATCGCGATAAACGTTTTTGGTTACAAATCAAAATCAATTATAGTTTACAAACTCAGCGATCAACCGGCAGATATAGATCGTATTAATTTATTATTAATTCATAAAGAAAATAAATTTCACTACGTTTGGATTAAAGATATAAATAAATTACTTTACGACCAAACGAAACATAAAGAACGTCAACATTTTTGTTTGAGATGTTTACAGGGTTACTCGACAGAAGCGTATCTTGAAAATCATATAAAAATGTGTAAGGGAATTAACGACAGACCGATGGCGGTCGTTATGCCGGAAAAGGGTAAAAACGATACGCTAAAATTTATAAATTTCCATAAAAAGATTAAAGTTCCTTTCGTTATATACGCCGACTTTGAAAGTATTATTAAAAAGACTGACGATGTGAATACGACTAATACTAAAAAACTGCAAGAACACGTCGTTTGCGGTTATTCGTACGTAGTCGTTCGGTGCGACGGTCAAACTTTACCTCCTGTTGTATACCGAGGAGAAGATGCCGCGGAGCATTTTTTAAACGAATTACAAAAACAAGTAGAATGCATCAACGCAATCTTTATAAATCCTTTAAAAAATGACGATGACTAAAGACGATGTAGAAGATTTTAACTCCGCTAAAAAGTGTTGGATATGCGAAAAACGTTTTATGAGAAAAGATGATTTAGAAAACCTTTTTTACGAGATTAGCGAGTGTTGTAAAAAAGGTGCGATCAAATGTGAAAAGTGTGAAAAGAAATTTTACACGTTTTGCTTAAAGTTTAGCCAAGTACGCGATCATTGTCACATCACCGGAAAATATAGAGGAGCGGCGCACAATGAATGTAACTTGAAACACAGTTTAAAACCGGCTAAAACATTTATTCCGGTCGTATTTCATAATTTGCGAGGATACGACTCATCTCATTATGCAAGCCGCGAGTCAAACGCAAGGAAATCTAACGTGTATTCCAAACAATATGGAAAAGTACATTTCTTTTTCAATAGCGCAACTGCGATTTATCGACAGCGCTCAATTTTTACTAGCTTCGTCAGATAAACTCGTAAAATCAAACGACGTTTTTTCAATCACTAAAGAGTACGAGCGCGATCGAGAAAAAGTTGTACTCGCTTTACAAAAGGGTATCTATCCTTACGAGTACATGGACTCTTTTGAGCATTTCGAAGAAACGCGTCTTCCTTCGATAGAATCTTTTTATAGTAGTTTGGACGATGAACGCATTACTAAAGAACAATACGAGCACGCAAAGAACGTTTGGAACAAGTTTGAATGTAAAAATTTAGGAGATTATCACGATTTGTACGTGCGTACGGATACTTGCTTATTGGCGGACGTGTTTGAAAATTTTCGTACCACTTGCATGAAACAGTACGGGTTAGATCCGGCTCATTATTATACCAGCCCAGGATTGAGTTGGGACGCTTTGCTTAAATATTCGAAAATAAAGTTAGAATTGTTGACGGATTACGACACGCATTTATTTATAGAAAAAGGTACTAGAGGAGGAACGTGTATGGTAAGTAAACGATACGCAAAAGCAAACAACCACTATTTATACAATTACGATAAAACGAAACCTACAACTTAGGCCTATATACAATATTTAGACGCGAATAATGTATACGGCCATGCGATGAGTCAACCTTTACCAACTGGTAATTTTAAATGGTTGACTCGTAATCAAATTGACAGACTCTTAGAAAAAGGATTAATACGTGGAAAGGATACATTTTAGAAGTTGATTTAGAATATAGTCGAGAATTACACGATTCTCACAATGCATTTCCGCTCGCGCCAGAGTCGTTGACGGTACCTAAAGAATGGATGTCTGACTATCAACGCGAGTTATTAAAAGACAAACCCGCTCCAAACGTTACAAAATTAGTTCCAAATTTATACGATAAATCAAACTACGTGCTTCATTATCGTAATTTACGATTGTATTTACAACTCGGTATGAAACTAACTAAAATTCATCGCGTTTTAGAATTTGATGAATCGCCTTGGATGAAATCGTACATCGATTTAAACACCCAACTCAGAAAAGATGCAACGTCAGATTTTGAAAAAGATTTGTACAAACTCATGAACAATTCAGTATTTGGAAAAACGATGGAAAATGTACGAAATCGCGTCAACGTGAATTTGAAGCGCCTCAACGATGAAAAAGCAGAAAATCAAATTCGTACATTAATCGCGAAACCAGATTTTGCCGAGGTTAGGATTTTCGATAACGATTTAGCGGCGATTCACATGCATATTCATATACTTGTAGTATATTTCGCATAATGCGCTACTAAGAGCGGTTTTAATAAGCGGGTCTTTTTCTAAATCCGCAATTAATTCATCTTCGTTATCGATCGTAACTTTGTATCCCATTACATCGGTCATGTTTAAACCCGAGTTTAGCGCTTTAGCGTAAAGATTTATGATAGATGAGCCGAACGAAGATATCATTTCAGATCCGAGTCTCGCCTCGTATCTTACGTATAATTTTTCTTGATCGAATGAATTTAAAGCTTCAATGTCGCTAATACTATACTCTTTACCGAAATATTTTTTTCGAGTTTCCTGAGGCTACGACCGCTATCAGTCGATCTATATGTTGATTAGAGGTCAAAGCTGACGGCGGTAATTCAACGCAACTCACTCGTTCACTCTCTTCGTTTAAAATGTTTGCAACTTCTGCCATTATTAATATACTCTTATATTTTTTTTATGTTAACATTTTCTCAACATCTTCTATTATTATATTTAATACTCGAAATATTTTTTTATCAAAAATTTTTTTCGATGATGATAAGGGTTTTATAAAATCATTATTAATGCGTGAGTATTTACGAATGAAAAATACGACTGCACCTAGCGTACAACAGTTTGTAAATAAACTAAACGTAACTAAACATTCGATGAGCATATTTTATATATAAATTTTATTATAATTTTGATAAGTTACTTACTACGACCTATACAGGTTACCTACAGGTTACTTACTACGACCTACAGGTTACCTATAGCAACCTATACAGGTTACCTACTACGACCTATAGCAACCTAGCAAGTTACCTACAGGTTACCTACAGGTACGTTACCTACTACGACCTATAACAACCTATACAGGTTACCTATAGCAACCTATACAGGTTACCTACTACGACCTATAACAACCTATACAGGTTATCTACAGGTTACCTATACAGGAATTACTACGACCTATCTACTCCCCTGCTCCTACTCAGCAAATTTTGAAAAAATAACTATTAATCTAGTATCGCATAATCAGTCAGTTGATCCGTTTTTAATATCAACTTACAATGTTTGGTCGATTTTAATTTTTCACGCATTTCTATTCTCAACTCTTGAGTGGGTATGACGTCATTTTCTCGAAGACAATTTTCGAACGAGTCTCTATCTTTGCAATAAAATAAACACACCCACTTTAGTTGCTCTCTAAAATCTTTCAACACGCTGTTGTATTTTTGCGAAAGAATCCAAGAACTGTGATTGTAGTGTCTGCCGCTATTGGCCAACAGACTAATCATACATTTATTATTCTCGTCGTATTTTCTATAGTTTAAAGCTTAAAGGGCCGGTCACACTGCAGCGATAACAAGTAAGGAGAACAAGAACACTGCTAATGAATGCCATCGATTGGTTAAATAAGCGTGCGCGTATTCCGCGCGGTACAATTTAACCAATATAATGGGTTCTTTTGCGTCGTTATCGTTATCGTTACTTGTAATCGCTGCAGTGTGACCGGCCCTTTACTCGCGCTGCAGTCGTCGGCGATAAACAACGTTTCGTCGTTTTTGAAGACGTGATCAATTTTTATGGCCTCGTTTAAAGATAAATCGCTCAGATCGTCAACGAGCACTCGCTCGTCGTTCCAAATGAAATTTCTGTTTTGATAGGTGAGATTTTCTGCGACGGTCGGGCATAATAGTACGATATATTCAAAATATTTACGATATTCTTTTTGTAATAGATTTAATATAAATTCAGTTTTTCCGCATCCGGTTTGTCCACAAATCAACGCAGCGTGTGGATATTTAGGCAGAGTTAACATTTTAATATAGGTTTTCCCGGCCAATTTCAACAAAAAATCATTCAATTTCATCAACACGCTTTCAAATTCACGCGATTTTGATAATTCAATCCAACTAGGGTTTCTCTTTCGATATTATTGCATTCAATTTCGTTTTCGTGCACACATGATTTCTTTCTTTTCATTCTATTTCGTTTATAGGCATTCAAAACTACAAGATCACTATTCTTATATCTACCACATTTTCGCAATAGGTGCAATCAAATTCAGAGTCATCGAAGCGCACCAGCCTGTTGCTGCTGGCTTTGACGAAATTGAATGAACTTAGCGACCATTTGAAATTGAATGATCTTATTTGTCGAGTGAATGCTCAAGTATTGAAATTGAATGACTCTTTTTAACTGTTGAATGCTGATGTAGCTGAGCATTTATTTTCAAACGAAATTGAATGAGCCGGTTATCAAATTGAATGATTTTTTTCCGAAATTGGCCGGGAAAACCTATATTAGTCAACATGTTTTTGCTCGAGCTTTGCTTGGCTACGTTGCTAGTACAACCTAATAATTCACGCTACGAAATCGTCCATTTTCGATATTGAGTTCAGCGTCCATGATGATGAACGTGTAGCAGTATAACGCACCATCGGCTTCTGCCTCTTTTTCTAGTTGAATAGTAATTCCTTCGGATAAGTTATGTAGTCGCCTACCGCTTCCGTGAACTTTGTTGTCGTCGCTGCTTCTCATATCTAAAAACAAACCGTATTTATCGAGGTAGTAATCGGCTAGTTTAACGTTGGATAGATTTAAAGTTTTTTGTACTCGCATAGCGAATTCTTCTTTCGAATCTCCGAAATATTTTTGAATTTCTTCCCAGTGTTGATACCTGCGCATCCCTTGCGCGTAGAGTTGATTGGGAATTCCTTCTACGGTAATGCTAATTTTATCAATTTTTGGATTATAAAATTTAAAAGATTCTTTTACGTTGGGGTCTTTGAATAAAAACAATATTCCTTTCATGCTTTTTGCGGGTGTATTTAGATTTATATTCCACGTCTTATCTTTTTTGTTTAGCGGTTTGACGCTTTGTCTCAACACTCTATCGTATAATATCGCCAACTTGTTACTATATTGATTTCTGATCATTATAGCGAGATTTACATCGGTGACGATTTGATATTCTAAAGAAATTTCGCTTATGATATATTTCGCATTATCATCCATGCTTTTAATAACTCGATTGTATTTATTAAACGTGAGTTCGTAACTCAATCTATCCCCTAACCCAGCTTGATAATAGGGTTGATGATCGGTCAACAATTCAAAGTCTTTGTCTTTTCCATTGTTGTTGCTAGCATTACCGTCGCTGGCGCCTACTCTCAATTTAGAAATGTTTAAATGTTCGATTCCTTGATAGGCTAGATTTTCTCGTTGATCTTTCGTCAACCAATTGTCTTTAAAGCAATTAAACACGTCTGCATCGTCTAAACTAAACACTTCGTTTCCTTCGATTTTTTACGATGGCTCTGCCTATATTATGTACGATCGTTCTAGTATCGTCGTTTGCGGCTTCGAGAGTAATGTTAAAGGCTAATCTAACCGAACCCGGAACGATGACGTCATTTTTTCCTAAATTTGGAAAACGAACCGTAAGTAATTGATTTTCATCGATGGTGCTCGGATTGTTTGTAATAACGACATTTCTCTTAATTTTCTGTACGGATTTAGTTTGTGTGGGAATGCTTGACTCATATTTTATAGTATAGACAATATTTTTAAATTTTTTAAAATAAAAATAAAATTATAAACATGGTGTCGATAGGAATGATGATCGGTGGTGCCGTAGTAAACGCGTTAGCTTTTAGCGGATCAAATTTTTTATTTTCTAATTTTCGTTCTAGCGATGCTGCGGAAGAACGTAAAAGGCACAATTTAGCCTTAGAGCAACTTAGTAGAGCCAGAGACGAGTACTCGAAACAGCGAACTAAATATCTAGATTATTTAAACGAAAAACTCGTAAAAGAATTGAACGCTAAAAAAACTTTTAATAACATTGACGAAGCGATGAACGAATATTATATCGTTACTGGCGAACAATTTGATTTACCAGAAAATTTACAGCACGAACCTAAACTAGAAGATTTTTACGTTTCTAGCGAAGATTTAAAAAACTCGAGAAATCATATTTATCGTTTTAGGTATGAGCGTAGTAGGGTACGCAACTTATAAAATTATTTAAAAAAGATAAAAACTAATTGTAAATAGTATGGCGGGAAGGTATGAACTTATGCCTGCGGATCCAGCTTATAACTACCCAGAAGAAGAAGAAGAAGAAAATGATATACAAGAAACAAATATCGATGATGATGATGATGATGAAATATTAGAAAGATTAGAAAGAGAAAGAATAGAAAGTGAAAAAGGGTAAATGAAGAAATAGCAAAAAGATTAGAAAGAGAGCAAGTTGCTTTCAATAATGTCTATGATGCTGTTGATAGATTTTACAGAGATAACGGCTATCCTAACGTTGAAAAAAACTCTAATAGATTTAAGTACGGACACTCAGTCCTTTGGTTTATAAGGCAAAACGGTGACCAAATACGATTAAGTAACCAAAAAGAATTGAGTAAATTTTAAAAAATATCTACTCTCAAAGGAAAATATGGTCCAGCTTTTATAGATGATCTTTTGGGATTAAATGCAATATCAAAAGAGATAGATAAAGCTCTATCTACATCTTTAGAAAAGCTAAATTTACCATCAACAGATAAAACACCTAATTCTAGTGGAGAAAAAAGGCGACAGTTACCAACTCCACCAGCTTCAAGAGATGATCAACACCAAGAACTAAAAGATCAAAAAGAACTAGAATATCAACGAGAACTAGATGGACTACAAGATTTTGTTGATCAACAACAAAAACTAAAAGATCAACAAAAACTAAAAGATCAAAAAGAACTAGAATTTCAACAAGAACTAGATGGACTACAAGATTTTATTGATCGACAAGAACAACAAAGAAATAATAAAACAACAAGAAGAAAATGCAATAGCTGCACTCGAAGAATTACTCAAGTCATTAAGGACTCGCGCGTCAACTCGACAAGAAGAAAATTTATTGCGTGTAATAGCGGGTGGCTTAGAACTTATGAAAACAACGCGAGGACATAGATTAAATTTTGAAGCTAAATTAATTGCACGAAACCGTGAATTAACCGAAATTAGACAAAGAATCGCTGATTACGAGTTAAGAGATGAAAATGACACGAAAGAACTTCGTAATCGAGAGCGAGAACTACTGAACGATATAGAATTGATTAAAAATGAAATATCTGATCTAGATAATGAGAGTAGTAGTTCTCGCGATAGTCATAAATTATATTTTGACCGTGAATTAATTGCACGAAACCGTGAATTAACCGAAATTAGACAAAGAATCGCTGAAAACGAGGTAAAAGATGAAAATGCTACGAAAGAACTTCGTAATCGAGAGCGAGAACTACTAGACGATATAGAAGTAATTATAAATGAAATATATAATCTAGATGATAAGAGTAGTAGTCAACTCAATAGAATAAAAGAAACGTTAACTAAAATAAGAGACAGAAACCTCTCGTTGAGTGAAAAAATAAACATTTTATTTAAAGAACAAGGCATTACAATCGTCAGTCTATTAACGGCATTTACTATGACGATCGCTTTCATCGTTAGTCAGATCGTAGCTGCTGCAAAATCAGTTATACCAACACCCAAACCAACACCTAAGCCCGAACCTAAACCTAAGCCCAGACCTAAGCCCGAACCTAGTAAAAGTGTAAAAGAGTGGATACAAAACAAGCTTAAAACAATAGCGAATCTGTTAAAGAATCTCGGATCTAAAGCTTTAGCCGCTTTACCGGGAATCATCGGATCCGTGATAAGTTGGTTATTTAAGACAGCTTCGAGCGTCGTCGGATGGGCGGCAGAACCCGTGTGGCTAGCCTTGACTGGAGTTGGAGTTTTAATTTTATCTTATATACAGAAGCAAGCCCGCTAAGTCAACAACTCGTAAATCATTACACCTAGTCCACCGAGTATAGCAAAACCAAAAATTAATGCATTTTTTCCTTCTTGGTGAGTTGCGGTAGCAGTTACATCAGTTGAGGTAGATACAATCGCGTCTGCTGCCTCTATAGAAGCAGAGGCTGATGTTGATAGATCGTTAGATTCTTGAAAATCATTTACGGTTGTTGTTTTTTGAATATTTTGAGTATTGTTGTGGGTAGTAGTTGGGGTGAGTTCTGAATTAACAACAGATGCGTCTTTGGTATCGATTAATTGCGGTTCAGGCGTAACGGGTAATTCGACTTGAGTATCTGAGAGTAGTGGAGCAGGTTCTGAGGGTGGTGGAACAGGTTCTGAATTATTTGTGTCTTGATTCGATCCTAACGATAAATCAGACGATGCAATTTGAATATTATTATTGTATCCGACTATCTTACCTATTTTCATATTCATGTCAGACGGCATGAGGTATAAATTTTCTCCGACAGCAAAGTTTAATTGCGATCGAGCGTATTTTAAATTATCTTGATATTGTTAAATAGATTTTTCTAAATCTACGGGAGAATCGATCAAAGCATCGAGAATGTTTAAAAATTCTCTTTTTGCTTCTAAACCGGTACCAGCTGTAAAAAATGATGTTTTTGCTTGCGCTCGAGCTCCTAATATCGCGTAAACATACGTTCTTATAGAGTCGTTAATTCGTTCTGTACCGATATCTGTAAAACCTCGAGACTCGTCGATTATAAATTTAGTCCAAGCGAGCTCTGTACATGGAGATTGTGAATATAAGCGACGGTATACGTCGAAGGATGATCTCCAAAACTCATTTTTGTAGCAGTTTTGTAATAATCGTAATCAGTCACCTCAGTAGAGATTACATTCAAACTAGAATTATCGTAGTTTTTTCCAGGCACCACTTTGTATTCGTTATCGTAATAATAAGCCGTTCCCAATCCATTAGAGTTTTTGTCTACTTGTTGTTTCCAATTAGACACAGTTGCGAGGTGAAAGTCTTTACATATTTTTTTATACTAATGTCTATATTGTTTTCGAAAGCGCTAAAATAATTTTGAAAAGACGCGGGACAACTCATTTCTTTGAGTAATCGTCTAATTTGTTAATAAACGTGAAATCTGAAAAAACTACGAATCATCATATTCGAATGATTTAAATGTTCGTAACTAACACCGCATCTCGTCGTACTGCAGTACGTTACAAAATTTATTTGATTTTGATAAAACTTTAACGGATTATGATTCCAATCATCTACAACTTTTTGACTATTAACGCGAGGCAACTTGTAAGTTGCTAAAAACATTATCGAGTTGTACGTTAAAATGTTCATTTTCGTTAACGTAAATATTCATATTCGTCAAATCTCTCGCGGTAAAATTTTGAGCGGCAATAAAATTTCCAGATTGTCGATATGGAAACGTAAAATTACTCTGAAATGCTAATGGAAACGACATTTTATTATAATACAAATATAAATTATAAATTTTTTATAATAAAATGTATCACACCTTTGAAATCGAAATAGAAAAAAATAGCTCGACGGTCGAATTGAATGACGTCGTCGATAATCGCGATGGTAAACTTAGTATTACATTAAAAAGCGTTAACCTTTGGGTAGGTTACTGCAACGTGCGGTAGGTTACTGCAACGTGCGGTAGGTTACTGCAACGTGCGGTAGGTTACTGCAACGTGCGGTAGGTTACTGCAACGTGCGGTAGGTTACTGCAACGTGCGGTAGGTTACTGCAACGTGCGGTAGGTTACTGCAACGTGCGGTAGGTTACTGCAACGTGCGGTAGGTTACTGCAACGTGCGGTAGGTTACCGCAACGTGCGGTAGGTTACTGCAACGTGCGGTAGGTTACTGCAACGTGCGGTAGGTTACCGCAACGTGCGGTAGGTTACTGCAACGTGCGGTAGGTTACAGCACCGTGCGGTAGGTTACTGCAACGTGCGGTAGGTTACTGCAACGTGCGGTAGGTTACTGCAACGTGCGGTAGGTTACTGCAACGTGCGGTAGGTTACTGCAACGTGCGGTAGGTTACTGCAACGTGCGGTAGGTTACTGCAACGTGCGGTAGGTTACTGCAACGTGCGGTAGGTTACTGCAACGTGCGTAGAAAAGACAAAATATTCTATCGTACAAACGAGCAGCAAGACGATATTGTGTTTATCGAACTGGGGCTTTACAATATAAAAGAAATTATCGACATTATCATAAAAGACGCACCTTGATTAACATTATCTATCGATGAAAAAAGAGGCTATTTCTTGCTAAATATTACCGACGAAAATAAATCTATCAAATTTTCATCTGGATTAGCTAATTTACTCGAGTTTCACAGCGAATATCTAACTGTAGGAGAGTATAGCCAAAAAATTTACGTGCAGCCTTTAAAAATTTTGTACATTCATTGCGATCAAGTTTCTACGAGTAAAATTTTTTTCAACGGTAAACCTTGTAGATTGTACTATTTTAAACGTTTTTCCCTTACAATATAAATCCTTCGGAGAGAGTATGTGGATAGAATATTCTAATCCGTTACCAAAAAAAACTTGTAACCGGTACTTTTAACGAGTTAATGTTTTCAAATTAAAGATTCAAAAGGTAGAGATATAAATAATCACGGTTTTCCCATTATTTTAAATCTTGAAATTAAATGATTTATTATATATATAAATATGGCGAGTATTTACGGTCCTAGTCGAGGTCAAGAAAAAAAAATCAACCTCGTCGGCGATGTTTACAACGACAACAATCCGTACATTTACGAACGACACGGATATATCAATAGAGATGAAATTTTACAAACGATACCTTTACTCGAAAAATTTAACGTTATACTCGGATGGCACGGCGTGCTTAAACTACCCTTTTACATGTTCAATCGATTACCCGCATACTGTAAAATTTTTGTAAAATTTATGAAAGTTAAAGGTATTTTTTCACATTCGGCGGAGGGTAATTTTGCTGTCAACGTATATCATATTCCTTCTCCCGCTCGAGATAAAAGATTAGTTTTTAACACTTCGCAGCACGTAGAATACGAAATGTGCTTCAAAACGCGAAATGAAAAAGTTTTTGTACAAGCGAGCCTTTTTGTCGCTCTAAACACTAAAATTTGTTTCAATATAAAAATTTAAAGTTTACCGTTGTCGCGCAAGCGGTAAATTTTATATATATATATATATATATATATATATATATATATATATATATATATATATAGGGCCTATATATATATATATATATATATATATATATATATATATAAATATATATATATATATATATATATATATATATATATATATATATATATATATATATATATATATATATGTATACATGTATATATATACATGTATATATATATATATAGAAAATGTGAATAGTAAAGGTGAAACAGTGCTCACCGGATAGTTATACCCGAGCTTTCGGTGCGATGCACCTTCATCAGGGGAATTAAGGCTTGTTGTGATGAACCGCGGGTAGAACAAACGCGGTGAACTCCACGTTCATCCCGTCAGGGTGGAGCGTGCCCAGTTTGAACATCACACGCTGTTCTAAAGATCGGCGCTGAGTATCTGGCGATGCCGTGGAAACAACGCAGACGCTCATGTCCTTTGTGGAGTGTGATGGCGCGCTGAAGTGTTGGGCGACAGCCAGACCAGGGGGGTGTTTCATAAAACTTTACAATTAATCTTATCTCCAAATAATCAATCTTATCTCCAAACGATTCATCTTAAACCTCTCAAATTTACAATTAATCTTATCTCTGTTTCATAAAGAAAGTTAAGATCAATATCAGACTTAAGTTTGGTTTGAATCAATCTTGGATTTACGCTTGGTCACAGATCAAATGTTTGGATCTAACAATCAAACTTAAGTTTGTAATTTTATGGCGGGAAAAACCACAACATTTAAATTTTTGTGTCAGTGGCACTTTATACACAAGCTCCAAGTGTCATGGCTTTTCAGCTTCTTTGAGGGAAATCGTGCTTTGCGAAGAGAAAGGGTGTTTCGGGATCGAAAGAACCCCTTAGATGAGTTTGATGATGTTGAGATGTACAAGAAGTACAGATTTACACGGTTGGGGTGCATGCATGTCATCGACAGAATAGAAGGTGGCCTACAGCCTCAAACAAGGCGTAATCATGCAATACCGTCTAGTTTGCAAGTTTTCATTGCCCTGAGATTTTATGCAACGGGATCCTTGTTTGATTGCACGAGTGAGATGCATGGATGCAGTATTGCCTCTTGCTCCCGGATTTTAAGAAGAGTGACTCTTGAGTTATGTCAACTGCGAAAATGAGATGATAACATTTCCATTAACACCAGCCGCTGTTCGTGATGAGCAAAGAAGTTTCTTTGCTATTTCAGGATTCCCCCAAGTAGTAGGAGTAGTTGATGGCACCCACATCTGTCTCCATGAGTGTAAACTTGGAGAAAATGAACATATATATGTAAACCGCAAGGGCAGGTACAGCATAAATGTCCAGCTGATCTGCGATTCAAATGACAGGATCACCAATGTGGTAGCGAGATGGCCTGGCAGCACTCATGACAGCCGCATTCTGCAGGCAAGCCGAGTCGGGCAACAGTTTGAAGGTGGACGTCAGAAGGCATCCTTCTAGGTGATTCTGGCTACCCAGTGCGTCCATGGTTGATGACCCCATTATCCTATCCCGAAACCAATGCAGAGGCTTACAACAGGTAAATACTCCGATATAAGCAGGCAGTTGGTATTAAATATTTACTTGGAAATAATGGAATATCACAGCGATATTAGTCTTATTTGGTGTGGGGAAAGACATACATTTACCTTCATAATCAGACTAGTATTTTTATTTTACCCTAGAAATTATATAAATGACCGTTCTTTTTTTAAATACAAAACACATACGCAGACCTAAATCCTGATTTCAATAACTTGGTGGATACAAATTGCATTCATCGGTTGTACTTCAACGTATCTTGATCCCATGATAGAAAATAATATTGCTACAGTACCTTGTTTTTGTTTTGTTTTCATCCCACTTATTCATTGTACAATTTTGTCCTCATTACGTGTAGGGCCCATGTGCCAGAACAAGAGTGCGAGTGGAGCAAGTAAATGGCCAAGTAAAGAATAAATTCCGCTGCCTATTGGGCCATGGTATGCAGATTGTTCCAGACAGAGCATGCAACATCATAACAGCCTGCTGTGTGCTGTTCAACATAAGTAAAGAATTACGAGAACCCCATCTTGACCCAGAGAACGATCAGCTTGAAGACAATGCAGATGACAACGAAGACAACAACATTGCAGAGGATGAAGTTGCAGAGATAAACGGAAATGGAGTCAGGGAAGAGATTATCAACAATTTTTTTATTTAACAGAATTGTAAGCTATTAAACGTAATGTCTGTAAAAAAAAATGTCAACACATTTCACAATATTTTGTTATTTCATGTATTTTGTTTATGAGAAAAAAAGGTGAACTTACTGGTTGTAACAATATGTTTTCTAATGAGGAAATAATCACCGACTAACAGTCCTTGTTAGAAATGTCGATAGTTCACATTATTCTTCATATTTTGAGGGGCAATTAATTTTCTGTGATACTAAAATCAAACCAAATATCCTTTAAAAATATTCACTGTGTATACATCCTTCCAAGTACCTAATGGCAAAATACTTTGGACAGAACGGTAATAAATAATCTTTTGAATCACTTGTAAATATGTTTATTTATTGAAATTAATTTTCATTCAAGTTGATAATCAATAAAGCTGATTAAATATCAAGGTTAGTGCGATGTTACTGATGAATCAAACCAAGTATAATCATTAACAGCCAAGGTTTTCCAATTCATAAATATGTTCACCGAGACTTAAAGTTAAAATAAATTAAACTTTAAACTGCCAATATGTAGTGAACTTAATAAATATTATTTAAGGGTTTTTAATAATCATTTATGAATCAAATTTGTTTTTAAATATTTATAGGGACACAAGTTTTTCACATTGGGCATTTCTAGTTTACAATTTAGTCAAGAAAAGTGTCAAATAACATTTAAAACACGACTTTCATGAATAGATCAACTGCAGAGGAAACAGTCAGTTTAATATTTCATGTGGAGATGATGCCAGAGATTGTTAACTGTAAATTCCAGTGTTTCATGAAATGTTTCATTTCTTTTAATTTATTGGAATGTAATAAAACTTTCAATTACACAGATTAAAACTATCAGTATGGTTTTCTCTTTATTGATGCTATTTTATAGAATAATAATATTAGTACCTTTTCAAGTAGTAACAATAAAACAAAAAAAGATAACCGACTTTACTGATGCATTGAATGCAACATGACTGTTGATACGACAGATTGTAGGCATTCCAAGATACCTTTTTGGACCTCTAAATTCTGCCTCATGATGTCCACCTTAGTTTTTTCCAATCTTAGCAGATCTTTAATTTATTAAATTTTTCTTAAATAATCAATTCACATTTGTATAAATTCATTCTCATTTCCATCTTTTCATTAATTAGATATAACATATTGCAAGAATTGCATAAACACATATTTGAAATATTTGGCAAATAATTTTGTAAAAACATTTAATGGAATTAATTTAAATTATGTTTAAAGTAACACAGATCCCAAACATTGTTTATAGAAAAGTTGTAACAATTGTTTTCAGTTAACAACCTGTAAGAAGTGTTACCAATGTTTTTATCACACGAAAATGAGTTTTAAGAAAACAAGTCATTTACACTTTCGTAAGCAGTGCTTTTATGCAATGTAAATAAAATAGCATCACACATTTTCAGTGTTTTTTTTCTTAAGATCTGCCAATATTAACCAAACCACCCTGTATTTTCATCTATGCCTTGAAGATATAGTCATTATTTGTAAATGCACCATTACACACACCCTCTGAGAAATAAAGATAAAGTGGCAAAAACGTTGCTGTTAAATGTGAACTTCATTCCTGAGTTGTCTATACTTATTATTAACACTCATTAAACAGTAACTTCATTTGTTAACAGATAAATAGATGGAATGTACAGTTAAAACACTCTCAGAGTAGACTCTATGAAAGTGACATTTTTAAATCTTTAAACAACAATTCTCAGAATTAACATCACTGTGCTCCCTTTTTATTGCAGATATAAGTTTGCTATTGCAAAGAGTTGAAAAGTGCTGAGGCAGTTAATGATTGCAGACATCCTAAGATTCCTCTCTGGAAATCCAAATTCTTTTCATTAGATCAACCTTTTCCTGCTCAATTTTCAACAACTCATCCTCAATCTCATGGCTTCTTGTGCGTGATTCCTTTGGTTGTGGTTTTTGTTTCAATTCTTTGTCAAGAAAGAAGGTGCTGCTGTTGTTGTTGTTGTTGTTGTCGT
This sequence comes from Zoroaster sp. YZ-2022, assembly GCA_029582265.1. Taxonomy (NCBI): domain Eukaryota; kingdom Metazoa; phylum Echinodermata; class Asteroidea; order Forcipulatida; family Zoroasteridae; genus Zoroaster; species Zoroaster sp. YZ-2022. The sequence continues at coordinate 2,204,240 of CM055827.1, read as the reverse complement.
TGTTGCTACTTGACTGTTTCCTGGGAAGGAACTCCAGTGAGACTTGTGTCTGTTGTGAATCTTGAGATTCTGAATCCTGAAAAAAAATAAAAATTTATACCAAAAGATGTCATTTCTATGAGATCATATTTCTTAAACTTTTTGTAAAATATACAGTAATGATTGATAATTGTATAAATTACTTAAAGTTTCTGAACTCAAGAATGTCAAAGCAAAGTTGAACCTTTTTTTAAAGTCCCAAATATTTTGGTATTTGGTACTTACAGTCCAAATTTGCTGGAACTTGGTACATGAATAATCAACAAAATAGAATGCTTCTTTTGTGAGAGCAGACAGTTGGACAGTGAAACCTACATAGTGCAGTGGTATGGGTGAAAATGCTATACAGCATTTTCACCTGTCACCACTGCACTTAATTTGAAGTTACTGGGTCTTACCTCCTGCACACTTTCAGAAGGCAAAGGATTTGTCTCTGACTCCTGTCCATAGATTCCAAATTTAGTTTGAGGAGACAGGGCATCTAGCACATGTTCAAAAGTGTCATCAACAGGGATTGGGCCACCTCCTGAAAATATTTAGAATTTTGTAAATAGTAATTCTTGTATGGAAGAAAATTACATTTGGGAAAATTTTGCATTAAATTTGGTTATCATGTTGTCACACACTTTTAAAAATTCTGTACATCGTATCATTATGTTTGACCCACTGTATAATTACTTAATTAGAGGCAAACTGACTTAGAATCAAAAGTCTTAGCTTACCTGTAGCCATTTTCTTCTGATTGTACTTATGAGCTTGAACCCTTCAGTTCATTCCATTTCTTCCGCACATCAGCCCATTCCCTGGTTTGTGGCCCACCAGCTACTCTTACTGCTTCAGCTGCTTTCCTCAGCATTTATTCTTCCTCGCCTCAACCTTTCAATTCAAAATAATAAAAAACAACATTAGGGAATGCCATGAGAATCTTAGCATTGTGGTTCTTTGATAAACAATTTCTGCTTTAATAACATATGTAACCACTACATGTATCAATTACAGAGTTTTCAGAGGGACCTAAAGAGGGACCTAAAGGAGCCACTTAAGACTCCTCCCAAAAGCTCAATGATAAACAGGCATTAAACAAGCCTCCTCATCCACTTGCTTACTTTTTTTTCTTGCTTGCTAGCTTATATAGCTAGAATTTGTTATTAATTATTTAATTAGTTAATTATGTTATGAATTGTTTTCTTTATTTTTCTTTTGGCCCTCCATACGCCCATCTGGATTGACTACACTTAGAGAAATAATTACATATATTTTTGTTATTCATTACCCAAATAAAGTTAAAGTTGCCCGATTTTTGCCAAATTGACAGTAACAAATTGATTTAAACATAAAAGTAGCAATTTTCCTTTCGTCAAGGAAGTTAAATATTTTCATTTGAGATACTGAACGAAAAAATCCGGTCAACCATTGTGGGATCGACATTATCTCATGTACCAGCAGCCATGTTGAAACAATTTTGCATGTTCCATGTATTTGTGCATTGTGCGTGGCATACGCAAAAGTTTGTTATGTTTTTCGTTTTAAAACAGCATCATCTGTCAAAAGTTTTTTGGTCTTTCGAAGCGAAATCGGGCGATGCAACTTAAAGTAAACTTCAAAAATCAGAGAACTGCAAGTCAACCGAATTAAAAACAATTAAAACATTTACCCTTTGGGAGCAGTGTCCTGCCTTCCAAAGAGTATCTTGGAATTTTCCTTCACAAATCCAGCAAGAACACGCTTCTCAGTTGTTGTAAAATTCTTGTTTCTTGGTTTTTCAGTGTTCTTTCCTGAAATGAAACAAAAGAAACAATTTTGATTTATGGTTTTAGTTTTAGTACTTTTAAAATTAATAAACACTTCCAAATTTCTTTGAATCAGCCTGTCAGCTGATCGTTTTTGTTAAAGCAGTAAGTTACATCCCACTACAAAATGTAATGTAAACCAGGGATGTATGATTACCAATTACAATTAATTCACACCTAGTGACACTTTGATCACTGGAATAGGAAACTATATATTACCATTTTAAGTTGACTGGCTTTTCAGCAGATATAATTCTGAAAAGAAAAACAAACGATATAAAATTTACTTAAATTATTTAATATTTATGTAAGATTTACTCAGTTAATAATGAAGTTTGCCCATGACCCAGGTCCAAACAACAAAATGTTTTATTTCAAGAAAACACAAAGTGCCACATCGCCCCATTCTAGGGCCAATGTACAAAAATGGAAAAAAAAATCATTTTTTCCAACTTTTGATCTGCTAATTATTACAACCTAAAACTTCATAAAATCATTGAAAAAACAAAACAAAACAAAACAATTTCACCAAAACTAAAAATCTCACACTTTATGCTAAAAGTGTCTGCTGATCAACTTACGTGTTCACAAAATTTTAGATTGTAATAATAATTAGCAGATCAAAAGTTGAAACAATCGCTCCATTTTGTACATGTGGTGCTGGGGCCAAGGATACGGAGGGAGTCCAGTATTGGCCCTAGAATGGGGCTAAATCAGTAAGTGCCACATAAAAGTTTCCTTGAAATAAAACAATTCATTAAACAACGATAACCAAAATTTTCCATTTTAATTATGTAATATTTAACTGCATGAAAATTGATCCAACGAAGTCAAACTAACTTAACCACTACATAGCTAAAACTTCAGCTACACCCACCAAAATATGTGCACCGTATCAGCAGCAGTATTTTGATGGGGCACTAAACAGCCCCGTCGCTGTCACTTGCCGATTCATGCTGCTATAAAAACAGTGTAAATCAAAACAACGAATCATATTTTTACATGAAGGAAAGCTTAGTCAACCCTGTATACATTGAGTCATATTATAAGTGTATAAACCTCCTTATCTAATATAACTTATCAAAAATTGAATACATTTTCATCACCACTCACACTGAAAAACAAGATGGTGAAACTTGAGAAAAAGTTTTGACAGCTGAAAAGTTGCTCAGGTCAAAGGTTGCGCTTTAGCCTCTGTCAATATTATTGAAGTCTTAAGATACAATTAATATTAATCTTTTTTTAAGCTCGATCAAACTTTTGCCAAGATTGATTTTATGAAACAGAATTTTACAATTAATTGTGGTCTAAGAATAATTCGGATTTAAGATTAATAGTTAAGATTAATTGTCTCATGTTCTTTATGAAACACCCCCCAGGTTGTTTCAACCGAACGCTTCGGAGATGCTCCGTGAAACGGTCGGCCAGTCGGCGCTTAGTTTCGTACAGCATGCCACAGCGAGTACACGAGATACAATAAACAAGATTAGCAGTGGTACAATTGTAGTTGCCGCGGATGTTGAAATGGCCACGAGGACCAGTGATGGAGGATGTCTCATCAACATGTGTGCAAGTTTTGCATCTTGGACGCTTGCAGGGAACAGTTTTGAAGGGGCCGTTGTCTGTGCTGCTAGGTAGCGTTGACCGCACAATGTGGTTGCTGATGGAGCGGTCCCGTCTGAACGAACAGAGGGGGCTGGTAGACTTAGTAAAGATGGCGCTGGTCGCTGGATATACCTGCAGAGTCTTGAAATGTTTGAGGAGGATATTCCTAACAGCCATGTTGAGCGGGTGGTAGGTCAGGACAAGAGGCATACGATCTTGCTGCTTGTGAGGGGCTTGCTTCATGGCGGCATTGCGGGTGACTGATGATACTCTGCGAAGAGCGGCATCAGTAACATAAGGTGGGTATCCACGTTGTTTGAAGAAACCCTTCATTTCTATACCACGGTGATTAAACTCAACGTCCTCGCTGCAAATTCGACGGAGGCGGAGGAATTGGCTGTATGGGATGGCATCTTTACATTTCTTGGGGTGTGACGACTCATAATGCAGGTAGCTGTGGGAATCAGTAGGCTTGTAGTGGACCGATGTAGTGAGAGAGTTTCCATTGATAGACACGTTGATGTCGAGGAAGGTGATGGTGTCAATGGAAATATCAGAGGTGAAGTGCAGGGCTGGGTGAAGGTAATCGGCATACTCGATGAACGCCTGGACATCTTCCTTAGAACCAGAAATGGCACCGAAGATGTCGTCAATGTAACGTTTGTACAGCAATGGTTTGGGCCCGGGAAAATTAGACAACATCTTCTCCTCGAGAAAGCCAACAAATAAACATGCATAACTGGGACCCATACGTGTGCCCATAGCAACGCCAGTGGTCTGTAGGTAGTGCTTACCATTAAATGTAAAATTGTTAATATAAATATGGCGAGTATTTACGGACCTAGTCGTAAAAATGATAGCGTCTATAACAAAAATAATCCAAACATCTTTCAAACAAGTGGTTATATCGATATAATAGAAAAAAATCCACAAAGTATAATATTGTATAATTTAGGTAATATATTTCAGATTGTGTGGGATGTGGGAGGTATACCGATGTTTAATATCTTTGTACCAATGTGGTAGTAGCTACTTGCGCAGCCCTAGGGTTTGCTGAGGTGTAAACGTCAACAGGGGATGGGACTTGAATCCCTGGTTGGATCACGACTACAAGGCGGGACTGGTACAACAGTAGTCAACTCAAACTACTCAGAACAAAAAGTAGTTGCATCTGACATCAATGGTTATTTATTGGTACAACAACCAACTCAAAGAAACACCCTGCATAACAAATACAGAATTTCAAAATACATCTCACATTGCTATTGTATACACATCCATGTACATAACATATGTACACCATACTTCAATTCATGTACAGCAACACATACACTATACATGTACATAGGCATTGTCATTATATGATCCTAGGTCCCGACAAGACATAGCTAAAATACAAGGAAAAATTCACACAAAATCAACAATTTATAACTTGTATCTCAACTCACCCAGTCCTGGATAATCAAGTAGGACACTCAGTAGGTTATTCCACAAACTGTCATATTTTATCAGACAAATATGCTGAATTTATACTTCAGAACTCAGAAGGTTAACAAAGTTGTCGATTGTGTAGAATCACCAAAAGAGCGGGAAAACATACCCGTCAAGTGAGGGCGCACTTGCGTCCACCACACCAATAACAAACTGTTCGACTTATGCTAAAATAAGTACTGGTGAAAATTATTATTCAAACGTTACAAAATGCAAAATACTCCCGTGGATAGGTAGCAACTTTTTTGGTATGAATCAGGTAATGATAGAAACTTTTATTTTGAATCAAATTCACCAAAGATTTTAGAATGTGGAATTTGCTTTAAAATAGAAAACAGCATCTACAGCAAAAAAATCTTTGTACAAACAACTTTTTTTGGCTTTTTAGAAACCGGAATCTGTTACGATATAAAAGTTAATAGTTTCAGTTAGATTAAAATTAACTTTTTTTAATCTTGTTTATTAATAGAAAATAATGAGCGTAGTTACCGAAACAACCAATGTTTATCCATCGCTAGCAGATATGATGCCAAAAGTATCTGACAATGTCGAAAACTCGAACGTAAACGAGTTTCGTTTGCAAAAAATCGACGACATTCACAAAGAAATTTTAAAAGAAAGAAAAGAACGTGAAGCTGTGTATAAAAAATATAATAAAATCATCAACGCTTTCTCTATCGTTGAAACGATGGTTGAATTGGGCTGTATGGGAATAGGAGCCGTTGGAATCGCTAGTCTAGCTACCGTCGTGGCGGCCCCGTAGGATTCGCTCTCGAAGGACTGGCTCTAGGGTTGGGTGGTATAGCATTTGGCATCAGATACGCGAAATTTAAACTCGATAAAAAAGCTAAAAACACAATGAGATCAGGGTTTTAGCCGAAAGTAAACTAAACACCATCAACAGTCACGTTTTGAAAGCGATCGAAGACGGTTATATAAGTCAAGAAGAATTTCATTTAATCGCCAAAGAGCAAAAAAAGTACTCTGAGATGAGAGAATGTATCAGAACTAAATTTGCTTTTAAAAATGTCGATGCCGAAACGAGTGGCAAAGCCGTCGTTGATATAGATAACGAAAAAAAGATCTTATAGAAAAACTTTTGAATTTAAAATAAACTTTACCGTACAAAAATCTTATAATGAAAAACCCGCTTCGCAAATAGCGGAGCGGGTAATTACGTCTAAAAGACCTCCCCCGTATAATTCAATTTTCTAATTTTTTATTTATTTTTAAAAATATACTATATACTATACTATAATCAAGTCGTTTTTTCTAACAACTCTTTCATCACCAAATTATAATTTCGTTTAGCTCTCCCTTCTGAGCGCTTTAAAACAATTATTTTTAATACATTACCGCATTTAGTACATATACACGTCTTTGTTTTTGTACCATTTTTACATCTTTTACACGCGACTGGTATACTTTTTCCATGTCGAATGCGGCACTCATGTTGCGCGCAATATTCCTTACCAGGTACGCTGGGTATATAACACTTGTCTGTTTTGCCAACCAAAAGCCAGTTGCATGGAACAATCGTTTTTACATTTTCTGTCGTCATCTTTACTATTCGATTACATAATCTTAAAATGTTTTTTAAATTTTTTATCGACTATAAAAAATAAAAAAAAATTCTAAATTATTTCGAACCAATTTTTTTAAAATAATTGTTGATGAGTAGCGTCTTGCGTCGATGTAGTAGGAAAAAAATAACAAACTATGACGTCATCAAAAATAGTTGATGACGTCATCAACATCTCACAACCACCCTCCACTTTTTTTTATTCTTAGCCAAGCCCACGCCCCCTTTTTAGTATCTGTCCCAGGACCGGCATCTGACATACTACTCTTGCTCGTCTCGCTCACATCATCAATAGCTCTATTTACTTTTTTGATAACTCATCAACTCACTCCCCTACTACTACCCAACAAATTTATTTAAAAAAAATTTTTTTTTTTTTAATTTGAGCCAGAACCCCCATCTGACATACTACTCTCAGACACTTGATATGACATCATCTACAGAATTATCAGTAAAAAGGACATACGCTCAGTGCCCAAATTCACTCAGGTTTATGTTTGAAGATTAAGTGTTTTGATAACCAGTGCATGTTCAAGCTCGTTGCAGCATGATGGTGCGTGATGCTTAGACTGTATGATATGATGTCGAATACGTGTACAACAATCACCGTTCTTTTTTCAGGGAGGTGAAAACCCGACAAAAACATAACCTTTTTCTCAAAAAAAGGTTACAAAAGACTTAACCCTTTGATCCCTCAAAACACTATGAAAAACGAATGGTTTTGAGAATAGGAGGAATTTGTTAAAGTAGGTTGTTTCAACATTTTCAATATTTAACCATTGACGGCACTGCTGCATATTGAACAGATAGTGCAGTGATGCTGTATTTTCAAAAGAAACTCTTCATCAACGTCAATATTATATTATGGAAACTTTGTTGATTGGCTCAACAGGGCATGGAATCGGAGTGCTAGTATTAAATTAACTCAGTGACTGAAAATAATACCCCACATGATAAGGTCATATTACCGTTGCTGCTGCATAAATGATCCAGTAATTTTCAGTCACTGTGTTCATCTTAAACTAGGACACCGATTCCATGCCCTGTTGAAAGTCTGCTCTGATCATGACGATACTGTCCCTTTAATACATAGACATTGCTAATGTCATTACACATAAATGATTTCCCTAGAGACCAGGTTTAAGGTCAACCAACAACATGCTCTTTGTTCCCCGGACTCGCTTAGCCAGTTACAGGGACAGGGCATTTTCCTGTATCACGCCTAGTCTGTGGAACTCCCTACCAGAAGACCTCAGGGAAATACAAAATATTTCTCTCTTTCAGCAGCGACTGAAAACATATCTGTTTACATTTTCTTTTCCATTTAGACCGGCGCCTTTGAATGTTTTACAGATTAATTGCGCCTTACAAATGTTGTGATATTATTATCATTATTAGTATAAATATAATAACCAGGGTGGTCGAAATCTTGAATGGTACCTGTTCCCTTCATTTGTTCATTTATTTATTATTTATCCTGAGTAACTTAATCACCTCAGTGCTCAGCATTGAATTGAAAGAAGAAAATGAAGACATTTCAGTATTAAAAATGTGATGAAAAACCTAGATGATTATTTTTGAGGATTAAAATCTTAATGCACATATCAACTTGGGTATGATTAGGATTCGAACTCGGGGTCCAAGGTGAAAGTCAAGGAAAGTACCATTTTGATGTCCAGATTATGTTGTGTCCGTAGTTCTATCACTTACCACTCTGTCTTCACCTTTGTGTCTTCAACAGGGACAATGTGGCTCCTGCTGGGCATTCAGTGCCACAGGCTCCTTGGAGGGACAGATGTTCGCTAAAACTGGCATCCTCCCAGACTTAAGTGAGCAGAATCTTGTGGACTGCTCCTACGTACAAGGCGATGATGGATGCAACGGAGGACTTATGGATGATGCCTTTACATATGTCAAAACAAATAACGGGCTGGATAGGGAAAAATGCTATCCTTATGTAGCCAAGGTATTTATGTTTTAACCCTAACCACCCCATATCCTGCGAAATCCTCCAATGGGCACTTTTGGGGGAAAATACAGCACTGTTGGAAACTGGTACTTTCACCTCTTCAAATGGGACAAAATTACTACCTGGCAAGAAGTACAGGCCATAAGTGCTGAATATGAAAGATCAATGAAAATGCATGGTGCATTTTGAAGATAAGGGCATGTTTCCAAAAGTGCACTGATGGATTTTGGAGGATCCAGGAAGGTTCCTAGCCAGAATACCTAGGGGGTTAGGGTTAATATCATTCTAATAAATGCCCGAGATATTTAACGGCAGTCTAAACTATTGGAAATGGCTCCCAAACAACAAATTGTTAATTATTTTGTAATAATGATGGCACTGATACATAAGAATAACAAGATAGCTTAAATACAAGGATACAACAGGGGAAGAAAAAAAAGCTTATTTAATAGTAAAGTTCATGATGCTAAACATCATGTGAAAATATTTCAAAAATCTACAAATTGAAACATCTCTCTCAGCGTGATAATTTTGCACATAAGAATGCATACAAACTAAGCTGATACATTTTCACTGTTTTCTTGTAAACCAAAATAAGCTGAAACTTTCACAGGTAGTTTATTACAGATATATCTCTTCACTCTTATCAACTATAGATACACTTAGTTTATTACAGATATATCTCTTCACTCTTATCAACTCTAGATGCACTTAGTTTATTACAGATATATCTCTTCACTCTTATCAACTCTAGATGCACTTAGTTTATTACAGATATATCTCTTCACTCTTATCAACTCTAGATGCACTTAGTTTATTACAGATATCTCTCTTCACTCTTATCAACTCTAGATACACTTAGTTTATTACAGATATATCTCTTCACTCTTATCAACTCTAGATGCACTTAGTTTATTACAGATATATCTCTTCACTCTTATCAACTCTAGATACACTTAGTTTATTACAGATATCTCTTCACTCTTATCAACTCTAGATGCACTTAGTTTATTACAGATATATCTCTTCACTCTTATCAACTCTAGATGCACTTAGTTTATTACAGATATATCTCTTCACTCTTATCAACTCTAGATGCACTTAGTTTATTACAGATATATCTCTTCACTCTTATCAACTCTAGATGCACTTAGTTTATTACAGATATATCTCTTCACTCTTATCAACTCTAGATGCACTTAGTTTATTACAGATATATCTCTTCACTCTTATCAACTCTAGATGCACTTAGTTTATTACAGATATATCTCTTCACTCTTATCAACTCTAGATGCACTTAGTTTATTACAGATATATCTCTTCACTCTTATCAACTCTAGATGCACTTAGTTTATTACAGATATATCTCTTCACTCTTATCAACTCTAGATGCACTTAGTTTATTACAGATATATCTCTTCACTCTTATCAACTCTAGATGCACTTAGTTTGTACAGATATATCTCTTCACTCTTATCAACTCTAGATGCACTTAGTTTATTACAGATATATCTCTTCACTCTTATCAACTCTAGATGCACTTAGTTTATTACAGATATATCTCTTCACTCTTATCAACTCTAGATGCACTTAGTTTATTACAGATATATCTCTTCACTCTTATCAACTCTAGATGCACTTAGTTTATTACAGATATATCTCTTCACTCTTATCAACTCTAGATGCACTTAGTTTATTACAGATATATCTCTTCACTCTTATCAACTATAGATACACTTAGTTTATTACAGATATATCTCTTCACTCTTATCAACTCTAGATACACTTAGTTTATTACAGATATATCTCTTCACTCTTATCAACTCTAGATGCACTTAGTTTATTACAGATATATCTCTTCACTCTTATCAACTCTAGATGCACTTAGTTTATTACAGATATATCTCTTCACTCTTATCAACTCTAGATGCACTTAGTTTATTACAGATATATCTCTTCACTCTTATCAACTCTAGATGCACTTAGTTTATTACAGATATATCTCTTCACTCTTATGAACTCTAGATACACTTAGTTTATTACAGATATATCTCTTCACTCTTATCAACTCTAGATACACTTAGTTTATTACAGATATATCTCTTCACTCTTATCAACTCTAGATGCACTTAGTTTATTACAGATATATCTCTTCACTCTTATCAACTCTAGATGCACTTAGTTTATTACAGATATATCTCTTCACTCTTATCAACTCTAGATGCACTTAGTTTATTACAGATATATCTCTTCACTCTTATCAACTCTAGATACACTTAGTTTATTACAGATATATCTCTTCACTCTTATCAACTATAGATACACTTAGTTTATTACAGATATATCTCTTCACTCTTATCAACTCTAGATACACTTAGTTTATTACAGATATATCTCTTCACTCTTATCAACTCTAGATGCACTTAGTTTATTACAGATATATCTCTTCACTCTTATCAACTCTAGATGCACTTAGTTTATTACAGATATATCTCTTCACTCTTATCAACTCTAGATGCACTTAGTTTATTACAGATATATCTCTTCACTCTTATCAACTCTAGATGCACTTAGTTTATTACAGATATATCTCTTCACTCTTATCAACTCTAGATGCACTTAGTTTATTACAGATATATCTCTTCACTCTTATCAACTCTAGATACACTTAGTTTATTACAGATATATCTCTTCACTCTTATCAACTCTAGATACACTTAGTTTATTACAGATATATCTCTTCACTCTTATCAACTCTAGATGCACTTAGTTTATTACAGATATCTCTCTTCACTCTTATCAACTCTAGATACACTTAGTTTATTACAGATATATCTCTTCACTCTTATCAACTCTAGATACACTTAGTTTATTACAGATATATCTCTTCACTCTTATCAACTCTAGATGCACTTAGTTTATTACAGATATCTCTCTTCACTCTTATCAACTCTAGATACACTTAGTTTATTACAGATATATCTCTTCACTCTTATCAACTATAGATGCACTTAGTTTATTACAGATATATCTCTTCACTCTTATCAACTCTAGATGCACTTAGTTTATTACAGATATATCTCTTCACTCTTATCAACTCTAGATGCACTTAGTTTATTACAGATATATCTCTTCACTCTTATCAACTCTAGATGCACTTAGTTTATTACAGATATATCTCTTCACTCTTATCAACTCTAGATACACTTAGTTTATTACAGATATATCTCTTCACTCTTATCAACTCTAGATACACTTAGTTTATTACAGATATATCTCTTCACTCTTATCAACTCTAGATGCACTTAGTTTATTACAGATATATCTCTTCACTCTTATCAACTCTAGATACACTTAGTTTATTACAGATATCTCTTCACTCTTATCAACTCTAGATGCACTTAGTTTATTACAGATATATCTCTTCACTCTTATCAACTCTAGATACACTTAGTTTATTACAGATATATCTCTTCACTCTTATCAACTCTAGATGCACTTAGTTTATTACAGATATATCTCTTCACTCTTATCAACTCTAGATACTTAGTTTATTACAGATATCTCTTCACTCTTATCAACTCTAGATGCACTTAGTTTATTACAGATATCTCTCTTCACTCTTATCAACTCTAGATACACTTAGTTTATTACAGATATCTCTTCACTCTTATCAACTATAGATACACTTAGTTTATTACAGATATATCTCTTCACTCTTATCAACTCTAGATGCACTTAGTTTATTACAGATATATCTCTTTACTCTTATCAACTCTAGATACACTTAGTTTATTACAGATATATCTCTTCACTCTTATCAACTCTAGATGCACTTAGTTTATTACAGATATATCTCTTCACTCTTATCAACTCTAGATGCACTTAGTTTATTACAGATATATCTCTTCACTCTTATCAACTCTAGATGCACTTAGTTTATTACAGATATATCTCTTCACTCTTATCAACTCTAGATGCACTTAGTTTATTACAGATATATCTCTTCACTCTTATCAACTCTAGATGCACTTTAGTTTATTACAGATATATCTCTTCACTCTTATCAACTCTAGATGCACTTAGTTTATTACAGATATATCTCTTCACTCTTATCAACTCTAGATGCACTTAGTTTATTACAGATATATCTCTTCACTCTTATCAACTCTAGATGCACTTAGTTTATTACAGATATATCTCTTCACTCTTATCAACTCTAGATGCACTTAGTTTATTACAGATATATCTCTTCACTCTTATCAACTCTAGATGCACTTAGTTTATTACAGATATATCTCTTCACTCTTATCAACTATAGATGCACTTAGTTTATTACAGATATATCTCTTCACTCTTATCAACTATAGATACACTTAGTTTATTACAGATATATCTCTTCACTCTTATCAACTCTAGATACACTTAGTTTATTACAGATATATCTCTTCACTCTTATCAACTCTAGATGCACTTAGTTTATTACAGATATATCTCTTCACTCTTATCAACTCTAGATGCACTTAGTTTATTACAGATATCTCTCTTCACTCTTATCAACTCTAGATACACTTAGTTTATTACAGATATATCTCTTCACTCTTATCAACTCTAGATACACTTAGTTTATTACAGATATATCTCTTCACTCTTATCAACTCTAGATGCACTTAGTTTATTACAGATATCTCTCTTCACTCTTATCAACTCTAGATACACTTAGTTTATTACAGATATATCTTCACTCTTATCAACTCTAGATGCACTTAGTTTATTACAGATATATCTCTTCACTCTTATCAACTCTAGATACACTTAGTTTATTACAGATATCTCTTCACTCTTATCAACTCTAGATGCACTTAGTTTATTACAGATATATCTCTTCACTCTTATCAACTCTAGATACACTTAGTTTATTACAGATATCTCTTCACTCTTATCAACTCTAGATGCACTTAGTTTATTACAGATATATCTCTTCACTCTTATCAACTCTAGATACACTTAGTTTATTACAGATATATCTCTTCACTCTTATCAACTCTAGATGCACTTAGTTTATTACAGATATATCTCTTCACTCTTATCAACTCTAGATGCACTTAGTTTATTACAGATATCTCTTCACTCTTATCAACTCTAGATGCACTTAGTTTATTACAGATATCTCTATTCACTCTTATCAACTCTAGATACACTTAGTTTATTACAGATATATCTCTTCACTCTTATCAACTCTAGATGCACTTAGTTTATTACAGATATATCTCTTCACTCTTATCAACTCTAGATGCACTTAGTTTATTACAGATATATCTCTTCACTCTTATCAACTCTAGATGCACTTAGTTTATTACAGATATATCTCTTCACTCTTATCAACTCTAGATACACTTAGTTTATTACAGATATATCTCTTCACTCTTATCAACTCTAGATACACTTAGTTTATTACAGATATCTCTTCACTCTTATCAACTCTAGATACACTTAGTTTATTACAGAATATCTCTTCACTCTTATCAACTCTAGATGCACTTACTGTATGGGCATTTTACCAATTATGTACACTCAGGTTAAGACAATCTGATTGGATGAAATGTGAAATCAAGTGTGCACATTGAGTGCCAGCTGTTGTAAGGAGTGTTGATGGTTTTGTTCGCCCCACTCATACTTACAGGCTAATTTAGAATTTTATCTGAATCCAGATGTGGATTTTTCAGTTTCTTTCTGGCTTTTTTTTTTTCAGTACAAATAATAATTGAACTTTTGAATATGAAATCGAGATGGGCATTTATTAATGGGAATAAGTGTGACATTGGCAATATTCATTTTAAATTGATAAACAACCATGTGGTATTTCAATGATATATGTAATATCACAAATTATTTTATAATTAGCTGCTAATGATAATTGGTCAACTATGCTAATATCGGATTTTCTGTCGCTTTCTTAATTGCAGAATCAACTTAGATGTTACTACCAGAACAGTACAGATTGCAACGCCGCTGTTTGTATGGGATTTGTTTATATTGGGTCTGGCAGTGAGACTCAACTCAAGATTGCCTCGGCAACGATTGGGCCCATTTCGGTTGCTATTGATGCCAGTCACTCCTCATTCCATTTCTATGATTCAGGTAAGTGTTGAGAATCGCAATTATCAATGGTTACAAGCCAAATGTTCATATGGGCATTTCCATGGTTACGTTACATTTTTGAGGTATTGGTCCCACTCGTAATGCCATATTATAGTAAGATCTGGGTATAATGCAACTACTGTGAAAAAAACTGATAGTGAAATATATATTACGGCATTAAGAGTGGGCTCAAAACCTCCAAAATGTAACGTGAGTAACCATGGAATTACCCATATGATAGGTGGGCAACTACCTGATTATCCATGTTATGTTGTTCAGAAATTGTTTTCTTATTAGCAAATTGTCTGTCAAGGGACAATATCATCACGATCAACAGGGCATTGAATTGGAGTACTAGTTTTAGATTAATTCGGTGACTGAAAGTAATACCTAACATGATATGGGCATATTACCGTTGCTGCTCCATAAATGAGCCAGTAATTTTCCGTCACTGTGTTCTTCTTAAACTAGGACACCGATTCTATGCCCTGTTGAAAGTCTGCTCTGATCATGACGATATTGTCCCTTTTAAATCCTTTTACATAAGAATAAAATATAAACATAGAAAAAACTAATATTTTTTCCAACAATGTTTCATTTCAGGTGTGTATTCTGAACCGGAATGCAGCTCACGGTTGCTTGATCTCAGCGTACTCGTTGTTGGATATGGCTCTGCTGGTGTTGATAACGACTACTGGATCGTTAAGAACAGGTGAGCATAGGTTCTAGAATAATGTGGATGATGTTATCAGATCAGTGTGAATCTTGGCCCTCTTATAGAGGTGAAAATGTGCACTCTGGTAGCTGCTACTACTGTAATAGCCTGAAGGTCTGACGTCACGCTTTGAGCTAGAGGTGCGTGAATTACGCCAGATCCTGGCCGTACAACCGCCATATTTTCCCCAATGTTCAACTTTGACCTTGGTTGGTAGCTAGCCCGCGAGCCTCAAAGCGTGACGTCAGATCTTCAGCACAACGTATCCAATGAAACCCCTTGAATGGTACACCAGGAGCCTGTCTATATCCTTGATTTTGTTTAAAGACAGGGGACCAGTCTACCACTGGATTGTCGATGGAGTCAATAGGATATGCTTACCAGCAATATGCTAACGACCTGTCAAACATTTTGTCTAAGAAAATTTTGTCTAAATATTATAAACTTTGTTCTTACAATTGAATTTTTTCTTTGTCAATCTTTCCAGCTGGGGAGATTCATGGGGAATGAATGGCTACATAATGATGTCTCGTAACAAGGACAACCAATGTGGCATTGCAACATCGGCCAGCTACCCCCTGGTATAGGAATGTATTATGTTGGGAACTTGCTCTGAAGTTACTGTTAAAATCACTCTCTAAATTTTTTTGTATAAAATGGATCAACCGCTATGGGTAGGACTGTTTCTTACCAATGTACCATAAATAATTAATTGCTCATTAAACAGGGGAGTTTGGAAGACTTGTAACTTTGCATGGTGAAAACGGATAATTAAAGACCGTTTTTGAGTAGTAAATAGTTCTAAAAAGAACCACTTGGTTACAACTCAATGTTTCAATCAGTATACTGTAATCGTTTTCAGGAAAGGAGTTTGTTTTTTGTTGAATTAATACTCGGTTTAACACCATAGATATCCTTATTGTCTTTGGTCTATGCAACGTTTATGTGAAGCAGATGTCTACTTCATAGAGCTATAATAATAATAATAATAATAATAATAATAATAATAATAATAATAATAATAATAATAATAATAATAATAATAATAATAATAATAATAATAATAATAATAATAATAATAATAATAATAATAATAATAATAATAATAATAATAATAATAATAATAGATTTCTAGCGCAACGTGACCCTCTGGGCGCTCGGCGGTGAAACAAAGAAAAACATGAATACAAACAATATACAATGATAGCATAGGAAAAAATTATGTACTGAGATACATTTCCTACAATGCAATTACAAATATACATCATCTTTGAAGAATTGTAACATAAGAGTTTTAAGCATCGACTTAAATCTAGTTATACTATGACAAGATTTGAGTTGCTTAGCACCGAAAAATAATGCTCAGAAAAAAAGGTTACCAGCCAAATTGTCATGCAATGTATATTGCTTTTGGCTGGTTCTCGGCTTAATTTTGCCAAGCAATATTTTCTACTAAGCAGCTCTGTGAAATTAGGCCATTGCTCTAATGCTACTATTTTTACATAGATGCATTTTGTTGGCATGACATGATACTGAAGAGGTGTTTTTAAAGTTATGCTGGTTTATACATAAGGCGATACAGTAGCAAAGGTAATATTACTTTTTAAACTTTTCACTGGAAAATATATGCAATCTTATTCAAAGGAACACCTGCTAAGCAAAAGATTTAACACAGAGCAGCAGTCTGATGAGAATTACAATGGTTGAAAAGGCTGCTGCCTCTACAACATATTCTTGGCATCTAAATTTACTCTTTTGGACTGTTTGAAGATTAAAATGCGCTAATCAGCAAGTGATTCACATGTTACTACATGTGTTCATGTCTTACCACATGCGTTTACAACATTTGCACACTTGGCGGTGCAATGACATGTTCTGCTCACTCCACATTCACCCAGTTACAGTATAATTCAGAAACTTAGCCTGAGAATACGCTAATCAGAAATTTTGCTGTAGCATACAGAACCTCACTGTGAAGACAATAGAGTGTATCAAAATAGTAATTTTAAGCTAGGATTAGATTTTTTCATAATCTGCATAATCAGTCCAAGTATATCTGTCATACACAGAAGTATGCCAATATTGTTAATGTTTCTCATTGTTTCACTAAATAAATTTTTATATTTTAGCTAAATATCTTTTACTCTAAATTTCCCCCGTCTTTCTTCTTATGATGTAGTAGTTTTGCTGTTAGGATGTAGTTTTTCACTTTATTTGGGAATTTCATAAGGTTTGTCACCATAAATTCTTTTAGTTGTCAAAGTTGCAGTCGCTTTACTTTATTTCTCCCTTCATGTTTGTTTTAGTAGTAGTAATTGTTTGTATATGTATTTTTAAATGTATTTTAACAGCATATATCCTTATTAAAATAAATGTTAATGGCTTAATTAAAAATCTTTAAACAGTGTTTTAAATTGTGTTGTTGAGTTACATGAACAATGTACACATTTCATAACTACAGTAAAACAAAAAGGAAATTAATAATAATACGAAATTCACCCTTTTTTTATGTGTTCCTTTTTGTTAATTCATTTGGAGAAAAGTAATAAATGCTGGCATTTTGTATTTGTGCATATTTGTATAAATCAGTGTACCCTACACAAGGCTACATGTAGTAGAACTTCATGTGGAATGAAATATTTTGTTGTTTTACTTAATAGATTATATTCAGTGATTTTGTAAGACAGGTTTTTACATCAGTTAATTCACCTCATACTACGTCCTTTAGAATATTTCTGCTCAATCTTGAATGATTCGGATTCGATCAGTACTGCTTGTTTATTGTACTTAGGATCGTGTAAACTCATCAAGTAGATGTAATCAGAACAGAATATCCATACTTAATTCTGCTTGATTTCCCATTAAATTGTAAAATTGTTGTTTAATTAAAATTTTTACGAATAAATTAACGATATCATAATTGTGTATTTTTATGTTACAGATAAATGATGTCTCAAATGTCCTTTTTATATTCTGAAGTTTTTATCCAGATAAATGTAGAGTGGCAGGCGATGAGCGACCATAACTTAAATACTGCTCCTCAGTTTGTACTTCTAGTTTGAAGGGTCTGTTGTATCTTTTAGTCGGGGTTTCTGAGAGATAAACTTGCGGAGACGTGGAAATAATGTTTGACTTGTTCACTTGCTTCAGGCTTGATCATGACAGGGTCTATGAACTGCAGTTTTATGTAGATACATATTTAAGCAAATATCCATGCTTCTGTACAGTTTAAACAACATGGGATTTCTATTTTTGTTGTACGGTGAATATTTTGTGTACATGTACTTTTGAAATTTGGAGGGAAAATATCTTCATTGTACTTGACACACGAGGGCGCTGTTTTGTTAGAGCACAATGGGAACAGTAGCATTGATAATGCCCAAAACTTAAACCTCAAATCATGCTCAACAAAAAAATCTGGTAACCTCAGATTTACCGATTGGTATAAACTAAACATAGAATTGTATTTTGAAAAGATGAGAAATTCAGTTAACTTTATGCACGAATCAACCATGATGTTGCAGCTGATCACACTATGACATCACTGATTTATTCATGAATATAAAAAAATGTATACAAAACACCACAAAATTGGAAATTGAAATGTAGAAAGTGAATTAAACATGAAATAGTCGTTTATAATATTGCCAAGTGACACAGTGTAAAGGTGGTACATGTATCATTCATTATCAGTATTTATTTCCTATGAAGTGATTTCATCTTTGAGAAAAAAAAATGTTTTGTCGAATTTAAGTTGTTGGATGGCTGCTTTTTGTAAAAACTAAAACCAGGAAATACTGTAAAGGTTTTTATTTTCAAAACATGAGCACCGATTGTGATGACATTTTCGCAGGTTAGTTTATTGGTGTTAAGAATCAACCTGGCTGGGCAGTTAGCAGTAGTGCTCGGTAGTGTTGAGTCTGTGAAAAAAGCTTTCACTAATCCTCATGTGACTGCCCGCCCTACTACTCACCTGTATGACACAATTGTGCCGAATGGTAAAGGTAGGTTAATATGAATACAGCGATTGAACCCGGGGAAATAGAAAGAGTAGGGCTGGGTACCCACTGTTATAGTCTCTGCTTCAACGCCCACCATGCCCTGGTATCCATGGGGATTACCTATATCCAATCGCGTTCAGTAGGCCCAGGGAACTATTGGGACACCAGGATTTCAGGGGAATACTTGAGGCACTTTTTACAGACCCTTATATTTTTTAGGGAACTTTGGTCGGCTGAAGAAAGCCATATGGAGCAAATATCAGCAACCCTCTCAAAGTCAAACTATCATAATAGAGCAATAATTACATACATCAGACACGTGCACTGAAAGGGAGCGATGTTCCCAAGTTAAAGTCTTTCGAAATGCAATGCTATTATTTGTATCTCTTAGAAAGAAATCTCTTTGAAAGAGTGACAAATAAGCACACATCACAGAAGAAGCCTTACAATCATTATCATCAAGAAAAAAATGCTGCCTTCGGCCTTGTGGCACGGAACCCACCCCCCCCCCCCCCCAACCCAACTTCGGGTCACAGGTACACAAACAAGACTTCACAGACAATCACGAATGTTCCTAGTTCATCACACAAACATTTTCCACTCAGAAATGAGAACTATCGTTGATTTCATTAATTCTTGATATTTAACTTGTTATTGTGGAATTTAATTAATTGTGTCCTATTAAAGGTGTTGTGACATGCTCAGGCGAGATTTGGTCGGTTCAGAGAAGATTTTGCCTCTCAGTTCTGAAGGGATTAGGCGTTGGCAAATCCAGCTTCGAAGAAAACATAGCCACAGAGGCATCCTACCTCGTCAAAGAAATGCAAGCTCACAAGGGGGCGCCATTCAATCCAACCCACCTTTTCTGTAACGCAGTCTCAAACATGATTTGCTCTGTGGTTTTGGGGAAAAGATTCGAGTACTCGGACCCAAGGTTCCAGAAGTTGCTAGCCAGTGTTTGCCGTTCTTTCGAACTGATCGGCTCAGGAGGACCTCTGGTGTTTCTTCCTGTCGCCCAAAAATTGACATTTCTCCCCGACTACCGAGAGCTTGTGAAATGTACCATTGAAATCATGGGGTTTGTTCGAGATGAGATCAAAACACACCGCCAAGACGTAGACCCAGACAATCCCAGAGATTTAATCGATTGCTTTCTCACCGAGCTACAGAACCAGGAGAAAACGAATGCCACCTGTCCCATTAATCCTGACAACATGCTCGTCACGATTTTTTAGTTATTCATGGCTGGGTCGGAAACTACAGCTGCCTTTCTCCGATGGGCGTTACTTTTCACGATAGCTTACCCTGACATCCAGAATAAGGTGCAGCAAGAGCTTGATGATGTGGTTGGACGGAACCGTCTACCGCGCCTCACTGACCGGCCCAATCTGCCGTACACCGAGGCGACTATCCTTGAGCTGCATCGTATCGTGCCAATCTCTCCGCTTCCTGTTCCTCACTTTACATCACAAGACATCGTGATACAAGGCTACAACATCCCGAAGGACACCATTGTGATGGCAAATCTTTTTACCATCTTCAGGGATGGATCACTCTGGAAAGACCCTGAACACTTCAACCCCAGTCGATTCATCAAGGACGGGAAAATAATCAATCGAGATGCACTACTTGTTTTTAGCACGGGTGAGTCCTACTCAGTGCATATTGTTTTAGAGATGTAGAGATAGTGGTTATTATCTTATTCTAATTCTCAAGTGGTGTTCTTGTCCTTTATGGCTGTAAGAAAGAAGAAAATGTGCATACGAAAGGTCTTTTGTCGAACTATTTATTTTTTTAAATGCAAGTTAGTACATGCAAGTATATAATATGGCTCACATAATCTGCACTCATTGTATAATTAACCGGCATAAATTAATATTCACACCTTCATTTATTTGTAGGTCGCCGAGTGTGTCTTGGAGAAAACCTAGCACGAATGGAGTTGTTTATTTTCTTCTCTCACCTCCTACATCAGTTCGCCTTCAAGAAACCATACGATACCACACCCATATCCTTCAAAGCCATCATTGGATTAACGAAGACGCCCATACCATACGAAACACGCGCGATATTTCGAGACTAATTAAGTATGCAATTGCACACCGCATTTCTTTCTACACTTTTTCTAAACAAAATTACCTCTGCAACCGAAGGTGGATGGAGGGAGGTTGCGTTTTTATACCTGTGGGTGGGTCTGTTTATGGTGTTAACCGAGGACTTATAACAACAAAAGATGACAACCGGTCCTTGGTTAATTTTAGCGGTTATGGTAAACAACAAAGGGAACAAAAGAGGGGAACAATAGGACCTCGTTTTATGCTATAAACAAACCTGGGTGTGTGTGGGGGGTGTGTGTGTAAAGTTGACACTACATAAACAAGGAGCATATAAAGTAATGGTCCATGCACAACTGTTACTGTAATACAGAGTGGACATATAAGATTATTTAAAAAAGGTACTTGTATAATTATTTCTGGAATGATTTTTAATGACATGGTGTTAAGAATGCAAAAATTAGAACAACAATCTCTGAAACGTCTTGGGAGAATTTAAAATTATGTGTGTAATTACGTGTGTAATTACGGGGTGTCGTGGCCGAGCGGTGTAGCTTACCGGATTCAAGTTCTGGTGTTAGCAACATAATGTGGGTTCGAATCACGGCCGTGACACTTGTGTCCTTGAGCAAGACACTTAATCATAATTGCTTCTCTCCACCCAGGGGTTAAATGGGTACCTGTGAAGGCAGAGTTGGTTTGCTCTATATGCGCTAGAAATGGCAGCAATTGAGTTGTATACTCCCCAGGGAGCTGAGATGGTTTCAGGAATGATTTATGAGCCTTATGAGCCTTATGAGCAGGGATAATAATATAATGCGCCTTGAGCACCACTTAGTTGGTGGATACGTGCGCTATATAAATCCACACATTATTATTATTATTATTATTATTATTATTATTATTATTATTATTATGTAAACAGCGTATACAAAGTCAATTACACTGTAAAAAATTGTGTGAGTTCACAGTAGTTTTTTCTATTGAAAGGAATCTAAAATTTACAGCAGAAATGGCTATTTTCAGATTTTCATGTGAATTATACAGAAATGTGCCGTTTCTAAATGGTTAATTTCCTATTCTCTGACAAAACAACTTACTGTAAATGAACAGCAATTCTTTTAAGAGTGTATCTCATCTTGAAATTTGATGTTTCACATCTTTTCGCGATTGACGCAGTCAAACTAACAATCATCGATGCCCAGAGGATTCGCTTATGAGCAATTAGTTTCATCATAAGAGTATTCCAATGTGTCCTTAATTTCAGTGATTTTTTTCCTGATGATTTTTGTTGTGAAAATCATCTTTTTCGAAACTTCTGTGAGTATTTAAAATAACAGGTAAATCAATAAAATATTATTAAAAATATATGTATTTCATAGATAAATTCTTAATTTTTTCCGGAATTGTCAGAACTATGAAATTGTACAATTTTGTTCAGACATGTAAGCATAATTTTATCTCCAGTTACGTCACAAATAAAACATCATTCTTACATATTGATTGATTGATTGATCGATTTATTTGTTGTCAAAGGTGAGGGGGTGATTCCAAATGTCAATGTAACCGCCAGATGTGTACATTTGTTGTCAAAGGTGAGGGGTGATTCCAAATGTCAATGTAACCGCCAGATGTGTGCATTTGTTGTCAAAGGTGAGGGGTGATTCCAATTGTCAATGTAACCGGGGAAATAAACCACCCTGTCAGTTTATAGTATAGACGCAACTTTAAATGGAATTTGTATTGTAGTTGTACGTTTTTGTATCTTATTTTGCTTAATACTGGTTAAATTTGTGTAACAGTACTTATCTGATGTAGACCACCGTCCACCTGCTGATGACAGCTGATGGTTATTGTACTCAGGGACCAGACTTTGACACGGTGCCGAAATGGG
Source organism: Zoroaster sp. YZ-2022 (assembly GCA_029582265.1). Classification (NCBI taxonomy): domain Eukaryota; kingdom Metazoa; phylum Echinodermata; class Asteroidea; order Forcipulatida; family Zoroasteridae; genus Zoroaster; species Zoroaster sp. YZ-2022. The sequence goes on along the minus strand of CM055827.1, from coordinate 2,180,959 downwards.
TCCGTGATCTGTAGACCTAGTGCCGCTAGTTAGTTTTTTGTTTGTTTTACGGTTTTTATTTTCCGTTTGGGCTTACGTTTCATTTTGGTTATAGTTTTCCTCGATTTGTGATTTCATTAAAGTTCATTGGTCCACAGTATCAGGGACGTGCACAGGGTTGGGCAGGGGCTCAGAGTCTGAAAAGGGCAGTGTAATTCCATGCGAGCGCGCGTAGCGCGCGAGCTAAAAAATATTTGGGCGTTTATTTATTAATAAAAACGCATAATATGGTTTTTAACATTACAATCAGATCAGATTATGTTGAAAGACGTATAGGCGCGCGCGGCTATGCGTGAAATCTAGTTTCGCGGAGGGGCACATGCAGGCCCGTGCACAGGAATAGTAAGGGGCATCTCTGCTGACCTAATATTTATTCTAATTTTATTCTATCCTGACATCTTTCAACTAGGCAGGGCAGTCTATGCGCAACAGGAACTTAATAATTCATTCAACAAAAAAAAAAAAAAAAAACCTTGGGCTAAAAAGGGCACTTTTTATACTAGGCAAAAAGGGCAGGGGCTCAAGCACCCTTTGGGACCTATGTATGCACGTGCCTGCACAGTATCCTTACTTGCATTCTGTGTATTATCCCTGGGTGTGCAAAAGATTCGGTTACGTCAATGATCCCACCAACCTTTCCTGCCCCCCCCCCCCCAATGGGTTGAACATTTGTAATTTTGTAGTTTATTATTGTCACTGAGAATATTTAGACGAAAACAATTTAAATTGTTGTTGAAGTTTTGGAAGATGTTGATGGTCATGAGTAATTGTCCATACATTATATGAAGTGCTACCGAGGAGTTTGTTCACTTTTTGTTTATGCTCAGTCCCAACAAGTGGGTGACAATCCTTTGACCACACCCATAGACAAAACATTGGAGGGAATATGCAAGGCGTATATTATAGCAGGCCCAGATCCACCCCTAAACAAAAACTTAAACAATTCTAATTAAATCCACTTCAGGATTTATTTCCAATGGAGATAATCTGAGCACTGAGAAACGTTAACGAAACTGACTGTGAAACTTTAAAAATTCGTCTGTTTATAAACATGCGAAAACTGAGCATAATATTATATACATAGGCTATAACCATGGTGATTACATTATAGGCCATGGTGCACGTTTATTTTCATAAGGAGGGGGGGGGGTAACAGTAAATTGGTATTTGGAAACGTCATTTCAACCCTCTAGTTTTAAAACTAGCTGTGAAAGTTTCATCACAAATGGTGCTCAACTGTAAGTTTTTGTAGAAAACAACAGAAACGGTTACTGCTAGGGGACAATTTTTTAAGATGAAAGACTAAGTTAGCTTTAAGATAATAATTCGTTTAATTGATAATTAATACCAAGATTACATTCCCTTTGACACATTCTATAAATAAACTTGACACATTCTATAACTATAACTTGACACATTCTATAACTATAACTTGACACATTCTATTACTATAACTTGACACATTCTATAACTATAACTTGACACATTCTATAACTATAACTTGACACATTTTATAACTATAACTTAACACATTCTATAACTTTGACGCATTCTATAACTAGGTTTAATCACTAATGTAGTCAGTGTACTAATCTATTCAGTCATTAAGTGTCATTCATGTACATCATGGTACTATTACAAACATTAACAAATACCACCAACAAACAGAAAACAACACATACTTTTTGAAATAACAATTTCTTTTTTTCTAACATGAAAACACTTCAAAAGGAACAATTTTCAAGGTGAAAGACCAAGTAAGCTTTTAGATAATAATTTGATAATTACAAATGTTTTACCTTCCCTTTATTAAAGAAATTCTACATATACTGTACATGCAGTAGCGGAACAAGTTACCGCCGGGCCGGGGGGGCAGAGCGCACGGTGGGGCCCCCCCCCCCCCCCCCGCCAGGCATCATTCTCTAACCACACGTGATTTCCGAGAGACCCGTCATGATTACACTTCATGTTTTCAGGGGAGCTCAAAATAAAGAAAGGGCCCGGTTGATTTGTGTAAGTTCCAGCTCGGGCCCGGTTCCCCAACCACCCCCACCCCCCCCACCCCCACCCCCCTCCACCAGAATGTTAAAAAAAAAAAATTAAAAAAAAATATATATATTTTTTTTCTTTGGGGAGGGGGTCCGGGGCCCCCCCCTCCGGGCCGGGGGACGGTTGCCCCCCCCCCCCAGCCCCCCTGACGGTCCGCCACTGTGTACATGTACATCATGGTCCCATTACACACATATCAAAACACCAACAAATGAAAACACAAGTATACACTAAATACAAGATAAGCTAAACGGGCCAAAGTGTTAAAACTGGTCGAGATTTTATGTAAGCGACTCGGTATGATGTGCGCGTGGAGCAGATACTGTAGGCTGCAGTAAAGTGTACCGGTAATTCATTTATTCTCTGGGAATGGCACACATTTCAAATGGAGTTGGCGATAGTGTGAGACCGTTGATATTTTCGAAGGACAAAGGCGGAGCGTCTTCGGGTTTCTTGAAGGTGAACTGATGCATGAGGTAAGAGAAGAAGATGAACAGTTCCATCTTAGCTAATTGCTCCCCAAGACACACACGACGACCTGCCGAAAAGGAAATTAGGGAGTTATCAAGAATTGAACCGGAAATGAGGATCTACAGGACTGTGCCAGACAAGGCCTACTGCCGAGTCTGACTGACCTATGCTCCCGAGTCTCACTGACCCATGCTTCGAGTTTGACCCACTTCTACGTCTGTCTGTCCCACAAACAGTGATGTAGATCCGTGTCGAAAAGTGTGGGGGAGGGGAATGATATTGAAATTTGTTTGCATATGTTGTACTGATCTCAAACATCGCTCAACGGGGGATACCCACCCTCCCCCCAAACACCGCTTGAAACATTAATGTACCATTTCTCGTCTCCTGTTTTATTTTATTTTTTAACACAACTAATAATCTCATGGGGATATCATAAAGATTACACCCAAAACGGACAAAGAAACCCTTATTATTATTTTTTTTAATGCATGAACAATTCTGGGGGATGATCCTAAGGACAGCCCCGGGCCAAAAAGTTAGGGTTATATATCCCCCCCCCCCCACATCCCCGGTTAAGGCGCCAGACTTCGGCGCAATCGGCCTAGGTTCAAATCCCTGCAGTGCCATGTTGCTTTTCTTGTTCGTTTTAAGTGGTTACGCAATCACGATTTATTAAAGTAGTTTAAAATTCAACTCCAAATAACAATACGGATTGACAGCGTAGTTGTTAAGTTGATAATTGCAGTGAAAAGGACCCTGGTTTTGACCCAGTGGCGCCACTATTTTAAATGGTTACGCAATAACGATTTATTTAAATAGTTTAAACTTTAAATCCAAATACCAACAGGATTGGTAGCGTTTGCGCGAGCTGTTTGTCCACTGGCCTGTTCAATCATTGAGGGCAATTCCAGGCTGGTACGTCCGGGTTCGCATCCCGCTCCTGACACATATAGGGACACTACAGCCAGTGGCGTAGCTGGCTATGTTCGCCAGTGGGGGCGAATCGGATCCCAGGGGGCCCACCAATCAGATTTTACAGATTTTTAGGGCCCCCTCTTTACCTGGGGCCGTGGGCAACTACCCTTTTGCCCTTATGTAAAAGCGGCCCTGTATACAGGGCCGGATTTATAAGGGGGCAAAGGGGGAAATTGCCCCGGGCCCCCCTGCCAGAGGGCCCCCAGACTAAGGACTTCCTTTATAAAAAATTAAAAAATGTAATAATTATAAAATTAGTTTTGTATTTTTTCCGAAGAAATGCGGTTTATCATTCATTTTAGTTCATTTTTTATTTGTCATGTAATTTAATTTCTATGTCGAGGGGCCCCCGAACCTGAAGTGCCCCGGGCCCCTCAAGGTCTAAATCCCGCCCTGCCTGTATAGTCCTGCCTGCTGGTGGGCCCGTCAGTCAGTCCCATAAGCATGTGAAAAAAATTCGCATGTGTTAGGGGGGGCCCACTTATTCTGGAACTGGAGCCAGGGGGCGGCCGCCCCCCCTGCCCCCCCGCTAGCTACGCCACTGACTACAGCTGCTGGTTGCGGCAATGGTTTAGGTACCGTCATGTCTCTCCCCCAAAGGATAGAGCACGGAGGAAATGTACAGACGGGAAAGTAAATGAGGGACCTGGGGGTGTTCGACCGGACTTTGAGTCTCCCGAATATACCTGGTCGACACTCTGACTAGCTTAACTCTTTTTTACACTTTTAGCACTTTTTTACAATTTTCTTTTTCAAAGAGTACTCGACCCGGGTTCGAATCCCGGCGATGTCGCTTTTTTCATTTTATATAGTTATGTAATCACGATTTATTTAATTAGTTTATTTAATTAGAAATTCATATGGTGGCGCAAGCCATTAGTCCACACTCTGACTAACTTTATTTATTTTTAATTGTTATACATTATATAAGTAAGCAAATCAATCAACCAAATAATCCAAGCGTACAAATGATGTAATAAGTGGCTGAATTAAAAAAATCCCCAAGAAGGCTATAACTCGGTGGCTGTCTTCTACAGAAGCGAATCGGAAACAACCTTTTCTCGAGGTTTTTCAAAATTTGGTAAAAAATGATTTTTTTTTCAAATGCCTCATCTTTCCTACCTTTTCAGAAAATCAATATATTCCTTTAAATAAATATTGAAATTAAAAACTTGCCCAAGATTCAAGAAGGCTATAACTTGGTGGCTGCTGTGTAATTTCTATTTGGCTTTACTCAACAAAAATTACAATTTGTTTTACATTTTGAAAACGAAATCGGCTCGGTCCTTATCGTCCGTGACCACGCCCAAACCGGTCATAAACCTGCAGTAAAGACCACACGACAAACATTTATTACCATTTCGCAATAATATTCTTCGGCAAGACTCGCATGAACGTTTTAAAGTTGCGATAAATACATCAACGTTTTCGAAAGTTTTCTCAGTTATGAATAGCCTATAGAGATGATAAAGATGTATAAAATTGATTTATGGCCAAACTTGAAAGTCTTCGGTTTCTGGTCTCCACCTCAGACCGTGCGTCGGCACTGTTTGTTGTTTTGTTTTGCTAATAATGTCCAATTGCAGCCCAAATTGCTGGATGGATTGTAATTCTGCTGTGCTGTTTTTTAAATGACTTTTTCACTAAGGGTTGTGAATATTTGTGCAACCTCCCTTAGCCACCATACTTTGTGTATGGGATATTTGGTCTGGTTCCAAATGATATGATACATGATACATGATACCTCAAGGCCTATTGGTACTTTAAAAACAAGATCACAATTTTTTTTTTTTTTTTTTTAAACACGTGTCACCGCACAGATTATGAAGCCGACCTATGACCAGAAACCGGAGACCAAAATAAACCACAAAATGAAACACTAAAGTGGGCTTACAGTTTTTTGTGATCGAGTTGATTTAATGTCAACCAAGGCAAAATTTATCATGTCTACCGAGAGACAGTCGGCGATTTCTTGGAGGGAAAATTTTTCTACCCCAGCCCTCAAACATTTCTCATGTCTACCCCCTCCAAATTGTTCACGATTACCCACCCCCTCGTCCTGCGATTTTGATTTTATTTGCCGCCGCCGCCGCCGCCGCCGCCGCCGCCGTCGGCAAATTGGCTACTACTCCCACACACAAAGATTATGCCTTCACTACGGCACTGACCAGAATTACCTACATAGACCATTATGTTCAACATGATTTTTAAGGCTATTTTTACCTGTGCTAAAAGGCAAATGCTCTTTCCGATGCTTCAACGAGCCCGTTTCATCCAGAAACCTTTCTGGGTTAAACTTCTCCGGATCAGACCAGATGAACGGGTCCCGGCTTACCGCCCAAAGATTGGCTATCAGCATGGTTCCCTTGGGAATGTCGAATCCAAATATGCTTGTATCTCTTGAAAACATATGAGGAATGGCTAGAGGGGCAATGGACGCCATTCGTTGCACCTCAAGGATAGTTGCCTCGGTGTACGGCAAATGTGGTTTGTCAGTGAGGCGTGGTAAGCGGTTTTCCCCCACCACCTCATCAAGCTCCCGCCGGACTTTGCCTTGCACCTCGGGGTGAGCCATCATGTACAGCAAAGCCCAGCGGAGAGTTGATGACGTAGTTTCTGTTCCAGCCACAAAGAGATCGAAGAGAGTGAGCAACATAATACTGGGTGTGATGTAACTATGGATGTTCTTTGTCTCGTTGTCATGGATATCTACAAGGAAGACATCAATGAAATCTCTCGGTTTGTGTGGATCCAAATCTTTACGGTGCTCCTCTATGTTTCCCCGTAGAAATTCTATTATCAAGTGCAAGTTACTTTGTATCTCCTTGGCTACCGAAGTGAATGACAGATACTCCATTATGGGTAGAAACGAATACGTTGACCCGCCACCCACAAGTTCGAAATTACGATTCATCGCCTTCAGCAGTTGCTGAAATTGTGGATTCGAATATTCGAATCGTTTTCCCAGAGTAACTTGGCAGATGACATTTGATACAGCGTTGCATAAAAGATGGGTTGGATTGAAGGGGTTACCTCGGTACGTCTTCATGACTTTGATCAGGCAATCTGCCTCAGTAGCAATGGAGTCTTCGAAGCTTAACTTTCCAACTCCAAACCCTCTTAATACTGTCTGAGAGAACTTCCTTTGTTGGGACCAGCTGTCTCCACATGCAGTCGCTACACCTTTGTGCGAAAAATATACATCTTAAGCGGATCAACTTTAAACATCGACCCTCTGATTAAACGTGCATGCATGTATCAGTGTTGCTGTGTGTGACCCCTTTTTTGTAAAACTTTAGGCCTAAGACAATTACATAAAAGCGTGTGAGGATCTGGGGTCTCAAAATCATGTTTCGTTTTCACCAACCCCCAACCCAAAAATCTTCATACAGCATTTGCAGATACAGGTGGCCAAAAAGAGCATGTGCCCCATTTTTCATCATCCACCCATCTATTCACCCATCCACCCACCCATCTATTCACCCATCCACTCATCTATTCACCCAACTATTAACCCACCAGTCATGTATGCTCTCTGTGGCCGGTACGACGTTGTGAATTACATAAACCGAACTAGCTCCAAGATCAAACTGACAAACCAAAGGTGGCATTTGCACGGATGCCTTACTGACATCATAGGCTGGACTCATGATAGCACCTTTTTCAATGCTTAATAACAAATATTATACGTGGCCTTTCCACAACTACACCACCCCCGTCTCATGTACGTGCCCAGACCCATACCCCCTCACATCTGCGGCAGATTTAACTTTACCTAAAGCATCTTGATTGTGAACAACCTTCTTGAAGAACGATGTCGGGGGTCGGTCGGAGATGTTAGGGTGACCCAAAGCCTTCTTGATGGCGTCGTAGCTATTCACCACCACCACCAGCGTCCCACCAAGATTTATGCTGAACACCACTCCATAGGTCTTGGCAAGTTTAGAGAAGGTTCTGTATTCGTGTCCAACCAGGGCAAGGTTCAGTAAATAGCCCACAAAGGGCCACCCTCTCGGACCAGGAGGAAGGTTTCTTGGCTGTCGGAAAAGCCAAGCAGCAATGAAGAACCCTACCAGTCCAATGAGCACTGATTTGACAGTCAAAAAGCTTTCTAGAATGTACGTCATATTTAAAACAACCAGCTTATAGCTATAGGGTCTATTACTAGTTACAGAAGCAGTTCACTAAAAAAGTTGTTTTGTACTGATTTCAGCTAGTAGAAATCATTGTACGAACTGTCACAAATTATAGTTCTATAGGAACATAGAATCCAGGTACATCTTTCACAGCTATGGCGTCACTGCTGTCTACTTCAAGATATCCTTTACTGAATAATATTGGGCGGCCTTGACCCGGTCACGCTCTCACAGTGCACGTACGCAGACAAGGCGACAAAATGTCAATAGACACAATCGGCGACTCCGAGCTATAGTAGGTCATTGTGATGTATAGTGGGTACAAAATAACAACAAACAGCAGTGCGGTGTATAAACATAGGGAGCTCCATGGAGGGTTTTAAAACCGACAAGGATCCATTGATAGCTGAATGGCAAGGGAAGGCAAACTGAATGTTCAAAATCATGTTATATTCATTCTAGAATCTCTGTGCAGTTTAGGCTCTGGAATTCACGTAATGCTTTGTGACTTTGTCAAAGTCGTAGGAGACTGGCGTACTGTAGTGTTTTCTTCCATGTAAACATAGAAACATTTGTAATTCTAATCCATTGTATACTTTCCCATACAGTATTCTCAGCGTTTGTTGTACTATTTGACCCTGTATTGCCAAGCTTCGTAATTGATAACCACTTCAAGGTCCACTTTTATTGCTTTGACCTAACTTCACCACATGTCATCACCTCACTTAAAGCTTTGCTCTCAGACTTCTTGTCTGTAGTTTTATTACTTTGGGGATAGTCAGTCCTACAAGTATTCTTACCATATGTCAAGTTAGACCACTCTGTTTTCAAACACACAGCAAAAAACAACTCCACAAACGCTCTCTCCTTTGTTTACCATGTAAAAGTTCATATATGTATTACTGTTGATCTCTAGTCAGAATAAAAGTTTATCTCCGAACACAAAAATGGTGTGACTTGTTTTTCTTCATTGAAACAAACCACTAAAGTACTACTCTACTGTATTTACTAACAGTCGTTTTCCCGGTTCTGGATAGCTGCAAATTAAAAAATCTGTTTAACTATCCACATCGCTTCAGATAGAAAATTGATACTTTAGGCCTACTGAGGTAATGAACTATCTAATGTGTAATTTTCATCCACTAAACTGCGATCGACGTTGTGAAGATATCGATCTTTTTTTTTTAGTGACGCAAACTCGGTTGAAAACGTTAAAATACGAAGGTCCCCAAAAAGCGACGTTGACGTTCTTTGCTGCCGACTGGAAAATGTAGTTACGTTTTTCAACATTGAATTTTTCTAAAGTTGTGAAAATTTCATTTTTTAAAAGTCTGTGGTGTATTTTTATATAAAAGAGTTGAACAAACATTGAAGATCGCCCCCAAAATGAGTGGTGGCCGAGCGTTAGTGCCCTAGTTCCGGATAAAAACTTCTTCGCGCATTGATAATGTGCGTAATGTTGGAAATTAAAATTGGGAACATCTCCGATCGATTTAGAGAACTTAAACTCGTGTTCCAACCAACAAATGCAACATCTATGATGTGCCTTGTACAGCAGAAGCACTCGGAAGAAGCCATGCTTTTCCATACACTACGCGTCCGCGCTTGCTTGGTTTGTTTACATTTTATTCCCACTATGAGTCACGTGACTCCGGTCGCAGATTGTCTATAGAGCTCGAGGCCTTTCTTTTGTTTAGTCCGCATTGAGGGTTATTTTGAACGGGGCGGCCAAGACTTTATAAAAAGTTTTTATTATATGACAACCATGGGCGTCGATCGCTTACCTAGAAGTGGAAGGGGGATCGACATGCATGCAGTGACGTCGGTTCCAGGAATTGGCAATTATAGCGGCGTACCTTGCTTCATACATCATTTTTAGGTTTGGGGAAAAACAATTAGGAGTTTAACATTTTTTCCCCCTTGCAGTTAACCAGTTGATGTAGGTCAATGGGCTGACACCAATTTGGTTAACTCCAAATAGTTCTCATACCTTTTCATTGGCCAGTTAAACGTTTGTGTTTATCAACATCGAGCAATGAAAGCATGACCTGATTTCTTGTGGCAATTGTTATGTTAAAGATTATTGGGTAGCCACTAATTCGACTTAGTCGAAGTGGCATTCTTGGAATTAATGTGTGTACTCTACCGCGAATTTAGTATAAAGAGACCCCGTAAAGGAACAGCTAGTGTCATTACTTCCTGGTCTGTTTTCTGTACCAACTTGTTTTTGGCTTGACATGTGGTCTTCAATTGGGTGTGGCTTGGGCTGCTGATATACGCCACCGTAGGACAACCTATATGCAATTATCATGTTATACATGTACATGTATGGAATCACCAACGCTAAGGGCATGCCTTATTAAGGCCGACGCTCTTGTCCTAAATGTTAGGGTTATTACCTCCTGGGTAGTCCTAGTTACTATTCCTTATTTGTTTATTTAATTGTAATTAAATCCGAAAATGTACAGTCCTTAGTAGAAATAAATGTATTTGTGGAACTCTCAAGAAAAAGTGTTCACGAGTTTTTCTTTAAACCAGGACGAGTTTTGCCTGGCGGCCAGGGTTGCTTCCATTAGTTATTTTTGCTCTGGTTATAAAAATTATATATTTTTTAAACTATTTTATTTAAATCCTGCTCGAACCTAGCCCAATTCTAGGGCCAATACATGGATTCCCTCCGTATCCTTGGCCAAAGCCCCACATGTACAAAAAGGAGCGATTTTCAACTTTTGATCTGCTAATTGTTACGATCTAAAATTTTGTGATAAGGTAAGCTTGCCCAAGCAGACACTTTTGGCATAAAGTTTACTATTGTGAGATCGGTAATTTCAAGTTTTATTATTTTTGTTTAATTTCAAAAATGTTTCAAAAATTTCATGAAAGTGAGATATCCCAGAATAATGGATTTTATGCCCAAAGTGTCTGCTTGGGCAAGGTTACTACTAAGTTTTGGGTTGTAACAATTAGCAGATCAAAATTTGAAGAAAAAAAATCGCTCAAAAATCGCTAAATGTTTGTACATGTGGGGCTAGGGCCAAGGATACGGAGGGAGTCCAGTGTATTGGCCCTAGAATGAGGCTAGCTCTGGGTCCCCGGAAATGTGTTGGCTAAGTATTCTGGCTAATGATGCTTCGCAGTGCGTTCTGAGCGATGTATGACTACCCATAGACTGGATTAGAAACGAGGTGGTTTGGGCTTTTCTTGAGGTGGGACTGAACATTGCCATGGGAATACAGTTTTGATCAAGCATAGAGGAAGGAAAACAGGTCAGGACGGGGATTGCAAACAAAATCATTATTTTGAATAACTGCAGGAAAATACCTGTAGAATAACGAAAATATAAGATATTAAGATCTTAAAAGAGATCAAGCTTCATTATGAGTAAACATGAAAATACTGACAATCATAACAGGCATTCTGTGGCAAATTACTTTAATTGGATTACAAAACCATAATTTCATTGATAAATTAAGCAAATACAACTGGCTGAACCTGATACCTTTATCCTGTTATTCTATAAGATAAAAGGAGTAATACGGTAGACATTTATCACACTGCAGCAACCCTCATCAGATTCCCTGTATACCCAATGACAATGATAATGATAAATCTCATTCTTGGTTTAGATCCTACTTCGAAAACCGTACCATCAGGGTTTCGATAAAGAATGTTTTGTCTGATGAACACATCCTCACTTACTCCCTGCCTCAAGGTTCGATAATCGATCCCCAAGGGTTTATTTTATATACTGCTCCTGTTGGTGACATCATCCGCCGTCACAATATTTGTTTCCACTGCTATGCGGATGATATCCAATTGTATGCTGCGTTCGATCATAAAATACCTGGTGACTGTGAGCGAGCTATGGAGAATATTACCAGGTGCATTTCTGATATAAATGGATGGATGTTGCAAAACAAACTGCAATTGAATCAAGATAAAACTGGGTTTTTTGTTGTTGCTAGCCCCAGAGTTTTGAGTTCTGTGTCAAATATTCAACTGACGCTTGATGGTACATCAATTAAGCCTTCCATCTCTGTTAAAAACCTCGGTGTAACATTTGATGGTGCAATGAATATGTCCATTCATATCAGTAACTTGTGTAAAATTGTTAATTTTCACATACGCAATTTGTGGCGGATACGTCGATTTATCACTCAAGAAGCATGTCATCATGCCGTTAGAACACTTGTCCTGTCTCGCATTGACTATGCCAACTCGCTTTTGTTTGGTGCTCGTGAAGCGGATCTTAAGCGACTGCAACGTCTCCAGAATAAGGCAGCTAGGTTGGTTTTTGCGTGCGGACGGGACAGGTGCTCTGCGGATCTATTAGATTCCTTACACTGGCTCCAGGTCAAGGACAGAATATATTTTAAAATAATGTTATTTGTATACAAATGTATGATGGATGTCGCTCCACCTTATCTGAGTGACCTTATTACTTTATTTAGTGACACATTTACGGATGAGAATAGGCCCAGACTCCGCTCCTCATCGGATACTACAAGGCTCTCGGTTCCGCGCTCCACGAAGAGAGCTGGCGATCATTCATTCGTTGTTGCTGCTCCACGGCTATGGAATGACTTGCCAATGCAGTTGAGGGAGGCGATGTCTGTGCCTGTTTTCAAACGTCTTTTGAAAACACATTTGTATACATGTTAGATGTTTTGTTGTTTACTTGTCTTGCTTACATTTTTTGCTTGTAATTTTGTAAGGCGCTGTGCTCTTTGAAGAGCGCCATATAAGTGTTGATTAATAATAATAATAATAATAATTAGAATAAAAAGACCAGACTATTTTTCCTTACAGCCTCGGTTTGGTTACATTGATTTGAACGGAAGAAAAGCAAGATGGCTATACCATGATAAAGGTCAATTAGGTCAGTGCAGCCCCAACTATAGCTTCAGTTCCATTTTCCTTACTGCACAGGTGTTAATAACCAACTCCAATTTGTACCAGTTTCATCTGAATAATGTATAGTAGGCCTACCCTGACTCAAGTCTGTAGCAAGTATCCACATATTTCCCAGACTTTTGAATTTGAATTTCCCAGACATTTGAATTTCCCAGACTTTTGAATTTGAATTTCCCAGACTTTTGAATTTGAATTTCCCAGACTTTTAAATTTGAATTTTCCAGACTTTTAAATTTGAATTTCCCAGACTTTTAAATTTGAATTTTCCAGACTTTTGAATTTGAATTTCCCAGACTTTTGAATTTGAATTTCCCAGACTTTTGAATTTGAATTTCCCAGTCTTTTAAATTAGAATTTCCCAGACTTTTGAATTTGAATTTCCCAGACTTTTGAATTTGAATTTTCCAGACTTTTGAATTTGAATTTCCCAGACTTTTGAATTTGAATTTTCCAGACTTTTGAATTTGAATTTCCCAGACTTTTGATTTTGAATTTCCCAGACTTTTGAATTTGAATTTCCCAGCTATATCACACAATAGGGGTAAGCTTGTGTGGAAGCCAATTTGACTTCAGTGGCAGTGAACACCTTCAAAACTGCTGGTGACAGATGGGATAGGCGTAAATTTTTTGAGGATGGTAGGCGTGAAAATACAAACCTGCTTGTGGTTTGCTCTAAAGGCCCCGCAGCCCCTCACTTGACAAATTTTTGGCTATGTGTATGGTGAAGATATTTATTTGAGGTTGAAAACAGTGTATTCATTTTCAAGACAAACTAATTCAGGAAAAAAATTCACAGGTCTGTTTCTATACACATTTCGATCTTGATCTTCATGAAGTATGGATGCATAAAATGAGTTTTTTCAAGAGTTTATTTTGGTTTTAACTGGAGCACTCAGAGTACTTTCTTCTGGTATCCGGATCGACAGACTGGACAAACCTTGGTCTGTACCAGGGCAAGTTCTTCAAATGCTTCCAGACAGGCACGATGGAAAACATGAGTACATGAGAGTAATACACTCTGTCGATGTGTATGTGTATCACTGGTTGTGTCATCACATATCTGTGCATGTCTCTTGTCTGGTGTGCCACTTGGTCGCTTTCTGGAACTTCCAATGTCGCTTTGTTTGGAGTTAAGTCTTTTGGTGTGGGAACCGTTTGTATTTTTACCCACTGATTTGGCAGTATCACTATGTTTGTTACTGGGTCTGTCACTATGTGTGGCCTTCCTTGTTTGACTGTTATTCTCAAAGTGTAGCTGGTTGGCTCTGTCAATGCATGGGGATTCTAAACTATCCTCTGATTGGTGTAATGACATGATGCATATCGGACACTCGGTTTTGCCTCTTTCCACAGCCTGAAAAAAACCAATTATGCACAAAAAAAGTGGTGAACATGTAATTGATTACAAATCCTGCTCATGTTATTAGGTGTTGAGAAAAACAAAACAAAAAACATATAAAAAAGGCCAAAAACAAAAAGTTTCCAGTTTCTGCTCTCCACGAGCGTCGCCTCAGACAAACTTGTCAGCATTTTTAGTTTTCTTTTTTTTTGCTATGAAATGTCCAATTACAGCGAAAATTCCTGGATCGATTGGAATTCTGCCGTGCTGTGTTTCAAATGACTTTTTCACACAGGGGTATGAACGTAATTTGCCCGATTTGTGCAGTCTATCTAGCCAACATACTTTGTGTATGGGAAATTTGGTCTGGTTCCCATAACCGCGAATACATATTAACATTAATCACCAAATAAAAAAATTACCACAAAAAAAAACGCGTCACTGCACCGATGTTGAAGCCGACCTATGACCAGAAACCAGAGACTTTGTGGGAGCCTAAAGTCATCTGCAGTCTTTTGAAACAGTATCCCTAACTGAAGAATAAGAATAAAAACAACCAAACAAATGAAGTCGTTATTGACAAATCTGTTGTCTTTTTAACCACAATTGCAAAGCAAAGCTTTAAAATTTCAAGTAAATAACCACTCCAAGATTGGAACAGCGAAATTGGGAATGTCCCCTTCTTAAAGTGCATCAATTAGAATCCTATTTAGAGCAGTCAGATTTGTTGAACAGCTCTTTGCGGCGCATGTAAAATAGTTTGTACATACACCTGGCTTTGATAACATTTTGTCACCCCTTCCGTATCATACTCTCTTCTCCAACCATAATGCATCTCACCTTAAGCTGTATGTTGTCCCATTCCTCTGGTGTAATTGTCCACAGGCTAGACGCTTCCAGATGTTTGAAGACATCTCTGCTAGCTGTGATTGAGCGGTCTATCTCAGCCAAAAATGCATCAACTTGAGTGTCATAGGATCGTAATAGGCGTTCTGTTATCATCTGAAGCTGAGACATGATAGATTTAAATAATAATTCATTCTTATATAGATAGTTCCTGATAAACACTATCTTTACGAACAACCTTGGATTTGGCTTTGAGCTGCATTGAGTGTACTTATTTTTCTACGCAGTAAAGTGCTTCAATGATGTACAAAATTGGTTGAAAACACCAGGGTATGTGTTCAAAAATGTGTAGTCATTGCCCGTATAGATGGCCGATTTTGCACCATGAGACGTCAAGTGAAAACCATCTATAGCGCATTCCACAGACTTCTGTCCTAATTACATTATTATCCATGTTCATTGGGTCAATATCATTCATGAAATCTATAGAGATAATCAAACAAAATGATCTTCTCTACTCTCCATTTATACTCATGGGTGAAGAGAAGCAATTACGGTAAGGTGTCTTACGGTAAAATTATGGTAAAGTCCGATGCAGAAAAGCGCTTTGCCATGGTATCTCAAATTTCAAGAAATAGTAATAAATATAACTTTTGTCAGTGTACTTTTAAGAAATGAAATATTTAATGAATTTTCAAAATGTTCAGAACATTTCAGATCAATCATGTTTACAACCTTCCACTAACAGGGTCCCAATCCCCAGGATCCAGGGTCTCGATCCCCAGGATCTGGGGTCCCGATCCCCAGGATCCAGGGTCTCGATCCCCAAGATCTAGGGTCCAGATCCCCAGGATGCAGGGTACCGATCCCCAGGATCCGGGGTCTCGATCCCCAGGATCCGGGGTCCCAATCCCCAGGATCCAGGGTCTCGATATCCAGGGTCCAGATCCCCAGGATGCGGGGTACCAATCCCCAGGATGAAATAAAATATTTAATGAATTTTCAAAATGTTCAGAACATTTCAGATCAATCATGTTTACAACCTTCCACTAACAGGGTCCCAATCCCCAGGATCCGGGGTCTCAATCCCCAGGACCCAGGGTCCCGATCCCCCCCCCCCCCAGGATCCGGGGTCTCGATCCCCAAGATCCGGAGTCCAGATCCCCAGGATGCGGGGTCTCGATCCCCAGGATCTGGGGTCTCGATCCCCAGGATCCGGGGCCCCAATCCCCAGGATCCGGGGCCCCGATCCCCAGGATCCGGGGTCCCGATCCCCAGGATCCGGGGTCCCGATCCCCAGGATCTGGGATGCGGGGTACCGATCCCCAGGATCCGGGGTCTCGATCCCCAGTATCTGGGGTCTTGATCCCCAGGATCCGGGGTCCAGATACCCAGGATCCAGGGTCTTGACAAAAAAAATGTGCAGCGTATGGTAAATTTATGTGCACAGTGGTAAAAAAGGTTCTGCCAATGACATTGACACAGAAGATAACTAGTCTATTATTAGTAATAAATTTGTAATTAAAATTTCACTTTGTTATCAATAGTTAAATCAATACCTTTTCCTCATAGAATTTCTTCCGTAGCTTAGGATCTTTGGGTGGTACTGTTTGCCTCAGTTTGCGATACCAGCAGCGGACAACATAGCCACGCCAATATGCCTGTATTCTAGGGTTAGGAAATTTTATCAGCAAAGCATTTAAATAATGAACAGAAAATACTTTTTCTGTTTTTCAAGCATTTAAGATTATTGTGTCACAACCATGTCTTTTTAAGTCCATTTCATGTCATAACAATTTTACAAATCAGACAAAATATTCTGAGATTATAGATTATCAATTTTTTTTCTATTGCAACACGATAAATGTTTGTTCAGTAACTGTTTTGGAAAGTGAAAAAATATATATTTGAATTTAAAATTGTCGCACAAATACTTTTTTTGCATTCTCCTATTTCCAAGACAAAATATGAAACATATATTTTTGCGGAAGACCTTTTTGAATGAAATATTTCTTACTGATTATACAACTGCTTTGAGCAATGCATCGGACACTAAATGGTAATTTTTATTTTTCAATGTAATTTCTGCTTTTTATCAAAAAACATTACATGGTATTAACAAAAAATAAAGCCTTGAAAATTACTGTGATAGGGGGTATAAATCACATGGATCAGACTCTGATTGGTGGACTCACCTTGTGGCACATTTAACTCTGTGAAGTTTAGCACCATCATGGATGACCCTTGTTTGATATTGCTCCTTCCTACACATAGGGCAAGTCTTCTTTCCCGTAAAACGTTCAAATGCTTGAAGACAGTTCTGTGGAACAGAACTGAAACTTTTTCTTATTCTTTACCAAGACATAAAGTTTGTACAAATCTCACTTTTAATATTAATTTTCCCTTTTTTTTTTTTACTTCCTGTTGCTTTTTTAGAAATTGAAACCTCTCTTTGGAGTAAATTCTGAAAAGTGACAATATATTTTCTGCATATAATTTTTTCCTGACCTAAATGATTATTTCAAAACAGAAACTTTACCCTGACAGCCATAGTAAGAAATCAACTGCCTTAGTAGCAAAGCTTCTCAAATCTTTTTGACAATTTGTATTTTGTAGTTAAAGTAAGAAGAAAAAAGATTTGACACAATGTATGTGAATTTATTTGATATATTCCTATTTAATTATTTAAAAAAACATTTCAATACATTACACTCAGCTAGACTTTGAAGGTGTTGTTTTTCATGTCAAACTAAATGTCTGGATTGAGCACATATGTACCTAATTTCTTTAAGGGGTCGTCCATAAAGTACGTACGCACGAAGGGGGGGAGGGGGGGTTGTTGACATTGCGTACACCATACGTACAGGGGGGAGGGGGGGTCCAAGCCAATGCGTACCGTACGCAAACCGACAATTTGCTTTTAATGAATTATCATGAAATCAATGTACTATCTCATATAAATAACTACCAGGACCAGCTTTTGTGCATCGAAAAACAGTTATAACACAGTACCCTTCACCCCAACCAAAAGTAAATTTATCTTCCCAGCGCTACCGCCAGCCAACTTCGGCCTATAGACCACAACATTACTAAAATAAAAAGACTGCTATGAAACCGGCAGTGTACACAGGAAACGGAAACGTGCAGGTGATTGATACAATGTATCAATTTCACCCACGTGCTGTCGCTCACAATGTAATGTAGTACAGCTGTATACGATGTACCTGTAAATATTCCCATGGTGATGTAATCGACGGCTGCATGAGTTGTTTGTTAAACACTGAAAAAATAGTGGCTTGAAGCCTGCATTTATTTTGTCGTATAAAAAACACGGTCAGAATGGCTAGTACTGGGGGAAATTCCAACTCAGGGCGCTACGCTAAACTTGTGGAGATGTACAAAAAAGCAAATCCAACGAAGAAGAAACAGTTGCAACTAACGGAAGCACAAGATCTTTGGAGGCGGGTGAAAGTCGACAGTGAGGCCTATGAACATGCTTTAGGCGATCTCCGCACCAAATGTCTTAAGCATGAGGCTCAGCAAATGAGTTTTTGGTCCGTTAATAAAAATGTTTGCAAATTTTTTTCTGTCAACATTTTGTGATTTATTTCAGTCTTTGGATGCGACATGCGAATCATACTACTACAGCAGGTGTACTGTGACGTTTAATGATGCTAGAATAAGGTAGTCTGAGAAGTCAAAAAGAGATATGGGATGCGTATGCGTACAGGGGGGAGGGGGGGTTAGAGCCACTGCGTATGCCATGCGTACAGGGGGGAGGGGGGTCAAAAAAGTCGGCATTTCGTGCGTACGTACTTTATGGACGGCCCCTAATACAAAACAAAAACTATTTTCATTCTTACTGAAAGTAATTCACTGCACAAAGTGTTTTGGTTTACACTCACCCAATGAAAGACATGAGAACAAGACAGCAAAACCTGCAAACAAAACATAAAAACCTAAAGATCAAATGCTTGTAAGGCCATGCAGGTATTAAACAAAGAAAGAACTGTCAAAGAAGTGTGACACAAATTGACCCAAAATGGAATAATATCGGATAGAATTCAATTTGTGATTACTCATCAGAAAAAAATGTGTAGAGGACCACACCCCCTTCCCCCTCCCCACACCCCCTTTCTTGCTGTCCTGGGGACTTTACCTGTTGTTGCAAGCCAAATTCTTCTTTACAAATGACACAGGGAAGTATAGAGTCGTCACGACGATTGGATTTCTCTTTGGCATCTCTCCAATCCAGATCAGACAGAGGTTGATCAGGTACTTCTACGAGGCCAAGTTTTTGAGCTAGATGACGAAGGAAGGGAAAAAAAATTTAAAGCAAATCGGAAAGTACTTTGAAAAAAATTAAATTATGTTGATAACAGAAACAACAAGAAAGGGAATAAACATGTATAATGATCAAATAGGGGCATATCATGCCCCCCCCCCATCACAAACTTAAAACTTTAAGATGAATCAAACAATTTCATCTTTTATCTTCTAAATCATCTTACCAAGTGTCAGTGGTTGTGGCTTCTGATCCAAGACATACTCCCTCTCCTCAGTACCAGATGACACACCCTTCTTCTTTCCACCTCCTTGCCTCATCCCGGTATCCACCACTGATTTCACTTCCTTCAGCTGCTTCTTGGGTACTCCATGGTGTATCTGTTTCTTCTTCAGAGGGTCAGAGAGGGACAGGTTACGCATGAGGTGATCTTGGAATGCTACAGCCGCTAGAGCTGTGTTGCTTCCACTCTGTGTAAACCAAATTAATAAGACTGTCATATCTGTTGTTTACATAAATACCACTTTGGAATACCGGCTATGACACATGAGGGCGCTATATCATTTATACAATGCAATGTATAGTTGGAGGCCGATTACACTGGTCAACAATTTTTAAAAAGTTGTCTGCTTCGGAGATAAAATGTGCTATTTATTATGGATTTTGATGTGCTGAATTCAAATATGACAATTAAAATTGCTGATTGGCTACTGTTTCCAAGATATTTAAGTTTACATTTAATGTACTATGTATATGGTGTACAATAGCAGATTTTTAATCATGAATTGTAAACCTAGGTCTTTTCATGTGTTTATGGTTGTTTCACTTGATATTATGTAGACCAGTGTTACCACAAAGTGGAATGCATACACAAAACATTTCCATGGGCAACCTGTAATGTTGTCACATCCCAACTATAGCATCAGTCCCAACTTAAAGGGGCAGTATCGTCACGATCAACAGGACATTGAATCGGTGTGCTAGTTTTAGATTAACTCGGTGACTGAAAATAATACCTAACATTAGAAGGTCATACTAGCGCACCGAACTCAAGTTCTGGTGTTGCCAGCAGCAGGGTGTGGGTTCGAGCCCCGGTCGTGACACTTGTGTCCTTGAGCAAGGTACTTAACCATAATTGCTTCGTCCTTCGGATGGGACGAAGTCAGAGGTCCTGTGTTGTATAATGCACGTAAGTGGATTGTCGTGGCGGTCTAGCGCACTGAACTCAAGTTCTGGTGTTGCCAGCAGCAGAGTGTGGGTTCGAGCCCCGGCCGTGACACTTGTGTCCTTGAGCAAGACACTTAACCATAATTGCTTCTCTCCACCCAGGGGTTAAATGGGTACCTGTGAAGGCAGAGATGGTTTGCTCTATATGCGCTAGAAATGGCAGCAATTGAGCTGTATACTCCCCAGGGAGCTGAGATGGTTTCAGGAATGATTTATGAGCCTTATGAGCCTTATGAGCAGGGATAATAATATAATGCGCCTTGAGCGCCACTTAGTTGGTGGATACGTGCGCTATATAAATCTATACATTATTATTATTATTATTATTACCATTGCTGCTGCATAAATGAGCCAGTAATTTTCTGTCACTGTTTTCATCTTAAACTAGGACATCGATTCCATGCCCAGTGTTGAAAGTTTGCTTTGATCATGATGATACTGCCCCTTTAACCGTTAGATAAAAGCTCTTCGGAAGAATTAATTTCTCAGAATGATTGATACATGTACCAAATATATATCAAGAAAGTTCTAAATAATAATTAAGTAATTTGATAATCAGGTAATAACCAATGTTGTACCTTCCTACTAAGTTTAAATGAGATTTTAAGTCCACCTAGGTTTATTGCAAATAACACTAAAGCAACTGCCGCAAAGCATACTGGGATACAATTTGGGGCATCTGTTTGGAGCGGCTTGTGTGACGTCAACAATATTTAGTTTGTTTGCGCGGCACGCAGTGGCACTGTTGCGCCCACAGACATCCCATGATTCCTTGCAGCCACTATTTGCGATAAACCTTATATCTTTTTATTTAAATTTATTTTTATTCATACTGACACATGACTGACTGTGCGTGAGAATCAACTTTTTACCTCGTTCAATAAACCTTATTGGAATTGTCACGAGCATGTGCATTGACTTGAAAAACAACCTCGTACCTTGGAAAAAATTAGTACCCTTGCGTACAAGGATATGTAAAAGTTAAGGGGGGCGATTTTTATACGTAGGCTACATGTATTATGACAACATTATGGAAAAATATTCTTTGAAATTGATAAGATCATAAACAGAACACTTTAATTATATTATATCTAACCTATTTCAAAGAAAAATTATCCGTAATGATAAGGCTTATACCTGGCTGATCCACTGCCAGTGCTATCTGCTAGACAGTCCGTCAGCAGAACAGCCTTGCCAATGGCAGTGTCGATCTTACCGGCGGCACCGCATGTGTAGACCATGATGGGATGAACAGTGAAATTGTTTCAAACCGTGATACCACTGAGTGTGCGAAAACACAATCATGACAGTTTCCTCATTTCTGTTTTAATAATCGTCTTACCTGTCGAGTATTTGTCGTTCTTCTATTGTTAGACTTCATAGGCCTAGTAGACAAATCATCTCTTTTAAAATTCATTCCAATCTCAAGAAATCACCAAATTTCAGCACTGTCTACATATATAATATTTACATTTCCATGACATCAACGACGCAAGTTTATGCATTATGAACTTTGACCTCTTAATGTTGCGCATCCACACGTGTTAGTCTGGTCCTAGCAACTATTTCAATGCAGTTTCGTTTCATTAAAAAGGGTGTCATACATACTTGTTATACTCATTCCGTTTGTTCGTTCAAAGATTTACAAAGTTTTGCTACAAAATACGTGTTGAAAATTGCCCAATTGATTACAATGGCTGAAGGGACTGACGCATCTTCAGTAACCAGCACCTTCTCTGAGTTCAATGAATATCTCTCAAATGATCAGGATATAAGAGAGGTACGATAATAAATAGTCTTTAATTTAAAGAATTTTCTCCTACGGCTACGCGCGTGCCAGTCAACTCGCCCCCGGCAAACTCGCCCTTACAAGCTCGCCCCCTGTTGATACAAACTTGCCCCCTGACAAACTCGCCCCCCGGCAATCTCGCCCCCCCAACGAACTCGCTCCCCGTAATTTGTTGACACATCTCACGCTAGTGAGACAGTATAAGAAGGGAGTAAATAACGGTCCTACTAAAAACCGACAACTCACGACAACTCACGACAACACGTTCTAAATGCACTGAAAACTCAAAAATAAAGTTTTAAATATGTTTATAAGAGACTGGCATACATAATAAAGAGTTTCAGTTTTTGAAAATGTGGTTTTAATTAGCAATAAAAAATGATTTTCTTCGCTGCAGTAACGTGTTATTGGCCGCCATCTTGCTTGCGCAATGCAAAAGGACTGTACCGTTATGTCAAAGGGGGAAAATTTGTTGTTGGCCCATGCCAGGCAGGAGGGGAAGTCTTTTGTTGTATTTTTATGGAGTGTAAATTGTAAAACAATAACATTAACAATGAATTGCAATATAATTACAATCATGTACAATTATATTTACAGATGTAGACAACATTAGGCCATGAGAATGAAAGTCACCGCCCGCATGTCCCGAAAGCTACCGCCTAAATTTTTCATTATTTGCCAAAAAAAATCATTATTTGCACAAAAAAGGTATTTCCACCAAACAAATTTAGTTCCAAATCATCCACATCAGTAAAACAAAGTTTTTACCAAATTTCCACCAGTATGTGCACTAGTATAAATATAATCATTAGCACATATTCTTTTATTTGAGTCCCGCGTACATCGTTCACAAAAAAGGTCGCATCGCGCTAAAACTGTATGGTAAACTCCGATCCGCACCTGCAACTGTACCGCCTTCACATGCACAACACGTTCGCTGTTGAGCCTTTGTATCTTATGCCTGTGTGTGCGGCCTGCACGTATAATGATGCACGTACGTACACAGATTAGAAGAAACATCTTGTGATTGCGCT
Source organism: Zoroaster sp. YZ-2022 (assembly GCA_029582265.1). Classification (NCBI taxonomy): domain Eukaryota; kingdom Metazoa; phylum Echinodermata; class Asteroidea; order Forcipulatida; family Zoroasteridae; genus Zoroaster; species Zoroaster sp. YZ-2022. The sequence goes on along the minus strand of CM055827.1, from coordinate 2,157,852 downwards.
GTTATTAAATGATCAATGGAAATAATGAATAATGAATAATGAAAAAAAGCCTCATGTGTTTTCGAAATTTCCCGGACGCAAATCTATGACTTTCATTCTCTTGGCCTTATATAAATTTTTGTGAAGTATTATAGGTCTGGTATTGTCACTGCCAGGAAAAAATGTTAAGTTTATTTATGTTTATTTATTTATATTTATATTTATGTATATTTATTTATATATTTATTTATATTTATTTTTATTTTTGTTTATTTATTTATTTTTTATTTATTTATTTATTTATTTATTTATTTATTATTATTTTTTAGAAAATGTAAATGTTTTCTGAAGCTCTTAATCATGATTGACATCCCAGTGGTGATCAAGTAGTTCTTTATCGGTGAATCAAAGAGTCCTATATGTGTTGTTGCTGAGCAATTAATTTTCGCCAATAAGTATGAATGACAGCTGTCACGATAGTTGGTCTATACTTTATAAAACTCTTTTGACAAAATTTATGTTTTCTTATTCAATCAACAAGTAACTGTGTCTGCATTGTCAGAAAACTACGTTACCGTAGGTCAAAAACATCACAAGAACAACCATGACTTTTAATTTTGTTCAAACTTTATTCGCAGATTAGTAAACATTCACGAGAATAATACAAACAAGCAGAATAAAGATTAAAAAGTACAACCATTTTCACTATATTTTGGATTTATTGAATTTATTTAAACCAGTCGGCCTAAACATAGTTAAAACTTACAAGGTCAATATAATAGTATTAATACACTTTATATTAATATTTTACAAAATAAAATACCAGGACACAATATATACTACAAACATTATAAAATTATAACCATTGTACATGAAAATAAATTTTGTGCACCGGCGGGACACACGGACATAGCCCGCGTTATGATGTCACCCGCTTTGTAGTCTGGTTTACTTTCACCCTTTCACATAATGGTACAGTCCTCTACGTTGCACAAGCAAGATGGCGGCCAATACTACTGCAGCGAAGAAAATCATTTTTTATTGCTAATTAAAACCACATTTTGAAAAACTGAAACCCTGTATGTATGCCACTGTCCCTTATAAACATATTTTTAACTTTATTTTTGAGTTTTCAGTGTATTTAGAACGTGTTGTTGTGAGTTGTCGTCAGTTGTCGTCAGTTGTCGTCAGTTGTCGGTTTTTAGTAATAGTAGGACCCTAAATCAAGGCTGCCACTCGTGGGGAAAAATCCCTACCATAGGGTATTTTAGTAACTAACCCCTACGGGAAAAATGGAAATACTGTAGGGGGAGTAGGGGAATCCACAAATATTGTGAAAAAATTATATATTTATGTACGTGATATAGGCCTACTGCTTTAATCATATCAGTATAACGCAGTTATTAGCCATATCGCTAGGGTGTTCTAAATTAAGTATGCGCATGCGTAGTACACATTTTCACGTTCATCCGGGAAGACTATAATATATTCCCTTTAATTCATTCACGAAGGCCTACACATCTGGTCATTATGCCTATTTATTTAATTCAAAGTTAGGCCTAATTAATAACTTATTCGTAGGGGAAAACAAAATTTTGTAGGGGAAAACGTTAATTAATAACTAATTCGTCGGGGAAAACGAAATTTTGTAGGGAAAAATTGATACTAAGTATGTAATCCGTAGGGATAATGTAGGGGAAATGCGCATGCGTGGTGGGGGGAAAACAGCAAATCAAGAGTGGCAGCCCTGGAGTAAATAAACATTATAAAGGCAGGATGTACAGGGACAAAACTATTTTAATGAATCATTAGGCGTTATTGAGACTGATTTAGTACTACAAGTAAAACTGAGTAAATCAAACACAGGGCCTATACAAATAACTTCAATGGGCGTTTTATTTAACAAAAATAAATATTACATGAAATAATTCAACAGTTACAAGTAAAATAGAATACATAAAGTTAAAAAACTAGCTAAAAAACAGTTACAGTTTATTTTACTATGTACGATGTATTATGTATATACTACGAGTATTTACAAAGTTGAATTATGTTTATTTAATTGCATTTTAATTATCTGTATTTTGTATGCAATAACTTATTTTTTATTTTGTTTAGCTAGTTTCATATTTATTCTATTTAATTTGTAATTGTAAATGAATTATTTCTTGTAATGTTTATTTTCGTTAAATAAAACGTTAGCGCGAAATAATTTACCACAGAGTTAGACTTAAAATAATTGGATTCATTAAAATAGTTATGGCCCCGTATCTTAGTATATTAAACAAGTCTCAATAGTGTGAAATGCGTCCACATTACGGGGGGCGAGTTTGTAGGGGTCGAGTTTGCCGGGGGGCGAGTTTGCCGGGGGCGACTTTGTGAGAGGCCAGTTTGTATCAACAGGGGGTGAGTTTGTCAAGGGGCGAGTTTGCCAGGGGCGAGTTTGCCAGGGGGCGAGTTGACTGGTATCCTCTCATACATGTCATACAGAGGGTAGGCCTACTGACTTACACCTGTTGTTTCAGCGCCAATTAAAAGTTGGTCTCAGTTGAAATATTGCAATCAAACATCCCTTTAAATCTTTCTCTTATGTCTGTCTGATTCTGAGGTGCTGTCATATGAAATTATTTCCCAATGAATTTTCAACTTAATTTTAAGGAGATGGCAATTTCACGTTGAATGAAAACAAACTTCGCATTGCACAACTTAATAAGCTGAAACATTCACTGTCTGTGGTTGGTTTCTCTTGATTTTTACAAAGTACGGATGCTGAACTCTTTCTACCACATATTTATTATAATTATTAAGTCTAATTCTGCCGTTAATAGGAAGTTACATCATTGTTAATTTTCAAGTATCAAAATACATTCAGATTGATTGTATTCATTGAATTTCATTTGAGCTGAAACTTTGGGTTTTTTCACTGTTCAGCAGGACCAGTAGGCTTGAATTGTGACTGGTCCATCATATACGGCATGTGCATGCAGCATTCAATCAGTTTTATATAAAAATTATGTTTTGGACAGACATCAGAGTTACTCTAATTACAGTTAATACACTGTTTAGCACAGCCACATATCAATTATGAATGAAGAAATACACATACAAACAATAACTTGATTACGGTCAGTAAATCTAACGTTATTTATTGGAAAACGAAACAATTTTACAAAAAGGTGGCTTACATGTATATGCCGAGGTATGAAGAAGAAAACATACACATGTAAGCAAAGATCGTTTGTAAAATAACTTGTAAAAACTTCTGTTCTAACAAACAAAAACAGACACCAGCAAAATATGGCATATAAAATACCGATTGTCACCAAAGAATTTATCGTCCAAGGAATTACATTTTCATCCAGCGTGCTATTTTGATCCAGTCATTGGAAGGCACTCAGTCTAGCTCACTGCCAGTGGACCACCGCTAAGGTTGAACCCTGAATTAATATCATGATTCAAAGATGCACTATTTCAAACAAAATTATTCAAAAATCATTACAGGAGATCCGTGTTGCAGTGCGTGCCATGGAGCAGACAGCGCGCGAGATTTTGACAACATTGGAGGGTGTACACCAGTCAGCCGGTCTCAAAGAAGGTTTGTAAATAAAGGTTTTTTAGGGGATTTTATTTCTTCTAATAAGTTCCCTCCTTGTAATCCGAATAGCAGGCTTCTCAAACATTTTTTTTATATTTGGCCAAACGCAAACAAATGTGTTTAAGAGGCCTGAATCTTCTGCCTCTTCTCTATTTTTTTCTTTTTGAAATGTTTTCCTCTAGAACTACTTTATTTTGAAAATTATCAATTCCACAAGTCACCTTTACAACTAACTGGGTCCAAGTAAGTGCAATTTTTAATATCTTGTCAGCTTAACTTTGCAATAGAAACATTTTTCTAACTTTTGATAATTGTGAAATATTCCAGCCATCAATGAAATTATCACCTTTGGGAAACTTTGGTTATCATTGTTTGTGGACAGTTTCTTGGATGGAAATTAAGTAAAGCCACGATCTGTTACTAACTTTTTAGACCTTGCTTAATTTTGTAAAGTGTCATTCACTAATCCCCTAAATAAAAATTTGTGTTCCTTTTTTGAACAGCTCCTGTGCTTTGCCAAAAAGCGAGGAAATTATTGGAGACAACAGCGGATCAGTTTGCTGAACTCAAGAAGAAGATTCCAGTTGACCAGTATTACAGGTCAATCATTCATATGTTATATTACTATAACATGAAATAAATAAGGCAAATTTTAATTGATTTATTGATAAGCCAACTCGGAGGGGCACCACAGCAATGGCCGCGGTTAAGATCGAGGCCTGCATCTAGTCTAATAATAACACTAAGATTTATATAGTACAGCTCCAGAGAATAACATCTAGTAACCATGGGAAAATGCAAATTAGGATGGAGATGAAAACAAATGTGTTTTTAATTTTCTCTTGAATTGATTGAGTGAATTGAAGCTATGGTTGTATAGCAAAGTATTCAACGATCTGGCTATGGCAACCAGAATTTTACCTGGTTTATATAAAAAAACAATTTTTGAAAAGAAAAACCTTACTTAATAAATTTTACTTTCAGTTCCCAAGTTGCAGTGCAGGACAGTTAGTGACCCCTGACCCCTGACCCCTAGCAGAAAAATAAACAGTTAGAAATTACTACCAAAATAGTCTGTTCACCCCTTGCATAAAGTATGACGGCTAGGCCTACACATTTTTTGTCATTATTCTATTCACTTACAAAATTTTATTGTTTTTGTTAACATCAAAAACATCAAACGTGCAAAACATCAAATGAGTTGTTTATCACTGGATGCTAGAAATTCATCAGTCTACAATGTAATTACTTCAGCTCACTATGAGAAACATTTAAGCACTAAACTGACCAAGTCATGATAATGACCTTATAAGTGATAATAATGACCTTGTATCATTGATCTGAACCAGTCTGTAAAGGGAAATAATGGACTCTAAGGCATTTAAGCACTAAACTGACCAAGTCATGATAATGACCTTATAAGTGATAATAATGACCTTGTATCATTGATCTGAACCAGTCTGTAAAGGGAAATAATGGACTCTAAGGCATTTAAGCACTAAACTGACCAAGTCATGATAATGACCTTATAAGTGATAATAATGACCTTGTATCATTGATCTGAACCAGTCTGTAAAGGGAAATAATGGACTCTAAGGCATTTAAGTACTAAACTGACCAAGTCATGATAATGACCTTATAAGTGATAATAATGACCTTGTATCATTGATCTGAACCAGTCTGTAAAGGGAAATAATGGACTCTAAGGCCTGGAATTTCATTCTTGTAGGGCAAGGCCACTTTTTCTTAACCAGTTCGCTTCGGATGCCGTGTATACACGCAATTTTTTTTTTGTACAGCGGATCGGAGAGCGTCTAAACACGCATTCCGATTTTTGTGTGTGTCACCGGGACACTTGTCAACACGCCACACGTGGCGTGCCGTCGTGGCGACTGACGTGTATACACGCAATCGTTTCTCGGAGTCCATGGGGTCACGGTTCGGTGGCCCGGACAGAATGCACTGCAAATACTGAACGAGTTCACTCTTTTTGTTGATTTTTGCCTAATCCCTTTATCAAAGACCTGTTCCTTTGACGTACCAGCCAAGCATTTGTAAAGACGGATTTATATCCATTGTTTACGAGGCATTCGATCTCCCTCCAGGTATGCCATCTTTTCGACCGGGCGCTGGTCGCTAATAGGCCATTGCATCGGCTGTTGCATCGGAGCTTGCCAACGGTCTAATTGTGCTGAACAAACACAATCGTAATTAAAAAACTAGCCATTTAATTCTCGAAATGTCAATGAGTAAAGGTGTTTATTTGGTTGTCCGAACTTAGTTTCATTGACAAAAAAAATTATTAATAGCTAGAAATTTTAAAAGATGTTTCACTGAAAATAAACCCGCACGGGGGACCGGAAAAAAATAAATATTCCCGACGTCAACTGGTTAATAAAGGGCATTTCTAGTAGAATATCAGAATGTATATGGAAACATTTTAAATGGGCACCAAGGCCAAGACCAGGGCAAAGGAAGCCATGGCCTCAGTGAAATTCCAGACCTGTACTCTGCAAAGAGCAACTAATAAATAATGATGTGATGACAGCTTATTAAAACAGTATGATGTCAAACTTCAGACCTCTGAATTGACAAAAATGTATTTTATTTCCATGTTTGTCTAATGTTTAGATTCCATGATCATTGGAGATTTGTGAGTCAGAGATTATCCTTTGTAGCCACTTTGATCATCTACTTAGAGTCAGAGAGATTGATCACAAGAGAGGAAGCTGCACAGTTGATGGGAGGTTGGTAGAATTAAGACTATTTTCTTACCAATATATGGAAATAAAAATTACCAATATTAACCCTCCTACTATAGCTGCACTTTAGTGGGAAGTTGCTATAGAGGTCAAAATCAATCAACTGCCTGTTTTGACTGTTGACCCAAATGTGCACACAGGGGCATTTTTGACTGGTTTTTACTGTCATTTTGACCACCCTGAACAATACAAGACAATGGGCCGAATTAATAAAAAGTAGCAATTGCTTTTACTAGTCATTTTCTTAAATCTTCATGAATAAAAGTGAGCAATTACTTGCAAGTAATTGCTTCCAGTAGTTAGCAAAAGCAATTGCTATGTTTTTTAAGCAATTACTAGAGAGACTAGCACTTGCTTGGAAGCATATAAATAAACCAGACCTTTTACTAATGACTTGTAGCACTTGCTAGTATTTTTACAAGATCCTCAATGCGGAGCTTACGCATTTGCCAACACTTGCATGTTGCATTACTCCTGCCATCATGGCCGAGTTTATGCATGCAAGGGAACATGAAAAGGTGTACAATGAAAGACTAAATCGTGATGAAGTCCATCCTACCAGATACCGGAAATTATTTTGGTTCAATTTTGAAAATTTGGAGTGGCTAGCAGCAGTCGAAGTACTTGGTTTGAAACCAGCAGAAATGGCGCATGGCATCTTCGTAATAGTCGGGTTTTCATCCCCTTTGAAGATGTTGTACAGATCTTGTTCCCATGGAACTAAAACAATCTTCCTATTTCCTGTTTGCATTCCATCTGTTTTCTTCTTCACTTGACCTTTCATGTTTGCTATCTTTTTCAAAATTTGCTTCTCATCCATGGCTTTACCAGTGTTGGTAGCAATTGACATTTGTGCTTTTTTAAGTGCATTTGCCTTCATGTCTTTTGCCCCCGGCAACTGACTTTTCTCGATTAGAACAGGGTACTCTTTGATTATACTAACGAACATTTCGTTCAAAGATTGCTCACTATTTGTACTACTCCCCAAATCTTCGGCAGCATCCATGTTGCTGATGTATTCGCAGACTATTAACACATGCCTCGTATACAACCACTAGGCTAACTGGAACTGACCTCCCATCATTGTTATACCCATAAGCAATTGCTAACCCAGCCAAGCAACAGGTGCTAGTCAAAGAAGAAGGTTATTTATACATTTTTCAGCAATTGCGTGACCTAGATCTTTTACTTGATAACCATTTGCTATTGCTTACACCTTTTGCTAGGAAGCAATTGCTAACTTTTATTAATTCGGCCCATTGCTTTTACCAGTCAAAAACGGTCGACTCATTTTGACCTGTAAATGTACTTACTACACGTAAGGTTTGACAGTGTTTGACTTTTAAGTGCACTAGATACACCTTGGCAAGTATATCAACATTTTGACTGATTTTAACCCTTGTAGTAGTAGGAGGGTTAAAGATATCTCACCCGTGTTTCTTGTTATTTTACCGGTAATTTCCAGCAATTTTCTTTATCATTGGAACATTTCTGTTTTATTTGTCCCATAATTAATTTATAATTTATCCCGTAATAAATTCATTTGGGCACATATTTACTTTTTAACCAAGCTTCTGATAATTATTTGTGAAATATCTTTTATAAAAAGATTTGTTTTCATTTCTAAAAGGGATTAGCAATGTTCCGATTAAAACCAAAATTGCCAGTAAAATAATTTTTTTTAAAAGCAATACATCTTTAAACCTCATATATTTTTTATTCATTCTCCTATGTTTGTAGTTTCATCAAAAAGAGAAGATGGCTTCCATCTTGATCTTGAAGACTTTCTTCAAGGATTGCTTCAATTGGCGAGTGAACTGGTATGTATCCTCGTTCCAATTAAAACCACTAATTGTTGTCTAAAAAAATTAATGATCACGGTTTTACCTTAATCTTCCCTTGAAATATTTTGTGTCAGTGCCATTATTTTGGTAAATTTAAAGACAAAATTTTCAACATGAATTTCTGTCATCTGAAGACGGAAATTCCATATTGGAATGAATACGAACAATCTAAATGCATTTCGCTATTTGTTGTTCATGTTAACTGTTTATTATTCAGGCCTGTGAGTGGGGTTTGATAAAAAAAGAGGAGAACCTAAAAAAGACCCGGTGTCAATGGAGAACATCGTGAGGATGGGGATCCAGGGGGCCTGCCTTAGGTCCCCTGGTGGGGTCCAGGGGCAAAGCCACGGTGGGGGTTGAGGGGGCTTATTAGCCCCCCAAAGCTCCTGGGTTTTTGACACTTTTAAGAGACATTTTGATGCAAACATGTAAATGAAGTCATCCAAAGGCCTCTAAAAGTGCTTAAATTAACACACACTTCTTGATTTCCACTATGACTCAAAACAATAAAAACGACAACTTTAAAACCAAGTGTTTCCTGTAAACCTCACCTTCATGTGGACTTTATTGTATTATAAGCTTCTCTTTTGCTTTTTGTCACGTAGTGCACACATGGACGTAGAATACAAAATGGTGGTTGTTGTGGTGTGTCGCGCGTGTTGTTAGGCCGTATAATTCCTTGGCTACGGCCGGAAATAACACGCAAGTCTATGGGAATTGACCGCAGCCGCTAGCTATTGGCTTCCGTAGGCACACTTTCCAGCCATTGCCAACGAAGTAGGACACAGCCGAAATACGGTGTGACGATCAGCCATACCGCTGGTTCGCGCGCTCTATATCCAACAGGCGGTATCTGGTGTGGGAACCAATGCACAGATCGCCGATCGAGATCGAGGTCCGCGTGAAACAATAATTACACGCAATGCGCAATTTACAACAAAATAAAAAACGGATTTTTTTTTTCGGGCGGATTTAAAAAAAAGCGGAAATTAAAATCGGGAGAGGAAATGAAAAATGCGGAAATCCGCTAAAACGTGGAGATTTCACAGGCCTGATTATTATTCCTGTAACTAAAAAAAATCAGTGTTTTATTAGCCACTGAGAATATTTGCAGATACTGCTGTTAACACCTCATGGAGCTGAATAAGGATCCTTGGAGATTGTGTTATATACATACCAATTTTTTTCTCTTATTTATTCTACAGTCCAGACTCGCCATCAACAGTGTAACAGCCGGCGAGTACAACAGACCCATTCGCATTTCAAACTTCATCCAGGAACTCAACGCTGGCTTCCGACTTCTCAACCTCAAGAACGACTCATTGAGAAAGCGCTTTGATGGACTCAAATATGACATTAAGAAAGTGGAAGAGGTTGTGTATGATATCACAATAAGAGGGTTAAAACCTACAACAACTGGAGAAGTAGATGAACCACCAACGTCGTCTACAGAATGACCAGATGCTGTTAGTTCAAGACAGGTGTTTTATTCAAGTCAGGGAAGGTACAACATTGGTAATGTCGGCAAAACTGCTTCTATGAAACAAGATATGCATTAAACAACCAACCTGTGAATAAACTTTCACAATAAACACATGTCGTCAATTTGTTTGGTTTCTCTTAAAGATCACTCGAGACAATACTTTTTCAAGATGAATGGTACCAGCTTCACATCAAGTTATTTTTTGGATATTAATTTAGTAATTCAGGTATTTATCAATGTTGTACATGTCCTTTAATAAGGCCATACATAGTTGCATATTCAGACCCTAGCTAGGGTTACACACCCACATGCCAGGTAGTTCAGCTGGAATTCCATGCTGTGTGTATTGAATTAAAGAGATTAAAACTCCCTACCAATGCAAACAGTCTTCATGAATCTTGGCTTGAAAACTCATCACAGTTGATGTAGACTTTGCCTTGTCTCACTTCACTGGCAGGCAATTGACTGGCATCTTTGTTTTCTAATACATAAGTTTATGGAGATCATCACAAGGTTTGTTTTATGTCTATCCAAGATAGACTAGTGCCTTGTTTTCATGGTGATTTCTAAATAGCAGTCAGGAAACCTAACTAGGGTCTTTTTTCTAAATCTTAATATTACAAATTAAAATGTCATGGCCATTGCTTGTCATGGTAAGGGGGGGGGGGGGGGGGGTGTTTATAGTAAGTGTTCAAAACAAACCCTTTCTTGTATATATCCGCAGTAAAATTGACCTATAGCAATTTTTGTGACTAAGTCACACCCCTTAGACAACCCATATGGACGTTTGTGCAGTAGTTTTTTGATGTCTTAATTTTGTTTCACATTGCAAAAGTGATACGATTGGGTATTTTTTTATTAGCTGTATTCACAAAATCCTGCCACAATAGTTCATTTTGCCCTATCCCTGTTGAAGACTTTGCCCCTAAGACAACCCATAATATGGTAGTTTGTACAGCATTCTTGATATGTTTTAGATATCGTTTCATTTGCTGGGTTCACATGATTCTGCTGTGATAGAGCAACTGGATGCTTCTGATAATGATGAAACAGACATCTCTAATGCATGATCATAACTGAGTTTCACTATACCAGCCCAGGGTAAGAAGATAAACTTAAATAAAATTAAAAAGTAAATTAAAACAAATGGTATCAAAGCTGTTGAACAGTTTCACACCAAAACATAATCCCTTTTGTTTATTTTCAATTGATACTTTTATTAATTAATTAGTTAAATCAACAACAGGCATTAAAGGACCAAAATGAATTATTTCATTTAACAATTATCGTTTCATCTTATTTTGTTTCTGTCCTAAATACAGACAATCATCATACCATTTATTAGCGATAATATTCGCTCAGTGCACATCGTAGCCCTCTAGCGGTGAATTTACACCTAGTGTCTTGATGAGCTACTTTGCATTGTGTGAGCATTGTGCATATACTTCATAAGCATATGTTATGGTACTAAGCACGCATGTACTTCTAGCCAATGATCACTACAGATATTCCGTGCTTACGCACAACACTATCGCTACCCTTTCACCCACAGTGGTCAACAGCTCATACCCAGTGTGAATTTGTTTAAAAGTATACACGGCCTGTGTCAAAACACAGAAAATGCCAAGCCCAACGTAGATTGGATACCTGGAGAGTTTGATGAGTGGTTTTATTGTGTTGGCGGAAATGTAACATGCACAAGTGTCCTTCATTTGGTTCAACTTTATTTCACTACTGCATGAATATGGCATTGTTCACAACTTAACAATATGAAGAAAAGCATAATAATGCTCTATAGAGCTATGACGTTACACTGCCATCATTCTGTCATTTACTCACTGATTACAAGTTTAAAACTCACACAAAATGGTTCACAGGTTTAGCATTTTTTATAAAAGAGCCGTCATTACTTTGGTCATTGGATACCCTGGCAGGATTGGTAAATAGGAAATTCCGTGACTAAAATGACAACTATTCTGACCTAAAAACTAGACAATTATTCAAAGAGCTAACAACCTACTGTAGTCCTTTGAAATTATTTACAAAATTTTCTACTTAAATTCAAAAACCTATTTAATATCAAACATAACATCTAGACTCTCTGCTCTTAAATGTGATTAGACACTTTGTTCATAATTGCTTTTATTAACCCTCTTACTACTACAAGAGTCAAAATGTTGATATACTTGCCAAAGTATATCTAGTGCACTTAAAAGTTGAACGCTGTCAAACCTTACGTGTAGTAAGTACATTTACAGGTCAAAATGAGTCGACCATTTTTGACTGGTAAAAAACATTGTCTGGTATTGTTCAGAGTGGTCAAAACCAATCAAAAATGCCCCTGTGTGCACATTTGGGTCAACAGTCAAAACAGGCTGTAGCTACTTCCCACTAAAGTGCAGCTACAGTAGGAGGACTAATTAGTAACATTAAAGTTGAAATTAAAGAATCGGTTATAAAATTACAAACTCAAAAATGTTAAGATAAATGTTTGAAACAGATCTTTTAACAGTGATTAAGCTATAGTCTCACAATGTCCATAAAATGAGTCTCTGTTCACCAGAGATGAGAATTAAACTCTTTACTGATTCCATTTTGGCAATATAACAGACTATTTTCCTGCAAAAATTAATTGATCGGACTCGTAGCAGTAGAATTATGCATTAGGGACAAACTGTTGAAAACCTGATTATGGAAATGTAGGCTCGCAAAAGATATTGGTGCCATGTCACAGTGCTTTAAGACTCATTTTAAAGTAAGAGTTCACATTTATGAATATCCAAAAGTAGAAAGCAATACTACATTGCAATTGTACATCAAAACCATATCTCAAACTGTACTTATATTTTGATGAAAGAAAAGATATTAATTATCTCTGTTTTACTATTAGTGGAAATTAGCCAGTGTAATCCTCTAAATAAACTGTTGAAATACTCCATAGAAGAAATTATGGTTTAAACATAATAATAGAAGGTTCTTATAAAGCACACATCCTAAACAACTAGATCAAGGGGCTTGACAATAAAGATGAAACAAATACAATGAGCTCTAAATAGTTGTGTCTCCAAAATGATGATGAAAAGGCCTAATAAAAGAATCAAATATTTATTAAAATTAAATGTACAAATGTTGACAACCACTTTTGCTATTGCTTTTTCTAAAAATACATCTACACAAACTGTAAAAAGGAAATTAAAATTATGGTGCATACATTACAACTCCTACATAATATGTCTCTTCTTCCCATTAAAACAAAAAACATTAAAACAAAGAGTTCAGAAAAACTACAATAGACTAACTTGTTTACTCTTGATCAGCATTTGTTCCACTTGAAAATATAAATTAAAAGCTGGAAAATTTTCTAGGGATATTAATAACTTGGAATGCAATTTACAGGGCAATAAATCCTGCATGTAAGATGTTGTTAATCGCAGGACATTGGTAAAAGTTAATGTAATAACTGCCAAAGAGGAATTGGTGAACCTTAATACACCTTTATCACACTGTGGCCATCTTGGTCAGGTACCCTACATATGCAAGTAAGATTATAGCGCTAACAGTCAATGCATGAAAAGATACCAGACTATTTCCCCTTCCAGCCTCGGTTTGGTGATGTGGATTTGTATTGAAGAAAAACAAAATGGTTGCTCCGTGATTGTCTATTCTGCCTGCCAGAGACACAGCAGGTAACATACACCAATGGGGCGGGTAGAACTATAAAATAACTACCCCGGCTGGAAGGTAACATTTTAAGAGTAAAGGACTGAGGACTGGTCAAATACTTGTGCTGGTAAAGTAACATTTCGGTCAGACTGGTTGATTTTTAGTTATCTGCCTGATTGGTTAATGTCAAAGGTCAAAGCATAGCTACATCTAGTCAATGCAGCTCAGGGCAAATTACAACAATATGAGACTGGCGAACACAGGGTGACAACAGATCTACAAGTCAGCTTGACATCCATATAATTCTAATTAAAAATGGTTTAAGTGTCCTCATGTTTCCACCCAAACAGTACTTTTTATTAGATCTAAGTATGTGAAGATGTGCATGAATGCTTCATAGTGACAAGAACAAGTGTTAAGTCTTTTATCATCTACCATCTCAAAAATTCTTGCACAGTTTAATCAATTTCCTAACACAATTATACAATATTCCATCAATTCAAAACTGGGTTAGGAAGTAATAAAATAACAACAAACACAAACCTGACAGACCTGAAAGTGTTTATGGGACCAGAAAAAACTTGGTGGGTTATAGCTGTAAAAATAGAGAAATTAGGATTCAAAATGCCTGCTGATTCTGTAAGAACCGATGTATAAAGTCATTTTGTTCCTATTTATCATGTGTACTAAAGCAACTGCCCATCTCATGTCGCAACTCTATCCATAGCGCTGTTTTTGGTTGCCAGCTTTCATGGTTGAAAGCTTTCCTTAACTCCTGCTGGAGGAACTGCTGCTGCTGCTGCTACGACTGTATGATCGATTCCTTTTGCGAGGGGCACTCCGGCTCCTAGATCGACTTGAGCTTGACCGTGATGAAGAGCGGGAATAAGACCGGCGAGGTCGCCTGTCGCGGCGAGGTGGTGATCTTCGCCGCCTGTCACGGCATCGAGAACGACTACGGTATGGCGAACGGCGGCGACGCAGTGGACTTCTACTTCTTCTGCAAATGTTCACAAGAAAACTTGTTTATCAATGAAGTTGACATCAAAGAATAGGTACTTAGTACTTGATTTGACCACAATGACAAATGAGGATTTTGAAATATAAAAGTAATTGATAACAAAATTTGAGGCTTTGCGTGGTTTGATTATACTTTATTACAACCAGTAAGTTAAGTAAAATGTGTGCAGCAAACAATTTGAGGGGCGGTGATTAAGTTTTGAAATAAATTAGCCTTTGGAAAATGTTCACCCTGAAAAAATCTTCAAGTTCCCCTGACAATGACTAGAACAGACAAGTACGATAGATGTCCGCTATCCTACCTTCTAGTTCGGCTGACAGATCTGGATCTTCTGCGTTGGATGGATGGGGAACGGCTTCTACGACGTCGTCGAGGTGAAGGTCTCCGAGGTGAAGGTCTCCGAGGTGAAGGTCTCCGTGGAGAGGGTCGCCGTGGTGATGGTCTACGCCTCTCCCTACTTGGGCTGCGTCTGTTTATGAAGGAATGGTCAAGTAGATGAGATTGAACTAAATAAAGTGCAAAGCTGTATATTAAACGTGATATTTTAATTGGAAAACTGAACAGTTCCAGAAATAAAAGTTCAAAACTGGGTTGAGAGCTAAAACAGCCCCTAAATATTAATGGATACTGATTTATTGTATCACTATCGCAGCCAAAAAGGCTGAATTACAGTGATAATTATAATTTATAAAAATATACAAATAGGAATTAATGATTATTAAATATCAATATACAAAAATACATAACTATATAAACTTATTTTCTTATATTAAATATTATTAAAAACAAAAAAAACCATCATCAAAATAGACAAAAGGAAAAAACACAACTATGGACATAAAGAGTATTTGTGTACAATCAGACTAAAGACATGAATGAGAAAAATTACAATGCGATTAGAGCCTCAACAAGTGAAATTAAATGCTGATAATATGTAGAGCCAAACAAACTTTACCTCCTCTCTCTGGCATTTCTGCCTCTGCTTCGGGAGCGGCTTCTACTCTTTCTGTCAATAGAGGGAGAACGACGAGCAGGGCGTTTGCGACGATGCGGGGCCGGAGATGGACTACGGGATGATGACGAAGACCTTCAGTAGTAAAACAGGAAGGTTAAGAATATACCACTGAACTATTACATTTATGTTAACAAATAATAAATGTATGTATTCACTTACAAAAAAAGGAAAAAATATTCACAATGTGGACTTTCAAGTACATTCAAACGAAGGAAGAGTATCTTCAACATATCGTTTTTAAGATTCACTTTCTATGTCACTTCATTCTGCATTTGGATTCAAAAATCTTTTTCCTTTACCAAATCACACTAATTTGGACATACCTGGATCTTCTTGACTTCCTAACTGGTGACTTCCTAACTGGTGACCTCCGCGGTGACCTCCGCAGTGACCTTCTCGGAGATGGCCATGGTGATTTAGATCTTCTCCGAGATGACCTTCTTGGTGATCTTTGAGGAGACTTACTGCCTGATGAAGATCTTGACCGTCTCCTTGTTGCCATGGGGGACTTTCTTGGTGACCTTCTAGAAATCCTCAAAGTTGAACTGGATGGTCTTTTTGGTGATCTCCTGGGTGACCTAGCTGACCTTTTAGGTGGTGAGACTGACCTGCTTACTCTCTTCTCTGATCGTCTTGGCGGTGGTGGACTATGAGAGTCGCTTCCGCTCCGTGCTCGTCTCTTAGGGGGACTACGGCTTCTACTGCTGTTAGAGTACCTTCGCTTACGTGGAGCTCTTGATGAAGGTCGGTCCTCTCTAGAACTGGATCGACGCTCCTTCTGCAATGATTTCTGCCCAGAAGCCCTTGGGCTTGGTTGACGATCAGGACTGAGAGACTTCCTTGCTGGGGAGACACTTCGAGGACGGACCACCCGAGTTCCAGAAGACTGTGGCGGCTCAGCAGACTGGGAACGGGAACGAGATTTAACCACTGCTTTTTCAACAGAGGGCGCTTCATATTCTCCTTCATCATCATCTCCACCACCTCCCATCATCTCCTGTATCTTGCGATTTTGAGAGGTCAGAGCTGCAAGGCGTTGCTCAAGATCAGTGCGTTTCTTCTCCAACATTGTCAAGCCTGTGTCTTCATCCTCAGTGCCATTGTTCTCTGAACTGCTTGTGTAATTTTCCTGAACAGCAAAAAAAGATTGATAAATTTAATTTCTTTTCGAAACAACTTTGTCAAAAAAAAAAAAACATTTTCACTTTTACATTGAAAATAAAAAACAAAAATATAATTATTGAAACAGTAAATTTAGCAGCGAATTGACACACATTTATCTAATGTGGACATTTCATGAGACTCACTGGAACTCCCAACATTTATTATGACTTGGTTTACTTCACATACCCGAGTGGCTTCCTGAACTTCTCCGGATCTCTCAGATTGGGCCAAATTCTTCGGGCTTTTACCAATTTGATCATGCCCCTCTGTGGCAGCTATCCCCATCCCAGCCTCAGTCTCATCTTCTGACGGTGGTTTCCACTGAAATCGTTCCTTAAGCGTTGGGCTTCTTTTGCGTTGTTCCGTTGCTTTCTGATACTTCTTGCGATTTTTGGTGGAGTAAGGATCCCCCGTTTTGGGCTTCCTTTCCCCAACACTACTCTCCTCGTCTGAAGATTCTTCTCCACTGGATGAGCTGGGTCTAGAAGGATATTTCCCAGCCTGAGGTGATGATGGAGCCAATGTGGTGAGCTTGACTCGCTCTGAGGGACTAGTGGGCCAGGTTTGTCTGGATAAGTGCAAGGGAGACCTTGAATGGCTGTGGGCAGGCTGAGGACTAAGATGTTTTGGAGATGGGCTCTGGTTCGGTCCATGCCTAAAGAAAAGGTGTGTAAAAATAGTTTCAAGATCAGTATTTGAGGTATTTTGGAGGTGGTCTTGCATAATAAGATGAATTTTTTCAAAGTAGTTTCTGATTTCCAAGAAGTTATTTCCAAAATACAAATTGGGGAAAACTTGATCACAAATATTCATCAGGTAAGTTTCTAATATTTACCTTCGTAGTTGGACCGGTGATGGTGAATGTACATCACTTGATGGGGGTGATGAAGATGGGCTCCTCACAGTAGAAATACGTTGTTTTGTTGGTGATGTTGGAACTTGCTCCCTAAGTCTGTTAACACAATTATAAAATATTCATTCTTATAACATTGTCAGCCAAGAGACAGACAAGGGATTAAATAATTATATTGAGCACTTTTATTGCACGAAATCTCCAGTTATTTAATCCGAGATGCATTACTATTATCAGAAGTCTATTACCTACATGAAGTGTGCCAGCCTGCTGTAATCCATACCATGGCGTTGTACTCTAAATGCGGGCGCACACAATGAGCTTGGTTACAGGTTTAACTCCCCCTGCCCAGCCTGCCGTGGGGTATCATGGGATAGGCATTTCCACATGAAGCTAGTTCCTAGAGAACTAGACACAATCTGAAACAAGATGCAGGTGAACCATCAGCTGTGGGGAGAACATGCTAAACACTAAGGTGCGTGTGCGAGATACAGTTCTCTCACACGCCAGTTAAGTCTCCCAGACTGCTTCTTTTTGAGACCTTGCGCGTCAGTCTGTGGAACAATATGTCATGAATGGGCCAAATCCATTGTTCTTGGAGTGCTATGCCGTGGACTAGGTTCGTACACGAGTGGGACACTTCATGTAGGTAACAGACTTCTGGTACTGTGCCGTGGACTAGGTCAGTACACGAGTGGCACACTTCATGTAGGTAACAGACTTCTGGTACTGTGCCATGGACTAGGTTAGTACACGAGTGGCACACTTCATGTAATAGACTTCTGGTGCTATGCCGTGGACTAGGTTCGTACACGAGTGGGACACTTCATGTAGGTAACAGACTTCTGGTACTGTGCCGTGGACTAGGTCAGTACACGAGTGGCACACTTCATGTAGGTAACAGACTTCTGGTACTGTGCCGTGGACTAGGTCAGTACACGAGTGGCACACTTCATGTAGGTAACAGACTTCTGGTACTGTGCCGTGGACTAGGTCAGTACACGAGTGGCACACTTCATGTAGGTAACAGACTTCTGGTACTGTGCCGTGGACTAGGTCAGTACACGAGTGGCACACTTCATGTAGGTAACAGACTTCTGGTACTGTGCCGTGGACTAGGTCAGTACACGAGTGGCACACTTCATGTAGGTAACAGACTTCTGGTACTGTGCCGTGGACTAGGTCAGTACACGAGTGGCACACTTCATGTAGGTAACAGACTTCTGGTACTGTGCCGTGGACTAGGTCAGTACACGAGTGGCACACTTCATGTAGGTAACAGACTTCTGGTGCTGTGCCGTGGACTAGGTCAGTACACGAGTGGCACACTTCATGTAGGTAATAGACTTCTGGTGCTGTGCCGTGGACTAGGTCAGTACACGAGTGGCACACTTCATGTAGGTAACAGACTTCTGGTACTGTGCCGTGGACTAGGTCAGTACACGAGTGGCACACTTCATGTAGGTAACAGACTTCTGGTACTGTGCCGTGGACTAGGTCAGTACACGAGTGGCACACTTCATGTAGGTAACAGACTTCTGGTGCTGTGCCGTGGACTAGGTTAGTACACAAGTGGCACACTTCACGTAGGTAATAGACTTCTGGTACTGTGCTGTGGACTAGGTTAGTACACGAATGGCACACTTCACGTAGGTAAGAGACTTCTGGTGCTGTGCCATGGACTAGGCTAGCACACGAGTGGCACACTTCATGTAGGTAATAGACTTCTGGTGCTGTGCCGTGGACTAGGTTAGTACACGAGTGGCACACTTCATGTAGGTAATAGACTTCTGGTGCTGTGCCGTGGACTAGGTTAGTACACGAGTGGCACACTTCATGTAGGTAACAGACTTCTGGTGCTGTGCCGTGGACTAGGTTAGTACACGAGTGGCACACTTCATGTAGGTAATAGACTTCTGGTACTGTGCCGTGGACTAGGTTAGTACACGAGTGGCACACTTCATGTAGGTAATAGACTTCTGGTGCTGTGCCGTGGACTAGGTTAGTACACGAGTGGCACACTTCATGTAGGTAACAGACTTCTGGTGCTGTGCCGTGGACTAGGTTAGTACACGAGTGGCACACTTCATGTAGGTAATAGACTTCTGGTGCTGTGCCGTGGACTAGGTTAGTACACGAGTGGCACACTTCATGTAGGTAATAGACTTCTGGTGCTGTGCCGTGGACTAGGTTAGTACACGAGTGGCACACTTCATGTAATAGACTTCTGGTGCTGTGCCGTGGACTAGGTTAGTACACGAGTGGCACACTTCATGTAGGTAACAGACTTCTGGTGCTGTGCCGTGGACTAGGTTGAGTACATGAGTGGCACACTTCATGTAGGTAACAGACTTCTGGTGCTGTGCCGTGGACTAGGCTAGCACACGAGTGGCACACTTCATGTAGGTAACAGACTTCTGGTGCCGTGCCGTGCCATGGACTAGGTTAGTACACGAGTGGGACACTTCATGTAGGTAACAGACTTCTGGTGCCGTGCCGTGGACTAGGTTGAGTACACGAGTGGCACACTTCATGTAGGTAACAGACTTCTGGTGCTGTGCCGTGGACTAGGTTAGTACACGAGTGGCACACTTCATGTAGGTAACAGACTTCTGGTACTGTGCCGTGGACTAGGTTAGTACACAAGTGGCACACTTCATGTAGGTAATAGACTTCTGGTACTGTGCCGTGGACTAGGTTAGTACACGAGTGGCACACTTCATGTAGGTAATAGACTTCTGGTACTGTGCCGTGGACTAGGTTAGTACACGAGTGGCACACTTCATGTAGGTAACAGACTTCTGGTGCTGTGCCGTGGACTAGGTTAGTACACGAGTGGCACACTTCATGTAGGTAACAGACTTCTGGTGCTGTGCCGTGGACTAGGTTGAGTACACGAGTGCCACACTTCATGTAGGTAATAGACTTCTGGTACTGTGCCGTGGACTAGGTTAGTACACGAGTGGCACACTTCATGTAGGTAATAGACTTCTGGTACTGTGCCGTGGACTAGGTTAGTACACGAGTGGCACACTTCATGTAGGTAATAGACTTCTGGTACTGTGCCGTGGACTAGGTTAGTACACAAGTGGGACACTTCATGTAGGTAACAGACTTCTGCTATTATACAAGCTCATCAGCCCAATATCGTTCAATTGCCTAAGCTCCCTGGGGAATATACAGCTCTGTACAGTAATTGAACCCGTGTTCTGCTGACTCAGAACGATGCACTGGACCATGTGGTCAATCTTTGACTTACCCAGATTCCTGTTTGCCGTCGGTTGACTTCCAAGGTTTCAGGCCAGGCTTCCAGCGACTCGGTGGAGGACTCAATGATTTAGATTTACGAACTCTGAAAAAAAATAAGAATGGATCATAATAGCGCATCAATTTCAAAGCAATTTCAATTATTACTTTTGCTGTATTTTTTTTCTTTTCATCTATTTGATATTTCAAAGCCTACCGAGTGCCGTTTGAGATTATTAATCATTTATTATGGTTTTAGGACATTCGGAATGTTGAATCAAATAAAATGATCTCTAATAAATCAACAATTCATACTTGTTATTTGTCTTCGGAGCCATCTCACGACCTAAAGCATTACGTCTGACATCCCTAGGAGATGGGCTTGAATGTCGGCGGGGACCACCCCCATCACCACCTCTGCCCCTTCCAGGTGATCTAGCCCCGTCTCTTCTTGGCTTGGGGGATCTGGATCGTGGTCTGGATTGAGATAGAAGCTTGGGAGAGGGCGCCCTCTTCCTGTCTTCAGTGTTGTGAACTTTGTGTTTATCTTTATCCAAGTGTTTCTTGTGTTTCTTATGTTTTTTATAGGATCTGGAAAACAAAAACAAATAATGACATACATTTTGTCAGTCAAGGAGGATAGATAGTAAGAGCCACAAAAGATATATAATGACAAAAGACAATTCTGCAGAGAATGATTCCAAAATATATTTATGTGTGTATGTAATAATCATTTTGAAAAGCAAAATTTTGTTTAGCAAATTGTGAACATTTTTCCACGTGATACAAGCAACATCCTTCACTGTTCTGGCATAGTTTGTATTCCAGATGTTATTATTTATTTATCATGAAAGATTTTAGGCTTTGTATTGGTATCGATATTGGGTTTGCCATAACACCATGTGGTTCATCGCTAGGGAGATTGTGGTTCTGATATGAACTATATTGGTCTTGTCTACCCTTTGACCACTAGGCTCTGGTCATTGTCAGGAGACTCATCATTTCGATCACCGACACTGCTGAACAAATAGTTTCAAAGTACTTGAAAGTACTAGGAAACGAAGGGTTAAATAAATATGAAACAAACACCCACAGATATATAGTAACATTTGTAAAAACAAAACTTACTTTTCTTTGTCTTTCTTATGTTTTTTCTCCTTTTCATTCTCTCTTCCTTTGCTTGTTTTTTCTTCCACATTCTCCCGTTCCCTTCTTCCCTTTGCCATCCTTTCTACACGTCCTCGCGCTGGTTGCTCTATCTGTCCAAATTCTCTGCCTCTCTGATGACCAACGCCGTTGTCTCTGTTACCACGAATCATGCGATCAGCCAGGCGGTCAGCCAGGCGGTCAGCCAGACGTTCAGTCTGTTTCCCTGGTTGACGATTGTCACGTCTGGGAATAAAGAAAGTGAATAATTATTCATCTTATTGACGTATCATAACATGATGTTACCCGGTTTTAATTACAAATGTCATTCATTCTGAGGCCGCCATTGCCTAGTTCCTTATTTGCTTAATTCATTATTTACTGTGATTTGATGTAAGTAATCTTTATTTCCTACATTTATTATCCACTGTCACTGTGTATTTTTGATAACTGTTTAATTTGTATAAACTATGTAAATTGTCTTGTTTTACCCTGGGCACCTTTGGAAAACAATGTTTCACTGAACGATCTCCCTAGGTAAAATTAAAAATGATTAAATTATCAGTGAAGGTAGATCACTATGAAGTGTGTCACCACATCAAAAGTCACCAGTCTATGTTATACAAGAGCCTCATTCTGATTCTCATAGACTTGTGTGAAAGAAAAAAATAATAAAAATGGCCGACATCATTTAAGCACCGTCTGGATCCCAGAAGTTCATGGTTAGATCACTATTTACAGGGGTGTGATTGGGCAGTTTTGAAAAATCCACGTAAATTTTGCTAAGGGTATTGGAGCCACTGTTTGTGAACAGCGGTGGGGTGAAATCTATTGTTCTGAGCATTTGCTTTGCTTTCCTTTATTGCTTAAATCTTTAAAATCCGGTGGATCACAACATTGCGATTTGTAAAAATCCGGAAAAATCCGGATAAATCACACCCGTGTATTTAGTGTGTCACCACAACAAAAGGCACCAGTCTATGTTATACAAGAGCCTAATTCTGATTCTCATAGACTTGTGTGAGTAAAAAACAAGATGACTGACACCATTTAAACATTGTCTGGATCCCAGAAGTTCATGATTAAGATCGCTATGATGTGTGTCACCACATCAAAAGGTACCAGTCTATTTTAAACAAGAGCCGACACCCTACGCAGTACACTCTGGCGTACTAACTCCCACGAGAGCAGCTTTTTCCCACGATCAACATCAGTGTGGAACTCTCTCCCAGATACATGCTTTCCTTCAGTGTATAGCCTCCCGACATTCAAGAGCAATGTGAATGTTCGTCTTAGAGTGGAGTAATCTTTCAGTCAGGTGGGAAAGCTCCGAGTATTAACGGAAAAGTGTCAGGTGACAGCAAATTTCAACTTTTGAGAGTATTTTTATATGGTTTTTTTATTCTCCCCCTCCTTGAGATCTAGCCTGCATTTTGAGTGGCATTTAGAGCCTTGTGCCTTGGCAACCTTTCATATAAAAAAAAATTTAAATTAAAAAACATAGCCTTGTGTGATAAAGCAATTTTACTTGTTATCTCTAGACGCTGGTTGCAGGTCTGCACCTCTTTCCCATCGTGCTTCTACGGCGCTGTTACGTCGCCCACTAGCCTGCCATTGATCAGATACAAGATTTCCCATTTGTTTCCGTTCTTCAGCACGCCAATGTGGGGGTGTAGTACTCCGAGAACGGGACCGTGAAGGGGTACGGTAGCGCTGTTAAAGAAAAGAAAGTAAATGATCTGCAAACTTTCTTCACCAATGCATTACTGAAGT
The DNA here is from genome assembly GCA_029582265.1 of Zoroaster sp. YZ-2022. NCBI lineage: Eukaryota > Metazoa > Echinodermata > Asteroidea > Forcipulatida > Zoroasteridae > Zoroaster > Zoroaster sp. YZ-2022. Next base: position 2,134,308 of record CM055827.1, on the reverse strand, counting down.
GCACTATTCCGTCACTATAATAAACACAAATATACTTACCACTTTGTTCATCTTAGGCTCTGCATTGAGCTGAATTGTACTTTAATCCTAACCACCCCAAATCCTGCAAAATCCTCCAAGGGGCACTTTTTGGGGAAAATTCAGCACTGTTGGAAACTGGTACTTTCACCTCTTCAAATGGGACAAAATTACTACCTGGCAAGAAGTACAGGCCATAAGTGCTAAATATGAAAGATCAACGAAAATGCATGGTGCATTTTGAAGATAAAGGCATGTTTACAAAAGTACACTGATGGATTTTGGAGGATTCAGGAAGGTTCCTGGCCAGAATACCTAGATGGTTAGGGTTAATGTATATCTTGATTGCAAAATAATGGTTATTGGCCTTACATTTTGAACCCAGCAGGTTCTTTCTCAAAGGCAAAATGAGACAGAACCTGCTAGAAAGAACCTGCTAGGTTCGAAAAGTAAGGCCAAGAAGAACTATTTTGCATTTATACTACAAGTCCTTCAGGTTGCTAAGCAATTTGCAACACTAATTCTGTATTTATTGTATGTCTTTATTCATTAAAAGATTACACTCATAGAATCAGTTTTGCCAACATAACTAATAAGTAAAGACTGTTTGCAGTAACACCATGTGGAAATTCTCTTTTGAGTAGTAAACAGTTCTGAAAAGAATCGGTTGGTTACATGCTGATCGAAATGTAACCAACCAGTTCTTTTCAGAACTATTTACTACTCAAAAGACATGGTGTCACCACAAATAGTCTTTACTTATCCTTTTCACCATGCAAAGCTACAAATCTTACTACATGGTGTCACCGCAAACAGTCTTTACTTATCCTTTTCACCATGCAAAGCTACAAATCTTACTACATGGTGTCACTGCAAACAGTCTTTACTTATCCTCTTCACCATGCAAAGCTACAAATCTTACTACATGGTGTCACCGCAAATAGTCTTTACTTATCCTTTTCACCATGCAAAGCTACAAATCTTACTACATGGTGTCACCGCAAACAGTCTTTACTTATCCTTTTCACCATGCAAAGCTACAAATCTTACTACACGGTGTCACTACAAACAGTCTTTACTTATCCTTTTCACCATGCAAAGCTACAAATCTTACTACACGGTGTCACCGCAAACAGTCTTTACTTATCCTTTTCACCATGCAAAGCTACAAATCTTACTACATGGTGTCACCGCAAACAGTCTTTTCTTATCCTTTTCACCATGCAAAGCTACAAATCTTACTACATGGTGTCACCGCAAACAGTCTTTTCTTATCCTTCTCACCATGCAAAGCTACAAATCTTACTACATGGTGTCACCGCAAACAGTCTTTTCTTATCCTTTTCACCATGCAAAGCTACAAATCTTACTACATGGTGTCACCGCTAACAGTCTTTACTTAACCTTTTCACCATGCAAAGCTACAAATCTTACTACATGGTGCCACCGTGAACAGTCTTTACTAATCCTTTTCACCATGCAAAGCTACAAATCTTACTACATGGTGTCACCGCGAACAGTCTTTACTTATCCTTTTCACCATGCAAAGCTACAAATCTTACTACATGGTGTCACCGCGAACAGTCTTTACTTATCCTTTTCACCATGCAAAGCTACAAATCTTACTACATGGTGTCACCCAAGAAACAGTCTTTACTTATCCTTTTCACCATGCAAAGCTACAAATCTTACTACATGGTGTCACCGCAAAACAGTCTTTTCTTATCCTTTTCACCATGCAAAGCTACAAATCTTACTACATGGTGTCACCGCAAACAGTCTTTACTTATCCTTTTCACCATGCAAAGCTACAAATCTTACTACATGGTGTCACCGCAAACAGTCTTTACTTATCCTTTTCACCATGCAAAGCTACAAATCTTACTACATGGTGTCACCGCAAACAGTCTTTTCTTATCCTTTTCACCATGCAAAGCTACAAATCTTACTACACGGTGTCACCGCAAACAGTCTTTACTTATCCTTTTCACCATGCAAAGCTACAAATCTTACTACACGGTGTCACCGCAAACAGTCTTTACTTATCCTTTTCACCATGCAAAGCTACAAATCTTACTACGGTGTCACCGCAAACAGTCTTTACTTATCCTTTTCACCATGCAAAGCTACAAATCTTACTACACGGTGTCACCGCAAACAGTCTTTACTTATCCTTTTCACCATGCAAAGCTACAAATCTTACTACACGGTGTCACCGCAAACAGTCTTTACTTATCCTTTTCACCATGCAAAGCTACAAATCTTACTACACGGTGTCACCCCAGTCTTTACTTATCCTTTTCACCATGCAAAGCTACAAATCTTACTACATGGTGTCACCGCAAACAGTCTTTACTTATCCTTTTCACCATGCAAAGCTACAAATCTTACTACATGGTGTCACCGCAAATAGTCTTTACTTATCCTTTTCACCATGCAAAGCTACAAATCTTACTACATGGTGTCACCGCAAACAGTCTTTACTTATCCTTTTCACCATGCAAAGCTACAAATCTTACTACATGGTGTCACCGCAAACAGTCTTTACTTATCCTTTTCACCATGCAAAGCTACAAATCTTACTAACATAAATTAATGTTGTACCTTCCTTTTAAGAGATCTACCAATCTTTGACATCCAGCATTTTTAAACAGGTATTTGGAAGCAACTGATTTGGGTTTAACAACATCATGTAACTTACCATTAAACCTCTACCTTTCACCTTGCGTCCAGATCGTGTACGTGCTGGATTAGCCTTACGCATACGCTGATTTCTTTAACAGAAATTAGAAAGAAAAAAATATTAGTTTTTTAATTTAATAATGGTGAAAATTATCCCAGTCTCTGAGGTTAGGGCACTGTGTGTACAAAACTCCATAGCCTGTATGTTAGGTAACTTGAATGTAAATAGCATTATTCTAAATGTACTGATGACTTGAAGGGCGCCCTCAACAGGTTGTGCACAGAGTGAATAAGGTTCACTTTTTTACAAAATGTTACAGATGTTGATCAAATTTAGCAGAGTTCAGCATAGTAGTAACTCTATAAAAATCTGCTGGCAGATTCCTCAGTAGTAAATACTTACACATTATTTCTTTCTGGGCTTCTCCGCAACAAGAATGAATTGGTTGGGACATCTGGAATCTGTTCTGGATTGATGTTGACATGTGATGCCAACTCGCTCTGATACGAAGGTTTCTTCTCTTCCTTCAAACTATAAATAAATCACAGGTTAACATGTAAATACAGAAAGAATTTCTTCTTTTGGAATTATCATTTAATTTTTTTTTCCAAAGTGTTTTTTCTGAACGAATGAATGAATTAATAAATTTCCTGCAACCTACTGCAACAACAGTATTATGTATACAATTTCAATGGGTAGTGTACTGAGGAGGAAAAACAGTTTTCTATTGTAGCTGGGTCTCCTTTCAGAGGTCAAAAAGAACAGACATTTAACTAGACATAACAAAAGTGAACAGAGTGCAAAACATCAACGACACAATTAAAGTGATCATGTTATTTTAACACAAAATATGTGAATAATGACAAGTACACAATCTAATAAGGATTGGTTATTCCCAAATCTTACCTTTCTTCTCTCATGATACTCTTTGCCGCCTCCTGTTTCTTCTTCTTCTTCCTCTTCTTGGCTTTTTCATCTTCACTTTCTGAAGATGATTCGGAGGAGCTTTCTTCCGAGGACGTGTCCTCATCCGATGAACCCACTTTCTTCTTCCGTTTTGGTTCTGGTAAACGACAAAAATATATTAATAGGACTGCACGACAAAATCAATGTGTTGTAAATATTACGAAGTAAACAAATTACTCAATAGATTTTGCGTATATGACATCACATGTCCTTAGAAACTGAAGGACATCGTGGGTCACCGTTCTTCCTCTTGGCCCAGCTTTCTGAACAAGAAACCCCTACTCTTTCAAGATAAATGTTTGTTTTTTTGTTCTTGTTGTACATTGAACCAAATATATGTGACCCGCTCTGTGAAAATGAGTCACAAGTCGCAAATTTGAAAAATTGAGATTTCTATATGGCTTTAATATTTTATTGATTGAAATTGACGTCAATTTCAATCAATAAAATATTAAAATCAATGATTTTTTTGTGAGCAGATTGTTTAATTTCTGTCATTTGTTTTTCTTTCGAATGCTTGTTTTCCTAAGAATTCAATTGTGTTAATTATGCAAATTATTGATTATTAAAAATGGCATATCTCCATAATGCAATACATCACACACCTCTAACATATACCAAATTAAAGCTGATGATGTACTCTTTCCAGCCACATAGAAATCTCAATTTTTCAAATTTGCGACTTGTGACTCATTTTCAGAGAGCGGGTCACATATAGGACCTACAGCTTAATGTCCCATATCTGAAGAACGTAACACTGTAGATATTCCTCACAGGCCTTCCTGTGACCAGACCCATGTATGCATACATTTAAGTCAGTTTACACTAGGCCTAACATTTCGAACCTAGCATGTTCTTTCTCTCTTTTTTTATTTTTATTTTTAAAAAAAATTTTTTAAATGTTTTTTTTTATATATTTTTTTCCCCCCTATGCTATCATTGTGTATTGTTTGTATTCATGTTTTTCTTTGTTTCCGCGCCTTGAGCGCCCAGCAGGGTGGATATGTGCGCGCTAAAAATCTTTATTATTATTATTATTATTATTATTATTATTAAAGGCAAAATGGATGATATACAGACACGCACACAAACTTAAAACACAGGAGTCGGTAGTTTGGTGTCATAACATGTTTTACCTTTAGCTTTTATTTTCAAGACCAGCTCCCCACAATTGGAGACGCGGACGTCAGTCATGGGGCGACTTTTATTGTCAACTCTCTGGTTCTCGATTTCCTGCACGACCTCTGACCCCTGCAACACCTGGCCAAACACAGTGTGTATGCTGTAAAAGAAAGAACATCCGATTATTTATTTCTCATCATTTCAGAGGCCAGAATTTCATCACGCTGAAACACGGTCATGCTTTGTAGTGCCTTGGGCCCATGATAATCACATCAGCCCGAGATATCAGGGTGGAAGGGTGTTAATATCAATGGCTAGTTCTTTATTTAATCCCTTGTGTACGGTTGACGGCTATAGCCGTGGCTGGTGATTTAATTGGTTTTCCAGCTGTATTTGCTGAGAATTCGCCTTGAATAGAAATCTTCAAGAAGGCTGGTAGTTTGGTGAACCATATTGTTCTTGAAATGGAGTGTTATATAATGGACTTTCAAGAGCTTTCTGAATACAGCCTTTTCATGAGATTTCTGAACACCAGCCTTTCAATTACGCTACGTGGAGACTTCACGTGCGATGAATAGGGTATGCCCGACTTAGCTTGCCCGCTTATTGTTCGGTCTATACACTTGGCTGAACAGCGGAGTTGTGCACATGTCCACGGCCGGGTTTGACCCGGTGTTCCCCGGCCTCACAGATGTTGGCCGCAACCACCTTCACTCGGTAAAAATAATACCGTACGCAAGGGGTTAAGCTTTTAAAAAATGCCTTTTTCCCAGTGTTTTTTTTTTACATCAACCACATTTTGTATAGTTTTCTTTTTTCCAGGGAGATTAGACAAGATGAATTCCCTTAAAGTTAGACAGAATACACTGTTTAATAAAAAAAAAAATTAAAAAAAGACTTTGAAGCCTTACCCATCAAGATGTGGTGCGGGCTTGGTCGTGCTACATCACCCAAGATACATCAATGGATCGAATGAAAATAAGCAATTAAAATGGGAAAGAAAGAAAAGGATATTAATTAGTATAACTTGAAGCCAGTTCTCAATCTAAGACCAGTTAATCCTTCATGTGAATGCGAAATTAACTGTGATGTCACTGCTAGGATTCGCAATACATTTCACAAAAGTTTAACACATTCCACATTCGCATGAAAAAAGAACAATTTCAAAAAATTAGTGAAGCTGCACTATGTAGGCAAAATCAATTTTCTTAAAAGTAAATTTGTTTATGATGGAGACAAATAATTTAAACCATTCAGAAGAAATAAATTTTAACTTGTGGATCACTTTAATTTGAAAGGGAATGAAAGGGTAACAGAATTGATGAAATTAAGAGTTTTCAGCACTATATATTTTCAATCTCAATCCCACTCTGTACAATAGTTCAAGTCTATGAGCAAAACATGGTTCAACCTGAAAAGAACATTTTGATTGAATAACACAAATAATGAACATAACAAACCGACCCATCCCTTCTAATAATATTTATAAACACAGGAACAAAAACAGACATTTCTGGATTAAAAATGGTAATATTTCAAGGGTATTAATTAAATAATCAAATACATGTATAATTCTGTGGTATTACAGAGATGAACATTGTCCTTGATTGGAAAAGTCAGAAAATAAAGTTGCTGGTGGCTACAAGAAATAATCAAATATTTGTATATCGTAAGAAAAAAAATATGTACATGTAGTAAAACAAATGTAACAAAAATATTCTGGGATTTGAAAATCAGACTAAATTCTTGGTTGACTGACTGATTTATTTACCTTTCAAACCTCTGTAAACATTTCACAAAAAAAGGGAATATTTTATTGTATTTATTATTTGAAAATGCACATCAAATGGAGATTCAATATATAAATCTGTCAAACTAACACATTGGCCATGTGCATCTGAAATTCAAATACACACAATACTGATTGGACCAGTTACCTTTATCGATGGCGGAATAGAAGTTTTTCTGCAAAATAGTATTCAACACAAAAACAGCAAAAATAGAAAATGTCACTTTAAGTGAACATTGAATGGTAAACACAATATGCTAAGTCTACAAGAATACACCAAGACATCCTGTGAGTTACACACTTTTATTATCAATAGAATAAAGGCATGAAAGAAAAACAGAAAAGCTAAAAGTGGTAAACAAAAACATAATCATTTTTTCTCCAACATCATCTCAAAAACATCCTTTTGCTCACAGAGCTTTATATAAATAAGGTCATGTAAAACTATATTTTGGTAATCATTCATCCATTCAACCCTCCTATGACTGCAAGGGTCAAAATCAGTCAAAATGTTTATATACTAGTGTACTTAAAAGTCAAACACTGTCAAACCTTACATGTTGTAAGTACATTTACAGGTCATTGGTAGTGTTAAAGATGGTCAAAATGACAGTAAAAACCAGTCAAAAATGCCCCTGTGTGCACATCTTGGTCAACAGTCAAAACAGGCAGTTGACTGGTTTTGACCTCTATAGCTACTTGCCACTAAAGTGCATCAATAGTAGGAGGGTTAATTAAGCCAAGGAGGGTTAATTAAGCCAAGGAGGGTTAATTAAGTCAAGGAGGGTTAATTAAGCCAAGGAGGGTTAATTAAGCCAAGGAGGGTTAATTAAGTCAAGGAGGGTTAATTAAGTCAAGGAGGGTTAATTAAGCCAAGGAGGGTTAATTAAGTCAAGGAGGGTTAATTAAGTCAAGGAGGGTTAATTAAGTCAAGGAGGGTTAAGTAAGCCAAGAGGTTTTTATTGGTTAATTTTTCTAATGATATACTAACAGCAATCTTGTTTGGGGAACAAAATTCCAATCAATGAGTCTGGAAATAAATTTCTATTCAAATTCCCAGGAGAGTTTAAATTGTTGGACCAATTATGAAACCAATTATTGGAGAAATAAAAAATATAAGTAAATTCAGGTCGGGCGTGATCAAGCAGGTATGGTGCCGACAAACAACCATTTTCTTTACATGGCCCTACTCGACTAATAACTCCCCTACAAGTCCGACTTTTGATCCACTTTTATTTTCCCACACATTTGTAGATTACGGCACATTGCATAATATAACATTAATTGTTATTATTTATAATTGTTCTTGGTCACAGCCATGATGTCTAATGGTATATGTATCTGTGCCCAAATTTACAACTGAGTAGAGATGAAGTTAGTTTTCCACTTATTATATAAAGCTCAACAAAAGACACTGCTCCCTCTCTTCAATCTCAACATCTCTTTCCACCCAGTTCCCCATCTTTCTGTCTCTGTAAATTCTAGATTAGTTCTTATTCAAAGTTTAAAGAAATTAACAGTGACAGTGACAGAATCTTGACAAAATTAACTTACCTCCCAAACGTTTTACTAACTGACTACATGTGGGTAAGAGTTACGTTGAAGCCCTGCCAAACCGAGGGCATGCCAAACCGAGAGCATGCCAAACCGAGGCCATGCTTTCATTTGTCAAACATTTACACTTCACTACTAAGCATGCAGTCTAGGGTTCAAATCCCACCCGAGTCAACTGTGAATTTTCCCACAAACAATGAGTAAACAACGGTTCAGAATATAAATCAAATATAAAAGTTGTTCATATCCTTGATGAAAGAATTCTATTAATTAGTTTACACTTCACTTCAGTAAGATCTTTTCTCTCGTTTTTCATCCATCATGAATCTCTCTTGCTCGTTCAAATCATCAAATCCAATACACATTTGAATTAACATCAAAACAATTTTTAAAATCTAATTTAGAAATACTTACATAAAAAACTGTGAGCCATTTGTATCCTTGCCACGATTGGCCATGGATAGCAAATACGGCTTGTCATGCTTCAGATCAAAATTTTCATCTACAGAGTAAAAAATAAACAATTAAATTGTGTTTAATTCTTTGGATTTGGTATTACCACCAGACATTGTTTCACAAGCATTTAGTAAAAATTAACAATCAAATTTTCATGAATTCACACTAAACGCTAAGGTGCGGACGAGATACAGTTCTCTCACACACCGGGTAAGTCTCCCAGACTGCACTGCTTCTTTTTGAGATTTTACACTTCAGTTCATGGAACAAAATGTCACAAATGGCCCAAATCTATTGTTCTTGGAGTACTATGCCGTGGACTAGGTTAGTACACGAGTGGCACACTTCATGTAGGTAAGAGACTTCTGGTACTGTGCCGTGGACTAGGTTGAGTACACGAGTGGCACACTTCATGTAGGTAAGAGACTTCTGGTACTGTGCCGTGGACTAGGTTGAGTACACGAGTGGCACACTTCATGTAGGTAATAGACTTCTGTACTGTGCCATGGACTAGGTTAGTACACGAGTGGCACACTTCATGTAGGTAAGAGACTTCTGGTACTGTGCCGTGGACTAGGTTGAGTACACGAGTGGCACACTTCATGTAGGTAATAGACTTCTGGACTGTGCCCTGGACTAGGTTAGTACTCGAGTGGCACACTTCATGTTGGTAAGAGACTTCTGGTACTGTGCCGTGGACTAGGTTGAGTACACGAGTGGCACACTTCATGTAGGTAACAGACTTCTGGTACTGTGCCGTGGACTAGGTTAGTACAGGAGTGGCACACTTCATGTAGGTAATAGACTTCTGGTACTATGCCGTGGACTAGGTTAGTACACGAGTGGCACACTTCATGTAGGTAGTAGACTTCTGGTACTATGCCGTGGACTACATGTAGGTTAGTACACGAGTGGCACACTTCATGTAGGTAACAGACTTCTGGTACTGTGCCGTGGACTAGGTTAGTACACGAGTGGCACACTTCATGTAGGTAACAGACTTCTGGTACTGTGCCGTGGACTACATGTAGGTTAGTACACGAGTGGCACACTTCATGTAGGTAACAGACTTCTGGTACTGTGCCGTGGACTAGGTTAGTACACGAGTGGCACACTTCATGTAGGTAACAGACTTCTGGTACTGTGCCGTGGACTACATGTAGGTTAGTACACGAGTGGCACACTTCATGTAGGTAAGAGACTTCTGGTACTATGCCGTGGACTAGGTTAGTACACGAGTGGCACACTTCATGTAGGTAACAGACTTCTGGTACTGTGCCGTGGACTACATGTAGGTTAGTACACGAGTGGCACACTTCATGTAGGTAAGAGACTTCTGGTACTGTGCCGTGGACTAGGTTGAGTACACGAGTGGCACACTTCATGTAGGTAACAGACTTCTGGTACTGTGCCGTGGACTAGGTTAGTACAGGAGTGGCACACTTCATGTAGGTAATAGACTTCTGGTACTATGCCGTGGACTAGGTTAGTACACGAGTGGCACACTTCATGTAGGTAGTAGACTTCTGGTACTATGCCGTGGACTACATGTAGGTTAGTACACGAGTGGCACACTTCATGTAGGTAACAGACTTCTGGTACTGTGCCGTGGACTAGGTTAGTACACGAGTGGCACACTTCATGTAGGTAACAGACTTCTGGTACTGTGCCGTGGACTACATGTAGGTTAGTACACGAGTGGCACACTTCATGTAGGTAACAGACTTCTGGTACTGTGCCGTGGACTAGGTTAGTACACGAGTGGCACACTTCATGTAGGTAACAGACTTCTGGTACTGTGCCGTGGACTACATTTGTAGGTTAGTACTCGAGTGGCACACTTCGTGTAGGTAAGAGACTTCTGGTACTGTGCCGTGGACTAGGTTAGTACGCGAGTGGCACACTTCATGTAGGTAACAGACTTCTGGTACTGTGCCGTGGACTACATGTAGGTTAGTACACGAGTGGCACACTTCATGTAGGTAAGAGACTTCTGGTACTGTGCCGTGGACTAGGTTGAGTACACGAGTGGCACACTTCATGTAGGTAACAGACTTCTGGTACTGTGCCGTGCACTAGGTTGAGTACACGAGTGGCACACTTCACGTAGGTAACAGACTTCTGGTACTGTGCCGTGGACTAGGTCAGTACACGAGTGGCACACTTCATGTAGGTAACAGACTTCTGGTACTGTGCCGTGCACTAGGTTGAGTACACGAGTGGCACACTTCACGTAGGTAACAGACTTCTGGTACCGTGCCGTGGACTAGGTTGAGTACACGAGTGGCACACTTCATGTAGGTAACAGACTTCTGGTACCGTGCCGTGGACTAGGTTGAGTACACGAGTGGCACACTTCATGTAGGTAACAGACTTCTGGTACCGTGCCGTGGACAAGGTTGAGTACACGAGTGGCACACTTCATGTAGGTAACAGACTTCTGGTACCGTGCCGTGGATTAGGTTGAGTACACGAGTGGCACACTTCATGTAGTTAACAGACTTCTGGTAACGTGCCGTGGACTAGGTTGAGTACACGAGTGGCACACTTCATGTAGGTAACAGACTTCTGGTGCCGTGCCGTGGACTAGGTTGAGTACACGAGTGGCACACTTCGTGTAGGTAACAGACTTCTGGTGCCGTGCCGTGGACTAGGTTGAGTACACGAGTGGCACACTTCGTGTAGGTAACAGACTTCTGGTGCCGAGCCGTGGACTAGGTTGAGTACACGAGTGGCACACTTCATGTAGGTAACAGACTTCTGGTACCGTGCCGTGGACTAGGTTGAGTACACGAGTGGCACACTTCATGTAGGTAACAGACTTCTGGTGCCGTGCCGAGGACTAGGTTGAGTACACGAGTGGCACACTTCATGTAGGTAACAGACTTCTGGTGCCGTGGACTAGGTTGAGTACACGAGTGGCACACTTCATGTAGGTAACAGACTTCTGGTGCTGTGCCATGGACTAGGTTGAGTACACGAGTGGCACACTTCATGTAGGTAATAGACTTCTGTACTGTGCCGTGGACTAGGTTGAGTACACGAGTGGCACACTTCATGTAGGTAACAGACTACTGGTGCTGTGCCATGGACTAGGTTGAGTACATGAGTGGCACACTTCATGTAGGTAATAGACTTCTGTACTGTGCCGTGGACTAGGTTGAGTACACGAGTGGCACACTTCATGTAGGTAACAGACTTCTGGTGCTGTGCCATGGACTAGGTTCTGTACACGGTAGGCACACTTCATTTAGGTAATAGACGTCTGTTCTGTGCCGTGGACGTTGTTGAGTACACGAGTGGCACACTTCATGTATGTAACAGACTTCTGGTGCCGTGGACTAGGTTGAGTACACGAGTGGCACACTTCATGTAGGTAACAGACTTCTGGTGCTGTGCCGTGGACTAGGTTGAGTACACGAGTGGCACACTTCATGTAGGTAACAGACTTCTGGTGCTGTGCCATGGACTAGGTTGAGTACACGAGTGGCACACTTCATGTAGGTAATAGACTTCTGTACTGTGCCGTGGACTAGGTTGAGTACAGTGGCACACTTCATGTAGGTAACAGACTTCTGGTGCTGTGCCATGGACTAGGTTGAGTACACGAGTGGCACACTTCATGTAGGTAATAGACTTCTGTACTGTGCCGTGGACTAGGTTGAGTACACGAGTGGCACACTTCATGTAGGTAACAGACTTCTGGTGCTGTGCCATGGACTAGGTTGAGTACACGAGTGGCACACTTCATGTAGGTAATAGACTTCTGTACTGTGCCGTGGACTAGGTTGAGTACACGAGTGGCACACTTCATGTAGGTAACAGACTTCTGGTGCCGTGGACTAGGTTGAGTACACGAGTGGCACACTTCATGTAGGTAACAGACTTCTGGTGCTGTGCCGTGGACTAGGTTGAGTACACGAGTGGCACACTTCATGTAGGTAACAGACTTCTGGTGCTGTGCCATGGACTAGGTTGAGTACACGAGTGGCACACTTCATGTAGGTAATAGACTTCTGTACTGTGCCGTGGACTAGGTTGAGTACACGAGTGGCACACTTCATGTAGGTAACAGACTTCTGGTTATATACCTTGTTATTGGCTCTTAGTGTATGTGAAGTTGACTTCACATTCTGATCACATATTGATCCCATCATAGCTCTACCGACATTCATAAGCAGAAATGGTGGGCAAATAACGGAGCAATCTTCGTCCTACGTTTGTCAAAATGGTGAATGCTCATTTGGTGAAATCCAAATTGAATATTGACGATTCAAGAAAGTACAGCTGATTATAAAAGTCCCTGAAAAACCTCAGAAACATGGATGACAATAATGCTTATAAGGACATCATCGGCATAACAAGACAATTTGAAACAAAATGTCACATAATTTGAGATCTTTGCGATGATGCAAAGATTGTGAATATATCTTTTGTGGTTCACGAGATATGATTTTTTTAAATATTAAACTCTGATTTAGTGTAATTCAATATTTGATGAGGTCATCATGATGTCACAACTTTACAGAAAAGTACACAATGAGGTCTAAAGTTTTACGGTTCTGTGAACTTTACAAGTATGCTTTTGTTTGTAGAGAAGAGTTATCGAGAAGTAATAAAGCTCTGCTTGGTCAGTCTTTGAAATAATACTCACCACTATACGTGCCTCCATATATGGACTCTCCCCCTGTTCCATTGCCTGCAAGTAAACACAAGAGGAAAATGCAGTTGTTTAGAAAAATCATTTTATCGGAAAGATGAGGTTTTCAAATGAAACTTATATTATTCAATTATTTATTGCCCTGTCCAGGCACTGGATTATGGCTGGTTAGCATGTGCTATTGACTCAATTTACATTCAATTGTTAAAAGTTACCAGGGAAGGGCTTTTGCTGAATTTAAAGTATTTCTGGCATGCATATCATAAATGGCACCAAAGTGGACTTGGGACTAGGAGCATTTTCACCAATAGAGGGCTACGATATGCATGGAGCTGATACATGAATAAAACATGTAAATCCAGAAGGCAGTTCCAGTAGAAAAATTGCTTACCAGAAATATATTCAGTCAGCGCGCAGCCTATGCTATAATGAGCCAATCCACGAGATTTTATTTGCAGCGAAAACCTCACTCGTGCGTTCTGGAAATTCGCGAGAAAAAATGCGATTTGAGGAGGGCCCGTGGCAAAACGTTTGGGAAACCTGTCAGGTCACTGCTGGGTCAACATGGATTGGTAAGTACATTTTCGAAGGTACAATTCAAGAAATAAAACCGATTTTACCCGTTTCAAAAAAAGAAACCGTAGCAAAATTACCCCTCAAAATGTGCTTAAATATCTAAACTTTTCTGTACATGTCTTAATATTTAAGGTGCTCCTGACTGTTTTGCACAAAATTCGTTCAAACGATGTTGATTTTCGCTTTCTTTGAATAATTTGCCATCATTACATACCAATTTCATTTCTGCCGGACCGGGCAATAATGTTTTTTTAAGGTTTCAAAATAGCAAATTTTTCAGCTTCCAGCGGATAATTCAGTAACTTATGTGACGTCATAATCATAATGCTGGCTGTACGTGTATATACAAGGCAAATTTTCCTACAAGGCAATACGGATCGACACATTTTGATTGCCAATTCTATATACATTATCAATTACGTGATAAAATAAAATGTGGCTTTATTTGCTGAAATATTTTACATTATTTTTTGGGAATAAATCTCAATAATGGACAATGGTCAATGCCTTTGACAAACAGACTTTTAAATGTTTGTATTATTACTATCCTAACATTAATGTTAGTTTTAATTTATGATTATGCCGTGCCCATCTGCCTAACTTTACCTTCATTGATCCATTCGTATCCAGAAATTACCCCCAAAAAGGTACAGAGTCTACTTGTACTCATTCACACGTTATCAGTAAAATAATAATTTAAAAAAAGTGAAATGGTGAGATATGAATTGAAAGAAATTCAGTGAAATGAGATGACCTTGGTAAGACTTGACCCATATTTATGTACCCTGGCATATGACATCATTGAGATGTCCCCAAGTAGGACTTGTTAATATAAATTGAACTAAATTATATTTTTGTTTGTATTTTTCATCCACTACCCCTCCACAGGCCCACCAGTCAAAGTGATCTACCATGGTTCAGGGTTAGAGTTTGGAGACTCCATAACGAGACCTGTATATGCCTCAAAATCTTCATTGGTTCTGCCCAGAAATAGTGACAAAACCAGGTTGTCGAGTTCATCATGCTTTATTGTAGTCATTGTTGAATCTAAAATGATCATTCTAGCCATGTTAAACACACATTGGTGCAATCATTTTAATTTATTTGATAACTGTAATTTATATTTTTAACTTGCCATTTTTTGGACTTGACATAAAACGTCAAACCACATTGTTACTTTTTTGAAAACCATTTCAACAATAAATGTACGGGTTTACAAAACATGTGATTCTATAAACATATGTGGAACATTTAGTGAGGGGTATAAACGACGAAATGATTTCGTGCACTCGAAATGATTTCGTGCACTCGAAATAAACTATTTCGTGCACTCAAAATCATTTCGTGCTCTCGAAATCATTTTGTGCTCTCGAAATCATTTCGTGCTCTCGAAATCATTTTGTGCTCTCGAAATCATTTCGTGCTCTCGAAATAAGTTATTTAGTGCCCTCAATCATTTCGTGCCCTCGAAATCATTTCGTGCACTCGAAATAATTTTGTGCTCTCGAAATCATTTCGTGCGCTTGAAATCATTTCGTGCTCTCGAAATCAATTCGTGCTCTGGAAATCATTTCATGCGCTCAAAATAAGTTATTTCGTGCCCTCAATCATTTCGTGCCCTCAAAATCATTTCATGCACTCGAAATTATTTGGTGCTCTCGAAATAAGTTATTTAGTGCCCTCAATCATTTCGTGCCCTCGAAATCATTTCGTGCACTCGAAATAATTTCGTGCTCTCGAAATCATTTCGTGCGCTTGAAATCATTTCGTGCTCTCGAAATCATTTCGTGCTCTCGAAATCAATTCGTGCTCTGGAAATCATTTCATGCGCTCAAAATAAGTTATTTCGTGCCCTCAATCATTAACGAAATAATTTATTTCGAGTGCACAAAATAAAGAACTCAAATTACTTTTTCGCACGTAAATTTGTTTTCATCATATGTCCCTTTAGGGGCTCTGTACCCACATTGGTGAAAAACATGATTATTGTAGATGAAGCACACACTTATTTCCAGTTTGTGTGAATAAATTTTGAATCGTGAAGGAACATTAGTTTTTATAGTTACTTTTCGTGTTAATGCAGCTGCCTTTATTTATATGAAGAACATCTAAGTTATATATTTATAAGTTTAGTTTTCTATACGTTTGTGGATGTATCAAAAGAACCAATAAAATGTGAAAAAATGAGAACAGTGCCTGTTTAACTGCCTATTTAATTGTTGTCAATATTTCCTCTAATTTAAAATAAATAAGAACTAACGTTACATGTATTTAAACAGTTATTTAGATAAGAGTTTCAGCTAAATGATTGTGAATGTTCAATGTTCCCCATAATCAAATTTAAGTTCGACTTCCCCACCCCCACTTGTCTGGATTTAGTTTATTTTATTTATTTTATTTTATTACATTTTATTTTTACACTGGCAATCAGATTACATCAATTAAATATAAAACCACCCCCTAATAAACTACAAATACACAAAAATTCATTTTAAACAATTTGTTCATTCCTTCCTTCATGGACTGATTTCCAACACTTAAAATGTTAAGAAACCTTTAATTTCACGGCGACGCGCGCTTTAATTAAATCATGTTGACAAAAATAGTCTGGTAACAATTCTTCTGATTTCAGTCTTAGTCTGTTACTCATGTATACGTTAGGTACCAATACATTCTTCGCTGGCCTAAGCTTCACCGTTCGTGAAATGTGATTGGTTAATACGTGCCCTCATTCCACGCATTGACCAATGAGATTCACGCTCTGATCCATGCATATGACTCCATTGTGTAAATTTAAACGTGATTTTGGAGGCTTGGACTTGCGGATTTTTTAGGTGCTCTTGACTGTTTCGCAAAGTATCAAGACATATTATCACATTTCCAGGGAAGATGAATACTTAACTTACATATCTATACGTAAGTGGTTTCTGCCGGCTATTGTTAAAAGTTAAAAAAACGCCTTTTTCATTGATCCTTTTTTCTTCACATCAACGTCATTGTTTTCGTTCAAAAATCTCTCGAAAAAAATATACAAAAAAACCATTAGATAAATTAGAAGGTAAATTTGAATCTTTATTTCTATTGTTATTCACTTTTATTGGTTTTATAAAGGCATCTTCATATTTTAAATATTTTTTTAAAAATGGGACGTCTAAGCTCATTATGTATGCAGAACCAAACGACCATGCATACGTAGAAAATAAACGGAACGGCTTTTCAACAGGCTGCGCGCTGACTGTATTACTCAAAACAATTTAGGGAACACCGGATTTTTAACATCAAATAGGTTTGAAATGTTCCATGAACCGGGATTTTCATTTGTAACCCCCTCTCTCTTTCAGTAGTCATGTCATGAAATGTGTAATCACTACATGCATCCTTTATCATCTGTTTCATTGTGCAGTTGTTTCTCATCAATTCTGTGAAACATTGTGTTTATCTGAAATAAATGATCTTGCTTTAACTGAGATTATTCCGGTTTTCCCTAAATTGTTTTGAGTAGTATATTTGCTCAGCAGATTTTTGAGTTGCAAACCAAACTTTCACAATGTATGCATTTTGGCTGGTACTGGTAGTCTGTTTTATATTGCTTAGCAAAAATATTTGCAGAGTCAAATTCTCTCCTTAGCAGCTCAATGGAATTGGTCCCAGGTCCTGGCTGGACATTAAGGTCATGTATACTTCAAATGGCCATGTTTATAAAAAGTATGCTTTCCGTGAGGAAAATAGTCCACATGACCCACCCAGAGACGATAACTTAGAGAACAGCTTACCTGCACTGAAATCTCCTCCTTGTATAATGAAGTCTTTGACTACACGGTGTATTGGTGTACCTTTGTAGTGTAATGGTTTCTCAGTTGACTTACCGATGCCCTTCTCTCCTGTAGGGTTTGTATAATGACATGAATGAAGAATCTTATTCAATATGAATTCATTATTCTTATTTAAAACTATAAATTTTGACAGAAATGAGTTCCTCAACACATCTGATATCTCTGCACCGACTCAAGCAATTTCTTTCACTGACATTCTGCAAATGCACAGGACATTCATGTTCAATCATGTGAACATTACATTGTTTACCTTCATCAGGAATACTTAGAAAGTATGTAGGCAAAACAAAAAAAAAGCCACTAACTACAATTTTGTAATTTCTAAAATGGTTGAACATTGAAATGGTGTTTGATTGTGCCTTATCGGACTTAGACATGTGAATGTTTTCAATATTGGAATCATGTTCTCATTTCAGACGCCAGACATCAATGCCTAAAATGGCCTTCTGTAGTTAGGTTTATCACTTGTACAACCCCAGATTCCTCTGTTGTACAGTACAGTACAGTTTAGGTCCTCATTTTGAAGCTTTAGGCTTCATATGAGTCAGGACTCCTAGGAGCCTGGTGAAACCAGTCTTTGACTGTGTTTCTCTTTTAATCTGCTCAATAGAAATATCACCCAGAAGTCTTGAGATACCTATCCAGGGATCTCGATAGTATGGGACTCTAGGAATAAAAAATAAACTAAGCTTGGTCAAATTTGTATTTTCCCTACGACAAGTATGAGCTATGTATTTCAGATACTGGGAGTTAATATAATTCCGAAGTGGTTGACTTTTTGTTATGCGCTCTAGATCTATATTAGCAAAGTAAAGAGCATGATTAACTTCACCTTCTACAAGTGAAGGTTTCCTACGGAAACCATCTTTAATCATTCGCCTTAGGAAACCATACCAACTACTTTCAATCCTTTGTATTTCTTTCTCACTAGGCCTCCAGCATTGGGTAGCATATGTCAGTCTAGGACGAACACATGCTTCCAGGATTTTAGTCCGAATGGACATAATGCTTCCTGTCACAAAGAACCCCCTTAAGTTCATAAAATTTAGCTGTAGCCTTTGCAATTCTTAGGTCAGTGGAATTTCTACCATCATTGAAGATGGTGTGGCCAAGATAGCAAAATTCAGACACATTTCCAAGTTCAGTACCATCAATGACAATATTTATGTCACTCGTAGATGTATTAAATTGCATCACTTTAGTTTTTTTGAAAGAAATTGTTAATCCAAAACGTTTACAAGTTGTGTTCATTATATTCATAATTCCTTGTGCTTCAGCAATGCTTATACAAAATAAAACCAAATCATCGGCATACAAGAGCCACCTTATTATTTCAATACCATTCATTTTCTTGGTTTTTCACGTTGCCATGGATTAGCACGAATCTAGCAGTTTTATGAATTCCAATCAATGGTGAATAACAATATTACCTGTACAAAGGGCTCTGAAATTCTCGCAGGTCAGGGGGCAGATTTCGGCAAACAGCTCAAAGATAATCCTTCCAGCTGTTATAAGATGCAAAGAAAACATGAGTGATTCAATGAGTAAGATTTGACGCTTTGCATGTGGAAAATAAGCAAGTAAGTGAGAGACATCCACTGCACACATTAACATCATCTAGAGGTTAACATGATCTACAGTGGACCACAAGTGAAGCCAGAAGTATCCAAAAATGTTGAACAGGGAGTCAAATTAAAACAAACTACTGTAGCGGGTACATTAGTACTGTGGTTTTGCACTTGTTTCTACATTGGTGATGGAAACGGGGGGGGGGGGGGGGGGCTATGCCAGTACCAGCAGGGTGGGCCGATGGGTTTGGTGGTTAGGGCTATGGGATCTAATAGGAGTCATTTGAAGAATATTATTTTTATGTACATTTCTGGTAATGAAACCAAGGAGTGCCATGGTCGAGCGGGTTTAGTGCATCGGATTTGTGTTCTGATGGCCAAGTCGTCAGAATGTGGGTTCGAATCCCAGCCGCGACCATGGTGCTTGTGTCCTTGAGCAAGACACTTTACCATAATTGCTTCTCTCCACCCAGGGGTAAATGGGTACCTGTGAGGGCAGAGTTGGTTGTTGTGTTTGATTAGCCCATATGTGCTGAAATGGCAGCAATTGAGCTGTATACTCCCCAGGGAGCTGAGATGGTTTCAGGAATGATTTATGAGCCTGATGAGCAGGGGTAATAATATAATACGCCCTGAGCAGTAAAAAAAAATTAAAACCGCCCAAGCCTAGTCTGCGGGATATAACTGATTAACCATACCAAGTGTTCCATTGACAGTAATGTCAAAGAAGCACCGCGGTCGGGGCTTCGTCAACGACATCACCATCTTAGCTTTGGAGAATCTGAAAGAAAGAAAATGCAGAAATACTTTTAAATTTTCTTCTGTTGTTTTCAGATCCTTACATCACGTATATATATATAGAGACCCTGTACAAAGTCTTTATGTGTCATACTAGAGTATGAGTGATATGACGCATAATGATTAGCTCTGCTATCCTGAACATCCGACGTCACGTAGCAAGGATTGCATACACCAGATAACAACCTCTCTTCTTTTGGTAACTCGGAACTTTGAATAATTGGTACCAATATGCATGCTGTGGGTATACGACCATGCTGTGGGTATACGACCATGCTGTGGGTATACGACCATGCTGTGGGTATACGACCATGCTGTGGGTATACGACCATGCTGTGGGTATACGACCATGCTGTGGGTATACGACCATGCTGTGGGTATACGACCATGCTGTGGGTATACGACCATGCTGTGGGTATACTACCATGCATACCAGGAACGCGCTAGTAAAAAAATTGACAGACTTTGACAAATAACAGGAAAGAATGTCAAATATAAGGTCCGCCACTTTTTATGGGGTTTTTTGGGTACAGAAAGTGAAAACTATCTTTAAAATCCACGGATTTTGGACTATTTTTCCCTTCTAAAAAATCCTCCCCTTTAGAAAACAGAAGAATCCTATCCTAGTTGTCAATGCACATGTATGATGACCTTGACCATGCCACTAATGGGGAGGTCACAAGATCAGACTGACATAATAAACCCTTTCACGGTAATATGCGCCATGTTTTTGACGGGGCAAAATTGTTTATTTCTTACACTCGTTGCTGTCGACACATCTGCGACCCAGTGCTCGAACTTCACGTACATTCCAGACGCGTGCGTGAAGTTCGAGCGCTGGGTCGCAGACGGCAACGAATGTTCGAAATAAACAATTTTGCCCCGTCAAAAACATGGCGCATATTACTGTGAAAGGGTTTATTGAGGAAGAGATTGTAGGCCTATTTTATTTATAGCAATATAGGCTTACCTAAATTCCCGATTTTTCATTAAACAAATATTCTAGAATAATGTTAATTTAAATGTAACGTTACATCATGTCCATATGTGTTCTCCACCTAATTGAGCAGGCAAGATTACATTATTGGTTATAATGAACAAGAAAAAGTTGAGGTTTAAAAAAACTACATGATTGTAAATGTAGGCCTAAATGCACTTTTCAAGGTCCGATTCACAATAGTCAGTGCACGCAGTTACTATTGATATCTATTATGGCTGGGCAATACGGTACGACAGGAACTAGTTTTGAGACACCATCCGAAACACTCAATATTATTATCTATTTTTCACACTAATAATGTGAATATTTCAATTCATAACTTTTACATTATCAAACTATAGGGAAATGCTTAATTATAAGACATACAAACCGTAACATTTTATACACTTCTAAATGAAAAAAAAAGATCATTGATGGCCGGACTCACCACGAATTTCTCCTGCGAGCAGTTTTCGCGTGTTATAAGAGCGCCCTCATGTGTCTGCCTAATGCTAGTATGCTGAATAATTATTAGGCTGGCTAGTTAATGGTGCGGTTTGGCAATGCTCATAAATTCTGTTATAAAATAAATTATATTATATAAATATATATTAATTTTTTGCTCCTTTATTTGCCATTTTGTCTAGCCTTAAGCCTTGAAGTGTTAATAAAAGAAATCAACGGCAATTTTGTGTTATTTTTAACTGGACAATGTGGGGTTTTTTCTCAGAACCAACAAACATTTACAATGCAGATAATTGTCTTCTGCTCCTGCAAACTTACTTTCTCATCGTCTTACCATCTCCCCCACCTGGTAAAAATAATAATAGCCACCATCCCATTAGTCCCACATACATGATATCCGACCCAGGGGCGAATTCAGAGGGGGGAGGTGGGAAGTGGGGGTTCAAGTAGGTTTTTTAAAGCTTCCTGTAGAAATTCATCAGTGATTATACAATTTTTTAAACACATTTGGGAGTTTGGAGTTGTGTTATGGTGTATGATGTCTAAAAATGTCTTACTCCCCAAAAGGTACCATGCACCTGTACTCCGTCCAATTCATAACATCTTAGTGATGGTATCAGAAATCCCGACTGAGGAAATCACTTGGTGGGATGTTACCGGGAAAAGAAATCCGCATAGTTTATTAATAGAATATTTGCTAGCCCTAGATTCAACCATACCCCACAGTCGAGGATTAGTATCATATTATTATTATTATTATTATAATTATTATTATTTAATTATATTTATTTATTTAAAAAAATACAACATGTAGGGGGTGATTGGAGGTGATACCAGCCTCATCATCCACACATGCATGCTTGCAAATTGTAATTTGTTTCTTTACTCGATCAATTGTCGGGGAGCATGTCAGTCTAGTATTTCATTAGCACAATTGATTAAACATATGCAAGATAAAGATTACGACTAGTTGTGATGTCAAGTCATAAAATGCTAAATTTAACAATAATTAGCATTGATAATTAGACGAGTAATGCTGTCTTGTTCGCTAAAAACAAAAACAAAAATTAGCTTTAAACTTGTTTGCCTACAGAGGGCGCTATTCACGTGATTTATTTTATAGGCGAAGACAGACAATGGGGGTGGCCTTGTGATTGCAGGCATTGGTTAATTAGTAAATTATCATAATTTAGCATTAATAGACCTTTACCCAGCACTCATTCATAAGTAAGATGAGTCACCATTCTCCGATTCCTGGTGATGCAGGTACAGTGTCATCTGAAGACATCAACGAGAGTGCTGATAGTGATACTGATAGTAGTCCGAAAACGACTTCTCAGAGCGGGTCAGTACAGAAACAGGGTACCGCAATGGAGCCTTCGCGGACAGCGTTGCGATGCAGGATCGGGCTGGCTATAATCGGAATAACGCTCGGATTTCTGGTGTTTCTGGTGTTTCTGGCAGTGGAAAAATTCAGAAATTATCATATTGCGTGTTGGGGATTGGTTAGTGGTGAGTTAGAAAATGTCTTGAAAAGTTATTTTATTTGTTCCACTAGTCTAGTAGGAGTAGGAGTAGGACCTATTTTATTTTTGTATTCATTTATTTTTAAATGGTAGGCCTAGATTACTATTTACTAAAATAAACCTTGAAATCATCCCCCCACTGGGATTGCAAAATGGATGGGGAATAAGATCGCAATTTAATTGGCTATACAAATTGTTTGATCATGGCTCTAGAGTTCGTGGAGATATGTGTGTAGTAGAAGAAGACAATATGGCCATCATGGCTGACATTTCCTGTCAACTATCATGTGATGATGCATTGTTAAACTATGGTTAAATACAAACTGAAACAGACACTTGTCATCTTGTGATAAAAACAAGTATAAACAAGATGTGTTTGGGCTGTCTGTGCTGGTGAAGCCCTTGTCAATAGTCCTAGATATATAATCTCTCTGTGGTTGTTATTTTGGGCAATCCCTGGCCTAAGAAATTGATCAGTGGTTTCCTTGTCGGTCATTGCAACAAGTATTTGACCAGAAGGAAAAAATTGTTGTCAGTGTCACTCATACAAATCATTTATTTATTTAAAAAAAATTAAAAAATTAAAAAAATAATAATTTTGTCTGACCACATGGTAGGAATTCAATCTTAAAGATGATGAAATGAAATACTACCCCCTGAGGTGGAGATGATTATGAAGCCCAAGATTGTGATTTTTTTTTTATACGTACATAGTTTTGAATAGACCCTTATGCATATGATGTCACAAACTGAATATCGCCCTCATTCAGAGGCTAGAGAAGGTCACTCATTGGTTCATGTGCGTATGCGCACAGCGCGCATACAATAAACCAATGAGCGACTTTCGTTTGCCTCTGAATGAGGGCGATATTCAGTTTGTGACATCATATGACATAAAACACAATAAAGGGGGCCACTTTGCATCCGTCACGTTAGCAGTTTTTCCAATGGTTGTTATTTATTTTTAAGTACCTGAAACCGACCAAAAAGTATTTCAACATGTGAATGGACATGCAGGCTTATACTAGAACTAATTTGAGTTGATTATTTTATTATTTTATTTTTTTATTTATTTTTTCACCTTCAAATTTCCATAAAAATTGGACGGAAAAAGTTACCTCACTTTTCCGTCCATTTGTTGATGGAAATTTTAGGGTAATTAAAAAAATAATAGGAATAATCAACTCAAATTATCTTTAGGATAAGCATGCTTGTCTATTCAAATGTTGAAATTCTTTTCGGGTGGTTTCAGATATTTAAAAAAATTACAACCATTAGAAAAACTGCTAACGTGAAGGTAGGAAAGTGGCCCCCTTTGTTGTGTTTTATGTCATATGCATAAGGTCTATTGATCCCAGCATTTACTGGCTTATGATAACCATTTGATTACTTTTTGTTTAAATCTGTCTGTTGCAGGAATCTTTGCCGTCTTAACACTCATCATTCATATCCAATATTTGAGAGGAGATCGTGATGTCTGGGTGAATCATCTTAAAATCCCAATCATTTTAGGATTTACTGTGCAGCTCGGATCAGTCGCTGCTTTCATTACCTACATTATCTTAGCTATTGTGCAAAAACAATGTGAGTATCTTCGTGATCATCACAGTATTCCTTGGTTTTTTTTTTTTCTTTCTTTTTTTCTCTCTACCCATGCAGAGAGTGGATCCAGGCTCAGGAAAATGGGAATTTGGGAAAAGGTGGCCACTGTAAAACAAAATTAACATGCAGCTCCAGGATTCCAACAGGACCACAGAAATTCTTTTGATTTTGGTTTTTAAATTGTGTGTTGGTTCAGAGAAGAGCTTGTGGTTTTATCAACTTGACATTTGGATCATCAGTATGCTATGACGATCTAAAAATCTACCAGAATCAGCACATTTGACATAAAAAAGGAGATACAACAAATTAAGCAAACTATTCCGTTTGAAGTGTTTTTCAGGGTCGTGATTTGTCCGGATTTTTTCGGATTTTTCA
Source organism: Zoroaster sp. YZ-2022 (assembly GCA_029582265.1). Lineage (NCBI taxonomy): Eukaryota > Metazoa > Echinodermata > Asteroidea > Forcipulatida > Zoroasteridae > Zoroaster > Zoroaster sp. YZ-2022. The sequence continues at coordinate 2,109,338 of CM055827.1, read as the reverse complement.
GGATTTTCAGATTTTTACAAATCGCAATGTTGTGATCCTTCAGATTTTAAAGATTTAAGCAATAAAGGAAAGCAAAGCAAATGCTCAGAACTAAAGATTTCACCCCAGCGCTGTTCACAACAGTGGCCCCAATACCCCTAGCAAAATTTACGTGGATTTTTCAAAACTGCCCAATCACACACCATGGTTTTTATCTAGAGAAAATAAGAATTTGTGTGTCAAATTCCAAAATGTGAGCACTTATTATGTTCAAACATTCACGGGTTATACTAGTAAGCTTATGATATATTTCTTGCAAGCTATGTTGAAATGAACGTATTTCCAAATACTAATGTTGTAGCTTCCTTTAACCCTCCTACTCTAGCTGCATTTTAGTGGCAAGTAGCTATAGAGGTCAAAACCAGTCAACTGCCTGTTTTTTCTGTTGACCCAAATGTGCACACAGGGCATTTTTGACTGGTTTTTACTGTCATTTTGACCACCCTGAACAATACCAGACAATGCTTTTACCAGTACTTACATGTAATAATAATAATAATAATGTGGACTTATATAGTGCACGTATCCACCAAACTGGTGCTCAAGGCGCATTATTTTATTACCTCTGCTCATCAGGCTTATAAATCATTCCTGAAACCATCTCAGCTCCCTGGAGAGTATACAGCTCAGTTGCTGCCATTACAGCGCATATAGGGCTAATCAAACACAACAACCAACTCTGCCCTCACAGGTACCCATTTACCCCTGGGTGGAGAGAAGTGGTAAAATGTCTTGCTCAAGGACACAAGCACCATGGTCACGGTTGGGATTCGAACCCACATTCTGACGACTCAGCCATCAGAACACAAATCCGATGCACTAAACCGCTCGACCATGGTACTACAAGTAAGATTTGACAGTGTTTGATTTTTAAGTGCACTAGATATACCTTGGCAAGTATATCAACATTTTAACTGATTTTGACCCTTGTAGTAGTAGGAGGGTTAAGTGCACTAGATATACCTTGGCAAGTATATCAACATTTTAACTGATTTTGACCCTTGTAGTAGTAGGAGGGTTAAGTGCACTAGATATACCTTGGCAAGTATATCAACATTTTAACTGATTTTGACCCTTGTAGTAGTAGGAGGATTAAAGAGATAATTTCAGTGGTGCGACCGCAAACCTCCTTTAGATTGTTTATGATCAATTGGGGGGGGGGGGGGGGGGGCTCTCCTTCCACAATATCTGCCTAATGGTTTACCATCAAATCATGTTCTACGTGTACATCATGTGCAGATTGTATATGGTTCAATAAAACTGTCAGCTTAGTCCTTAGAGATGGCACAAACCACCTGCATAGCAACAAGATCCCCATCGAATTCTTCCACAAACTTATCATAATTGGCAGAAAATCGAATTCAGGCATGTGAACCTGTCTTGAAGCAGCACTGGGCAAAATAACATCAATTGATTTCATGGGTTTAAAATTATATATATATATATATATATATATATATACATATATATATAAACGGGTAGCGAGCAAAGAAATATATATATATATATATATATATATATAAATTAAATCAAATCGGGAGGGTGGCCTTAGCTTTCGATCCAATCCGGACCATCATCAGAGGCTTTGACAAAGTACAACATAAAAACTCATCCATTTATAGGGAAAAGGGAAAGCAAAGGATCATGGGGCGGGATCCAAAAAAAGCGGGAAAATAGTAGCCAATTAAAGATAAGCATCAGTCTAGAAAAAGCCAATAGGAGTATCAGAAGTGAACAAAGGGGGGATTATTGAGCCACACAATAAGTAGATGTGGCAGCTTGTGATAAAGCTAGGGTAAAAATAGGACAATACACAAAGGGATACGACAACAAAAAGGGGGGGGGGGGTTTACACCATACAAATTGAGGAGTTGATGTGTGGGTGTAAATAGCTAAATTAAATATATATATATATTTTAATGATGAATATCTGGTGAGAATCCTCATTATTTCCTTTTTAATATCTGTAGATTAATAATTTCCTAGTAGTAAGGAAGTTAACCCTTTCCTTACCATAGGCAACTTTTGTCGACTGCACTCATCCCCCTCTTCTTTACCATAGGCGACTTTTGTCGACCATGCTTCCACACAAAAAAGCACTCTAGCCTGAGCACAAAGGCCATTTGTTATAAAGCTGTAGTTTTGTCCATGTTCACCCTCCATACCCAAGCTTACAATAGTTGGAAAGAGAAAGATCGGATCTTTCCATTGATGGTGAAATAAAATAAGGTTGCGATTATGCAATCCCTTCAAATTGGAGTTGAAAGATCCGAAATGCCAAACACCTATGGAGTGCCATTTGTTTGTGTACAAAAAAGTGTTTGAGTTTACAGATCACACTGAGGAAACAAAGATTGAGAACTTGGACATTTATTGACCGATCTTAATGATTTTTGGATTATATGAAAGGGAATTAAATAAGTAAGATAATTATTATTACTTATTTTTCTGTAAAACGATATCTTCAGGGTGATAATAGAGTTTGTAAAATTGGCCTTTGAACACAAGCTTTCTGTTGTGTAAGAATGTGTGCGTTACGTTAGAGTGGTCAAACAATGCGGTCACCAGCGGTTGTTTATGTCAAAACAATTTGGTACTGAGAGGGTTAAATAATAATAAACTGGGGCATAAAATAAAGTGAAATAAAAATTAAAACAATTTATGATGCATTGTGATAAATTCATTGATTTCATTCTGGTCATAAGTCGGCTTTTTTTTTTTTGCCAACCAGTGAAATATGTGATACATGTATACGCGGTTATTGGAACCAGTCCAAATTTCCCATACACAAAGTATGGTGGGCAAACGTTCATACCCCTATGTGAAAAAGTCGTTTAAAACACAGCATGGCAGAATTCCGATCAATCCAGCAATTTTGGCTGCAGTTGGAGACCAGAAACTAGAGACTTTTTTTGGGTGGCCTGAGGACTGTTTATCATTGTTCGAAATATCTCATTTAAAACTACTGTACTTCTTTTCCACCAAGTCAGTGTTTATTTGTTGTACATATATACAAATATTATTAACACCCATACAAGCATATTGATACTGAAATTCATGTTAACTTTTGCTCACCATAACACTTGTTATTAGAAGACTTTTCACTGATATACCTTTAAGCATGTACCTGTAATTCGGAAAAATTCACCAGTCCGACAGAAATTCTTACCTCCTGACAGATAAGTGTCAAAAATATTTGGCCATCTACCTGTGATATAGTCTAAAATGTTATCCATCAACCTGGCAGATAATTTGGTAGTTTTAAGAACCTGACGGTATATATGTACCCACCTCTACCCTACATGCAGGTATTGAGGTCCACATTTGAATATTTATTTTTCTAACTTCTCTTTACCAATAGTTGTTTCATTTATTTTATCCTACAGCCCTTATGCCCCTGAATGGCCCCCATAATGGTTATTACGTCACAGCGATTTGGATCTTCATGACATGGAAATGGTCATTTGCTCTGTTCTGGTACTCAAGAAGTTACAGGAAATTCTACATCACAAAATATGTCTCAATACCTTAAAAAATGATGTTAAAAATGATGGAAATTAAAAATCTGACTGCATATTCTTTCATTTCATAGAAGCATTATTCTGTTTAAGAGAAGTATGGATGCAGACCATCCTGGATAATACAACATGTACATGTATATCAACAACTCAAGCATCATTCTTGTAGGTCATCACTGCAAAACGTTGTTAAAAAATTGTAACAAGTTTTATCCTGTGCCAACTGCCATGTTTTATGCACATATTTTACTTAAGCAGACTCAATAAATTTACCCAATATTAAAGGGAAAATACAATATTGGTAATACATAAAAAAATATCACTCAGTGTAAACTTTGCACACGTATTCCTTATCCTGAGAAATAATTTTGTCTGAAAAAAAAATTCAATTAGTTTTTTATTGTTTTCTCAATGACGTGTGCACCTTTCATGATAAAAATTTTTTAAATCAAAAGGGTTGACATGAAAGTATGTTTTCAAATACTAATGTTGTAGTTTCCTTTAATGTGTCTATGTTAACTGAGGTATTACCTGATACAGTGTAAACTGATATATTGACACTGACAAACATGAAGTGAGCATTCACACTCTAGATTAAAAATATACAGTTACCTGAGTAGGTTGTAGACTTGCTGTATTGGACCTGGAAGGTCATTGCTAGCAATATTTGGTGCTGTCACATTATAATTACTTCAATCTCTGAAGGCTAGAGATAAACTTTCATGATATTGACTGAAAGGGACAGTATCGTCACAATCAGAGCAGACATTTGACAGGGCATGGAATCGATGTCCTAGTTTAAGATTAACACGGTGACTGGTTCATTTATGCAGCAGCAATGGACCTTATCGTATGGGGTATTATGGTAGTCACTGAGTTAATCTAAAATTAGCATTCCGATTCCATGCCCTGTTGATCGTGACTACACTGTCCCTTTAAAATCACAACATAACTTCAAGTGATTTTAATGATGTATATTCCATTAAAGGGAGTATACACCTTTGGTAATTAGCCAAATTATTACCCAAAAATTACTCAAATATAATTTTAAAAACTTACTTGATGGAAAGATAACGATGGTAATTGCTGAAAGTTTTTAGAAAACGTGAAATATATTAAGATTTTGAAATGGATAACAACCGTGATCCATTTTCAGCATTAGAAATTATTGCAAAACAATCTGATTACATTTTTCACTATTTTCTTGTTAATAACACAATGAAATGAGCTGCAACTGTCACAGTTTGGTTACTGCATATCTCTCTTGATTCTTATAAAAAATATGGATGCATTTACAGACATTTTACCAATGTCGTACACTCCCGTTAAAGTAAATGTATTCCATGTTATGTGTTACCTTGGTTACTGACAGTGTTACTGATAATGTCAAATGATAAAACTATGAATATTTTTGAACAAATTTCAAATCATGTATTCAACCACATTGATTTGAATGTTGATTGTTTTTCAAGTTGAACACACTGCAATTACTTAGACAGCAAATGTTATTGTTTAGAATTTAGTACGTTATATGGATGTCCAATGAGCATTAAAAGTGTATTTCCTTCATATAAATGCTATTTCAGTATAAATATAATGTGCACATTAAATAATTACCATAACTCACTATTTCTAATGAAAATATTGTTCTTTTAAAACCAAACATAAACAACTTGTATATATGTACACATATATAAAACAATTGTTAAGTGTGTGTAAAAATGTATTTCAAATAAGTTATAAGTAGAACTTGTAGCTTTGCATGGTGAGGAGGATAAGTAAGAGTAATTGCGGTGACACCATGTGAAATGCTCAATTGAGTAGTAATTAGTTCTGAAAAGAACTGGAGGTACAACTCGACGTTTCGATCAGTATGCTCTGATCGTCCTCAGGAGACGATCAGAGCATACTGATCAAAACGTCGAGTTGTACCTCCAGTTCTTTTCAGAACTAATTACTACTCATTTGAGCATTTCACATGGTGTCACCGCAATTACTCTTACTTAAATAAGTTAGATCTGTATCTTAAATAAGTTATAAACTCAGTAATCTTTTTGCCATGATATTTTGCAAGGCACAATATTTAAAGGTCTAGTCTTGCTATTTTGTGATCACAGCTGTTGAAGGGAAGGTACAACATTGGTAATGTTGGCCAAACTGCTTCTATGAGTATGCTTACTCTCTTTGAATCAAGATATACATTGAAGGGAAGGTACAGCATTGGTAATGTTGGCCAAACTGCTTCTATGAGTATGCTTACTCTCTTTGAATCAAGATATACATTGAAGGGAAGGTACAGCATTGGTAATGTTGGCCAAACTGCTTCTATGAGTATGCTTACTCTCTTTGAAACAAGATATACATAGAAGGGAAGGTACAATATTGGTAATGTTGGCCAAACTGCTTCTATGAGTATGCTTACTCTCTTTGAATCAAGATATACATTGAAGGGAAGGTACAGCATTGGTAATGTTGGCCAAACTGCTTCTATGAGTATGCTTACTCTCTTTGAAACAAGATATACATAGAAGGGAAGGTACAACATTGGTAATGTTGGCCAAACTGCTTCTATGAGTATGCTTACTCTCTTTGAATCAAGATATACATTGAAAGGAAAGTACAGCATTGGTAATGTTGGCAAAACTGCTTCTATGAGTATGCTTACTCTCTTTGAATCAAGATATACATAGAAGGGAAGGTACAACATTGGTAATGTTAAATGATTGAATTATATGTGTATTGGTGATAAGAATTTATTAAATGTTGGGGAAATTATTTGTATTTGACGAATTCCTTGCTGCAAGTATTTTGATGATAAAAAATGTGTACTGTATGAACATGAACATGTTAATTCTGAAAGTGAACAAAGAAACATTTACCAAAGCAGGACTCGACTAAGCTGCGACATCAGGATTAATGGTCCCAGGTTTCAAGTCTTGATTTTGTAAATTTCTATTTCTGTACCATGTCTGTTTTCATTGTGGTTTATCCGATGATCTAAAGATGTCATTTCATTGGAGTTTTCTTATTGGTAAATAATGCTAAGTTAGGTTCAACACTTAAGTGCTGTTCTTAACAGCATCTTACCACAGGAAGCCAGGTCTCAGGGTTCAGATGAAAAAGACAGGAAATTATCCATGATAGCCACTTACTGCCAGTAGACTTAATAATAAAGTAGGCTTAAAGGTTCAAACCAAATATCACTGCAAAGAACAAATATTTTAATGACCTTACTGATTGATATGAAACGTAACAATAAAAATGAGGAATATTGACAATAAGTTGGTTAGCATTGTTTGTCTTTCATTGACAGACAAGGTTATATATACATATAAACTGACTATGCAGTATTATTGTCACAACAGATGTATGGTGATAAAAAATTAAAATGAGTGCACACAAATTAGAATGTGTCACATCGAAAAATGCTACACAAAATTCAAGAAATGCTTTTCAAAATTTGAACGAAATCGTTCCCTGATACTGCAATCCTAACGTGTTCCAGTGACATTTATATTTCGTTCATTCTTCAAATGTTTTTTTATACCATCACTGCAGATGAAATGAGTGTTGATGGCTTGCCCTGCAGAATGTCTGTTTTTACAGTCCTCTAGCCCTTATTATCTTCTCTAAATTCAACATGTCAAATCACTGTGTGAATCTGACCTTATTTATACAGATCTTATCAGCTTCCGTCAGGCGATGAACAGATATTAATATGCACATAATCTTCCTGAACATTAACTGTGGCCGTCGTTTCATTAGATATGATCAAGTCTGTGGTACATGTTTGTAGTAATTACTCGATTATAATATAAACAAATAATGGTAATTATCAGATTAACCCTAAACCTTCCTAAATCCTCCAAAATCCTCTTTGCTAAAGTGAAGGATTTTGAAGGATTGAGGTTACATGCTACATGCTCTTTGCTAAAGTGAAGGATTTTGGAGGATTGAGGTTATTAGGCATACTTGCCTTTCCATGGTACATGTACATCCATGTTTGTTGTAGTGATTGCAAGGTCAGTGCTTGGGTCAGTGGACACTGTTTATTGCTCCATGCGTGCAGGGAGGGTCTCTGGCCATGTACATGTATCACAGATTAGAAACACATGTGTGCATACATGTCATGTGCTTGCTTTACTACTGAAGGATTTTGGAGCATTCAGGTCATGTGTAAGCAAATGGCCCTAGGGAGTTAAGGTTAACCAGGGTTAATTACCAGATGGATTAATGAATCTTTAATGGATGTGAAGTTGATAAAGGCGGCAATCATCCTGAAAAATGATTTTGTCTGAAGTGCATTCATTTTGAAATAACAATTTATGCAAGTTTACAATCGTTTGTCAAGTGCATCTGAAGATATTGATTCAAGTGTGAGCAATTATATGAATGTTAAATGTGCACAGGACTCGAGTTCTGGTGGCTTAGTCATCAGAATGTGGGTTTGAATCCTAGCCATGCTGGTTTCAGCACCATGTGTCCTTGAGCAAGACACTTAACCATAAATTGCTTCTCTTCACCCAGGAGTATAAATGGGGACCTGTGAGGGCAGAGATGGTAATTGTGTTTGATTAGTTATTGAGCGCCTAACAGGCTACCGGGGCCGTATACTTCCCAGGAAGTTGAGAATGATCCAGGAATGATTTAAAGTAGCCTGATGACAGGGATAATGTAAAATGCATCAAATTGTGATGGAGATGACGCTATATAAAAATCCACCATTATTATTATTATTTAAAAAAGTGTCCAAATTGTGAACTTTCACATATTTCAGTAGTATGTATTGTTTTTCCTTATGAATGGATGTAAACTTGTATAAGGGGAAAATCAATCATGCGTTTTCTTTTGAAGAAACAAAGCAATGGTCTTAATATAACATGTTTGTCCTCCATCTGTCAATATTGACCATAGACTGGTCCCCTGTCTTTATACTCAAGAATACAGACAGGCTTCTGGGGAACCATTCAAGGGATTTCATTGGATATGTTGTGTTGAAGATCTGACATCACGCTTCGAGGCTCAACCAAGGTCAAAGTTAAATCCCTGGGAAACAAACATGGTGCCGCATGGCCGGTATCTGGCATAATTCACGAGTCTCAAAATGTGACGTCAGATCTTCAGGTTATTGACCACAGCCCATGGTCATTGCCCTCTAGCGAAGGTTCTTTGACTCTACCTTGAAGGACACTTACACAAACTTGGAATAAATCATCATGTTTTTTAAGACTTCTATATTTTATTCAGTTGGCAGATATTGCAGGGCTGTGATTTTTCAGGATTTTTTTTTTTTTGATCTCCCTTTGCCTCAATATTTTCTAGAAAGAAGAGACGTAGCCACCAAGGAAAGAAAAAAAAAGTAGCCTGTAGTGCCTGTAAATCCTCCACAATTAAACATCCAGGAGGTTCAGGGGGCTTTGTCCTCTAGACCAAAGGGAAACCCAGGACTATACTACCCATTTTTCAGGATTTTTTTTACTTTTGTCAAATCACAGCCCTAATATTGCAGTGTTAAGTGGTCTGATGTTCATTCTGATGCCAGTTTAAGCAGCATTTGCTTCAAATATTTCTTCCTCTGCCCTTTGTTTTATACATGAGCGCACTATGTCTACTAGAAAATTCCATTTGTGGAATCAATGTGAATCAACATCCATAGGGCGATCCGCACAATTATCTTTGACCAAGAGTGTAGGTACATTCTGGTTATTAAACATATGTAAGTGCAATGTCCAATGCTCATTTAAGTTTATCAGATGAATATTGTACTCTGTCCACATTGAGCAGGTGCCCACTTTGTCTACCTGACAACAGAAGCAGTGTGACTCATTTATTTTTTATGCTTCTATAATGACTTATGCAGATTTGCAATAATTTTGTTTGTGGTACAGCAGCCATTATAGGAGGGTGTTTTCACAGTGGATTAATCTTGTGTGAATACAAGAAGAGTTCAACCACTCTAAACAGCTCCATTTATTTGTGTTTACCATTTTTCAAAAGAGTTATGCTTGATATGTACACAATTATGATTAAAATTACAGAAATGAACAAAAATCAGAAGCACAACCAACAATTAAAATAATTATTTAGGTAGTCAATCACGGAAATTGACAAAGATGTTATTATGTATTGCCCATGTTTTCACAAATTTAAGAGCAGCTGTCGGTGGAACATTGCTATTTTAATTGAGGAAGTGAACACAAAGATAATGTTAAGAAACATGGTTTTACAGTAAATATGTATCAAAATGAATTTATGGGGGGTCTCGTCATAAATTAACTTTGACACTTTTGTTTCTGATAAACCAAGCTTCTGACAACTATTTTGTGAAATATATCATTTCAAAGTATCTGTTCTCCTGAGGACGATCAGAGCTTACTGATCGAAACGTCGAGTTGTACCTCCAGTTCTTTTCAGAACTAATTACTACTCAATTGAGATTCCACATGGTGTCACCGCAATTAGTCTTACTTATCATCCTCACCGTGCAAAGCTACAAGTTTTACCTATCTGTTTTCCTTTCTAAAAAAAAACTGTCAATGGAAAATATATTTCTATGAAATTGACAGTAAAACGCGGGGGAGATATTTCTATAACTATTGGGAATTGATATTGCAACCTTCATAGAATGAAACATGATCTTACATATCACCTGATATTGTATATGTGCATTTGTTGAATCATTAAAGGGACAGCATCGTCACGATCATCAGGGCATGGAATCGGAGTGCTAGTTTTAGATTAACTCAGTGACTGAAAATAATATCCCACATGATAAGGTCATATTACCGTTGCAGCATAAATGAGCCAGTAATTTTCAGTTACTGTGTTCATCTTAAACTAGGACCGATTCCATGCCCTGTTCGTGACGATACTGTCCCTTTAAGACAACTGAAACACGCTGTTAATAACTGATTGTGAAACCTGTCTGATGGTAGTACAGGTAGTCTGTCGTTTTTCCTGCAACATGTTATCTAAAATCAACTTTGCAGTTTCCATAGAAACGTAAGTTTGTACATGGTTTTTATATTCATATATAAAACATGTTGTCGTAATGTTTGTTTCCAGAAATAAATGTGATTGTTTGAATTTTATTTTTCTTTAGAATAAACTGTCATTTGAATTTCATATGTTAATGTATTTTCATTTTCTTCAAAGATAAGCACTGGTTTGTGGATTATACCTGCGTAATAGACAGGGGTGTGATTCGACAAAATTAAAAAAATCCTGAAAAATGGGTATGGGGGTCTGGGTGTCTCCCTTTGGTCTAGAGGACAAAGCCCACTGAACCTCCTGGATGTTTAATTTTGGAGGATTTACAGACTCTACACAACCCCACAAACGAGAAACCAGAGGTTTGGACACGATACGGGTTACTTTCTTTCCTTGGTGGCTACATCTCTTTCAAGAAAATTTTGAGGCAAAGGGAGATTTGTACAAAATCCTGAGAAGAAAATATCAAGTGCTATTTTCAGAGGCATAAGTGCCAACAAAATAATTCAGTATTTTTAATTGATCTGTTTCAAATACACATATAAAACTTTATTCAAAAATATGTTGGTCAAGTTAAGGTTCACCTGTATGAAAAATCTAAATCAAAAAAATATATCTAGCTAAAGACAATTTTACTTTAACGGCACAAATGGTTCATTGAAATTACATATTAAGAAAAAAGTGCATAGTTTACAAACATTTTTTTTCTAACTTTCATTCCCTTGTCATTAATGGGAAGGCACAATACTGGGTTTACATCAAGCTCGCTCTTAGATGATCATTTTATTAACCCTCCTATGGTTTGACCTTTCAAAATCTGCTTACGGGCCAAAATGGCTATCAATAATTATGAACCCTTTAAAACCCTCCAGAATTTGTTGCTACTGAACAACCACACCTTTCAATACCCTTTGAAAGGTATTGAAACATTTCAACACCAGTTTGTTCAGAGAGTTGTTAGTTTTCTCACCTTTCAAAACCCTTCAGTACAGCAAACTTGAAAGGTTTTGAAAGGTCTGACAATTCTATGGTAAATGCACTGTACATAGGAGGGTTAATTTGATAAATTGGTAATTACTGGTGATGTACTCTACATTTACACTATTCTCAAATAAAACTAAACCCTAACCTAACTAAACACTCCCACCATGAAATTCTCGAATGGAAGCAAATTTGATTTAAAAAAACCTTTTATCTACATTTGCTTTAAAAAAATGTAACAAAAATCTGATTTTGGCTATAATTACAAAATAATCTTTGATAATACAGGACTATGCACTCAAAGTAGTGGTTAAGCATGTTCAAATTTCTGAATACAAACTCATAATACTGAGATCAGATGAAATTAAATGACTTATTTCTTAATTTAATCAAATGTTATTTTCCTTGTAATTTGCTTTTTAACAAGAAAAATAGAAGTGTACCGATAAAAATAAAATGTTGCGCAAGTTAAGGAACATTCTTTTTAACGTAAAGACAGCTATTTAATATGTAAAAAACATGCAGATGAAAATGGGGCTCTTTTTCCCCGTTACTTTAGGAATTTCCTTCAGTGTTCAAAATCAAAATATTACCTCATACAAATTCTTCAGCACTTCAATTTTCAGCAATCTTTCATGCTGAAATAATAACCATTGCATAGAAAATGTTGCATCCATTATTGTATAACGCTCAAATAACAAAAATAGTACTATTTAAACTAAACAAATGTACTGTTTTTCGTATGCCCCTATTTACATTGAAAATTGAAGTTTATTTACAGGATTTATTATTTTTCAAGTTATTAGAATCATGATCTCATAAAAGTCTCAATTTACAATAAACAGACTCGCATAAAACTGTGTGATCTAATATTAACACAGTTCAAAACAGATATTAAATTTCCTATAAGACATTTCTGTAACGTAAGATTTCTGCAGAACAAAGGCAATAGATTTTTCTCAGAATGTTGTCCAGTTTAATTATGTAAGTGACCTGAAGCTGTGGCTATTTAAAAAAATAATAATAATAATAATATATCCTGGATCGCTATGATGTTACAAACACTACATCTACTTTCAGCTGCCATTGCAACAAAACAAAATTTGTCATATTAGTTTCAGCCGAATCTATTTTTAACCACTTCGGCTAATAACAACCAATGCTATTAAGGCTGTACCGGATACCCGACCGAAACGGTCATTACCCGGTTCCATTTTTCAGTTCCAATTACCCATAAACGACTTGTTAAAATACGGACTTTTGAGTGGTGCGAACAGAAATCTGTGACTCTTGAACAATGTAATGTTTACACTTTTACAGACAATTATCTTTAAATTCAAGAGATTGCACTCCAATAAAGAAAAGATCGATGGTATCCTCTGTATTATAAAAATCAATTTGTTACCATTTACAGTACATGTATTTGTACATCACCGGAGGCATGTTTTCAACAAAAATGAAAACGGTTATCCGGGTATCCGAAGTTTCCTAATTTCGGGTATCCGGTTCCAAAAATATCCAAAAACGCACAGCCCTAAATGCTATGTGGCTATTAAAGTTTCAGTTGCATGATGTCTGATCAAAGTAACAATAATAATTATGCTGCCATACAATGATACAAGTTGACTTGAGTTCGGGATTTAATCACTTATGGTTTATGTGCAGTGATTCTTGATGCGACTCAAGTCTCATATGAAAATAAAATTAAACATGGATTCAAGAGATAGTTCACAACAGACGCCATCTTACATCTCTACATATCTGAATACTAATAACCATCTTGTTTTTGAATACTTGGTTAAGTAAATGCAACTATGTAATTACATTCTTTCAAAAAGTACAAATATGAAAAAATAATTTTAAAATATACTTTTGTTTATCTTGTTCACAATTGAAAGAGACATTAACAATTTATTTTCTGTTGATAGTTTTTTTAAAGTTTTGTTGGTGCTTTTCATCATTTGTGTACCTCTAGTAAAATGCTTGACTATCTACAATACTATTTCAATTAACCCTAAACCATTCAAACTCCAACAGCAGGGTTTGTTGGATTTTGATGGACTCGTGATCAGTACTGTATAGCCCAGACAGGGATACTTTGCATGGGGCCGGGTGTCCCAATTCCAGCTAAGTCCAACAGTTGGGTGGTAGTGTTACTGCATGGTGTTGTATTTTGATGGACTCGGTACTGTATAACCCAGACAGGGATACTTTGCATGGGGCTGGGTGTCCCAATTCCAGCTAAGTCCAATGGTTGGGTGGTAGTGTTACTGCATGGTGTTGGATTTTGATGGACTCGGTACTGTATAACCCAGACAGGGATACTTTGCATGGGGCTGGGTGTCCCAATTCCAGCTAAGTCCAATGGTTGGGTGGTAGTGTTACTGCATGGTGTTGGATTTTGATGGACTCAGTACTGTATAGCCCAGACAGGGATATTTTCCATGGGGCAGGGTGTCCCAATTTCAGCAGTTGGCAGGTAGTGTTTGTGCATGGTGTTGGGTTTTGGCAGATTCAGGAAGGTTCTTAGCCAAATTAGCTAGTGAGTTAGGGTTAATATGTATGGATGGTTTTTTTTCTTAGGAATATATTTGCATTAGCATCAACTACGTGTATGCTCTAGACAATCTTTTACTTTCGACAAACATGCTTACACTATAGTCATTAGTCATAACTCAATAATGTAGAAAAATATGAGAAATTTGTCACCTTCCTTTTGAGCTAGTTATTGTTAAATGTTCCATGACGGTCATGGATGACCATAACCCATCTGGACGGATACACATGAATATTGAACTGAATACATTTAGAATTGATGGTGTCAATAAAATCACTGGATTATATATTTCATCAGTAAATATATTGCTTCATTATGTCTATTAAAATGTACTATAATGACATTTTGTTTTTGCTCTCATTTGCCTTACATGAAATTAAGTTATCTAGGAATATCCTTTTTGAAAATGTAGGAAATGTTTACATGATACATATTAATGTTTGTTTCCAATAATCTACATGTATATTGACCGCAGCAAAATTGGACGGATATACAGGAATATGGAAGAAATATTGCTATAAAGAATAACAATGATAGTGAATTAATTGTGTTGACAAATGAATAATGAACACCTGCTTGGCAAAAGATATCTCAAAATTAGTAATATTATTAAATCAAAACGTTATTCGGAATTGCAAAAAAATGCTGTTAGCTCAATTTTTTTCAACAAGATGTGCTTAAAATACAATAGTCACTACAATTATTAAGCAAGAATGGTATTTTAGAATGGTCCTTATTTATGTAAAATATATCCAAAATAATTTATTTTTTAACAAATTTATCAAAAGATAAATTCTTCTAAATTTTTGTCTGCTGGTAACAATTACTTTATAAGTGGTTGTCATATGTTTCCCATTTGTTGTCCAACTATGTAGTTATTTGTGTACACCCCCATGGTTTTTAATGTAAGTACCCTGTCCCTCACAATCAGTAGTCTGATTTAAAAATGTATTCCCCTCTTTAGAAAGTAGATTAGGCCATGAGTTTCTTCATCAAATTTTTATTGTATCCAGTTAGGAACCCAAACTCTTTTGTTAAGTTTCTCTTTTGTTAATTAATCATGTTTTTGTCCAGTTGCCAAAGGAAGATTTCTTGATAAACTGAGCATCAAAAGAAACTTATCAAATCTTTGGAAGGACGCCCATTAAAATCCTCCACGGAAAAAGGAAAAATATTTGAACACAGGTAAACTTCAGTAATCTTGTTTATTGACATGTGCTTAGTAAAAATTACTGAAGTTTACCCGTGTTCAAATATTTTCCTTTTTCCGTGGAGGATTTTAATGAGTATCCTTCCAAAGATTTGATAAGTTTCTTTTGATGCTCAGTATACATTGTTCAGTTACTTTATAGAACAGCAGCAAGAGACTATTTATATGATTCAAAACTGTACCTTTATTGACATCCAGCGTGGCCCTTAAAGGGACAGATTATCGTCATGATCAGAGCAGACTTTCAACAGGGCATGGAATCGGTGTCCTAGTTTCAGATGAACACAGCGACTGCAAATTACTGGCGCATTTATGTAGCAGCGACGGTAATATGACCTTATCATGTGGGGTATTATTTTCAGTCACTGAGTTAATCTAAAACTAGCACTCCGATTCCATGCCCTGTTGATCGTGACGATATTGCCCCTTTAAGTGTAATATTTTTTATGATGGATTGAAAACCGTATGGAACCATTCAATTGAAATGACCATGATTACACCCTCAATGTTAACTTAGAAACAGACAAAATGCACACACACACACACACACACAAAAAAAACATTAAAAATAGATGAATAAACATCAGTAAGTACTATTTGTATGATATCGACAAGGAATGTTTAACTGTAACTCTACCGGCACAGCACTTCAGGATTCGACCCCTGGCTGTCAGCTTCCCCGCCTGACGACTGAGAACCATTTGTTGCCTCGGCAACAGAGCCTGGACTGTCCTGACTGGATTCATCCTGGAAGTAGCCATGAGCAAGTGATTCAGTCGCGGTCACTCGATCGTCCGGACTGAAGCAAAGCAGTTTCTGTATGGTTAACCATGAGTAAATAATTGGAGTGTTAATCAGTGGTCAGTTATTTCAATTTAATATTGAAGGCAGCTGTGCTGAGCAATTACCAATATTTCTATTTGTTACAGATCAAACAAATGTTAAATTGTCAGAGAAATAATTTTGAATAAAACTGGTTGAACCGTATTTCATCAAGATGGCCCAGTATTTATTCAATTTCAATAAACACATGCTTATTTCTTTAAACTGGATTCAGAGAATTTCAACTTGAGTATTCAGCCTTAAGGTACACAGTATCTGATAAATATTAATTGGAATACTCAATTTTTCAAAGTTCAAAATTGCTTCTGTATGACCGATGCCTTGGGCATGAAAGGAATTAATTAAACAAAATATTTACATACATGAGGGGTTACACATATTTCATAGGGTCAGTTTGGCTAAAGAAGCATATTGACCAGTATTGATGGCAATCTTAGTGACCTTCAGCTTTCATGGTTCAAATGACATTAAAGAGACACTATAAAGGGTCAATGGAATTATATTTTATGTAAATATGACATTCAGGATTGAGGTCAAAATAAGGTATGAGAAAGATAGCTTTCTGGTTTTCACAGTTTTATTTCTGAAGAAAAGTCATGTTATATGTTTCTCTGTCTCTTCCTAAATGGATTGTGAGCCAAAACCACCCAGTGGTTGGTGACATACATATTTTGCAGATATCTTTGCTTATGGCCACTTTAAGCAAAAAGGGAAGTAATTTTTGACATAGATGTTTAGATTTTTGAAAATGTTCACAATAGGAATTCAGGAGCACTATTATAAGTGCACACACGCACACACACAAAAACCAAAACCTTGACCACTAATGTACGAGTTTATTCAAAACGTGTACAGACTTGGAACCAAACAGTCAGTTAACAAGAAAACACAAAAATTTACAAGAATTGACTTGTGAAAATACCAGAAATTCAATCAATTTGTATGCACAGACCAACCGTAATGTTACATGTTATCCTACTATGACATCACATATGCAAATGAATATGCAAATTTTTATTAGCATACATACCAAAAAGGACCAAAAAAGATTGATTTGTTTCTAATTTGACCACATGGGGATAACACAGCCCCTCTTACTAAATGCCAACTCTTGGGGCCCACACCTATAATGGCTACAAGGTTGTAAGGCTGGGCATTTTCGGTTATTTCGGGAACCGGATACTCGAAATTGGAAATCTTCGGATATCTGGGTACCCGTAAACAATTTTGTAAAAATACATAAATATTCCAGAATGTATAAAATAACCAATATGAACACAAGATTCTCTTTAATAAATGTGGACTTACTGTAATAATTTCCCGCCTCTATAATAAAAACGACTCGTAGCATCCCAATTCCTCACACACATTTTGTTAACAAAAAAATTGGAGACTTCCATTTGTGTGGCTTAAATGTTCAGAAAAAATTTTCAAAAGTCGTTTACGGGTAACTGGAACCCGAAAAATGGAACCGGGTAACGACAGTTTTGGTTGGGTATCCGGATACCCGGATACACAACACAGCCTTACAAGATTGAGCACAGGCAAAGTGAAATGCTTCAAATCTATAATAATAATAATAATAATAATAATGATTTGTAGCGCACACATATCCACCCTGCTGGGCGCTCAAGGTGCGGAAACAAAGAAAAAACATGAATACAAACAATATACAATGATAGCATAGGGGAAACAAAAATAATAATCTATTCAGTATCACTGCAATTACCTGTAGTAAATCAAGCCCCTGTGGACATATACCATCAATATACCTCTCCAGAGGGCGAGGCAGTGATGGATGGAATGAGCTCAGTGGTAGTGAAACCTCTGGCCAATCTTCTTCTTGTGGTAGACCAATCAGACTGCAGAGATGAACCGAAAACAAACAGGGAGTTTCAATAACAGCGTTTCAAATAGTATCAATTTTTATTCTTAATTTGAATCTTCAAATTAAAAACAAGTATCATTTTTAAATTCTTTTGAGTACAAAGTATGGATATATGATTTGCCCAAATAAAAATATGCACATATTCAATATAAATTACACTCAGGATTTGTTTTCAATATTTGAGTCTGAATAAAACATTACATTTTTCAAAATACTTATGTATCAGTTAGGTTACAGTAACACCATTCAGGTAACCTATAAACAGACTAGTTCTGACAAAAACTGGTTGGTTTTCTTTCAGCTAGAATTCTTAAGTCATAGAAGTAATTGAAGAAAACATTACTTACTCAAATATCTTATACAGTTGATCGACATCTGAAGTGCCACAAAACAGTGGTCTGAAAGATGACAAATTTGATAAGATTAATTTAGATGGCATCCCTCGATAAATGATCAATCTTCATGATCACCTGTCACAATCAAACTACAAACCAGCCCAAACCATATCACAGAGTAATTCCCTATGTGCACAGCATATCTAGTGTCTTGATGATAACCACTTTGGCGTCAAGTGAGTGTTGTGCACACACTTAATGTGTGTATGTGCTTATGGTACTTCTGCCAGCCAATGATCACTGGAGATATTCCACACTTACACACATCAACTGCAGAATACGCCAAACGCAACACACTATGACTGCCCTAACGATAACAGTGATCTAACAACATGTGCCCTCAACAGCTCATGCATGGTGAGAATAGACTGGTTATACTGGCAAAACTGATTCTAAGAGTATACATCTTTACATCAAGATGTACATTAAACCGTCCTTTGAAAGTTTCAAAACTTTGTATGTTGTGTCATTCAAAAGAAACAATTGAAAATGCATTAACCCTAACCACCCCCAAATCCATCAAAATCCTCCAAGGGGCACTTTTGGGGAAAAATTCAGCACTGTTGGAAACTGGTACTTTCACCTCTTCAAATGGGGCAAAATTACTACCTGGCAAGAAGTACCGGCCATAAGTGCTGCATATGAAAGATCAACGAAAATGCGTGGTGCATTTTGAAGATAAGGGCATGTTTCCAAAAGTTCACTGATGGATTTTGGAGGATTCAGGAAGGTTCCTAGCCAGAATACCTATGGGGTTAGGGTTAAGAAATGCACTCTTTCCTAATTTCAAACTGAAAATTATTTTACTTTTTTTTAGAACTTCAGACGGAATTATTTACAGGGAAGATTAATAGTTATCAGCTTTACATTTAGTAAGTTTTACATTAATATTTTACTATACCTCATACATATTCATGATCGAGAGCCGAATTCTCACTGGTCCATTCACCATCACGTGCCAGATGCTATTTTGGCTGTTTACCAAGCGCCCGCGAGTATTCACGCACAGGGTAAATACGCATGCGTAGTATGTTAACGCATATGTTAAACTACTACGCATGCGCTTTACGAAGCAATCGGGGAACAGTCGCACGGGTGTAGTACGCACGCACGAACATGGCCGGCCCTATACACATGAAAAGATGGCGGCACATGTAAATGTCAATTCGCGTTTTCCCGAGCTCAATGATGCTGCTTATTATTGTAATGGCAACTGAATATGTATGAGGTATAGTAAAACAAATATAACATGGTTTATTTCGGGTGGACAGTCGATATTAGCTCCCCGAGGTATTGGAAGTTGACAAACTAGTTCCCGAGGCAAAGCCGAGGGAACTAGTTTGTCAACTTTCAATACCGAGGGGAGCTAATATCGACTGTCCACCCTCAAACCATGTTATATTTGTATACTACCATTTGGTTAATTTTTGAATTTCTGATGCCTTATTTTAAAGGGACAATATTGTCACGATCAACAGGGCATTGAATCAGAGTGTTAGTTTTAGATTAATTCAGTGACTGAACATAATACCCCACATAATAAGGTCATATTACCGTTGCTGCTGCATAAATGAGCCAGTAATGTTTAGTTAGTATGTTTGTCTTAAACTAGGACACTGATTCCATGCCCTGTTGAAAGTCTGCTCTGATTGTGACAATACTCTACCTTTAAGACAGTTATCTCCCCACC
The DNA here is from genome assembly GCA_029582265.1 of Zoroaster sp. YZ-2022. Taxonomy (NCBI): domain Eukaryota; kingdom Metazoa; phylum Echinodermata; class Asteroidea; order Forcipulatida; family Zoroasteridae; genus Zoroaster; species Zoroaster sp. YZ-2022. The sequence goes on along the minus strand of CM055827.1, from coordinate 2,089,227 downwards.
AACATCCCACACTAGAAGCACTCCCTCCCCATAAAAAAATGATGATGATGATGCACACACCATATACAAGGAACTCGTCAATCCTGCCCACAATTTTATCTATTTTGCTCTTATTTTTTTTCTTTAATACCAGGTGCCTGGTCTCGTATGCCTCTGCTTTCTACTAAGCACCACCATATGTCATATTTCCAAATTAAAATTTTTAATTGATGGTTTAAAAACAAGTAAATTAAAACTAAACTAAACACAAATTACTCTTTGAGAACAGATTTTTACCGATAATTACTAACACCACAAAGCAAAAGCATGCAAAAGACGCTTACTTTCTCCTAAACAACTCTGCAAATATGCAACCAACACTCCACAAGTCTACAGGAGTGGCGTAACGAGACTGCAGCAAGACCTCAGGGGCTCGGTACCATAGAGTAACAACCTGGGATAGGAAGGGGGAACATGCTACCACCATGCAATTAACCAGATCAACCCAACACCATTCAAAGAAAATGTGAAATACAGGGCCAGATTTTGTAGTGATTTATGCTAAGAAATATTTCTAAGTAAAGCAAGCAAACTGAATGTGACCAAAAGTTGACAAGTAAACAAAAGTTAAGATATTATTATTTTTTCCATTCAATCATTTAAAAGATTGTTAAAAATACAAATTCAACATTTATTTCGTTTTTGTTTTCTGTAAACCCACCATGAGTACAGATCATACAACTTAAAACATTTTGCCTTTGAGAAACAACCTGTTAGGTTCGAAACCTAAGGCCAGTGATCATTATTTTGAACTTAAGGTTTCTTTCTTAAGGTTTCTTTGAAATGAACAATTTGATTCCTAAATTTGTTTGAGTGCTTAGCAGTGCAACAAAATCTAGCCCCTGATGAATGATCTTACTGGTGTAAGCAATATATAATCAATTAAATCATGCAGCATAACAACAATGTGGCAATATTAAATTTTAAGCAGTTTAATAATTTATACAATTAAAAATACTGCAATCTACGCATGCAATAACCAATCAGACTGTGAAAATAATTATGCTTAAAAATAAAACACATAATGCTTGGTCTTCACTAATGACCAGTTTTGGGCGTGGACAAGGATGATTTATGACCAAGCAGAATTCCCATAAATGCTCATTTCATATGTATACTGAACAGCAAAAGAAACGCAAATTTAATTTGCAAAGTTTGATTGAATAAAAGTTAACCATATTTTGACGTTGGCTGTTTTGCTTACTTAACCCTAACCCTGCCAGACGCAGCAGAGTGCATCAGCTGGAAAAGTCTGATGCACTTTGATGGATTCAGCTGTCAACACCAGTGCATAAGCAGCCAAGCCTGTTTCTATTGAGAGCTGGTCCCATTAAACAATGCCAGAGTTGTATTCTGCTGCGTTTGGTGACCACAGACTCTGAGGCAGTTCAGCCTTGAGATTTGTTAACAGATGGATCTTGTTGCACTTGGCAGCCAAGTCACTTTGATAAACGATGCACTCTGTTGCGTCTGGCAGGGTTTCTAGCCAAAATACCCTGGAGGGTTAGGGTTAAGGCGTGTGCAGAGAAGTGTAAAGCGTGCGCAGCATGAGTTTTATGGTGCTGCTGCTTGCCATGAGCTCAGGACATGTTGATATCTGCAAAGGCACAGAATGCTAACGAGCGGCACGTGCAAGACGTGCAGCTTGAAAGTAATGCATCAGTTGATTTCTACGGTTCATTTGCAATAAAAGGAAACTACTGCATGCTTGCTGTCACTCCCGTTTTGGACACAGCAACCATGCCAAGACTGACATCAGCACAGCGTGAACGAGCTATCGGGCGTTTGACAGTTGGTGATAACCCTCAGGCTGTTGCAGCAGCATTCAATGTTCACTTCACTACAGTCTACCGTCTGCAGCAGCGTTTCGCGGCCAGAGGAGTGACTGATGATCGACCAAGAAGCGGAAGACCTCGGGTCACTACCCCGAAGCAAGATCGGCACATTTTTCGCAATCATCAGAGAGACCGGTTCCTGACAGCCTCAGAAACTGCCCGAATCACCATTGGACCTCACCAGAGGCCAATCAGCAGTGACACAGTGCGTCGCCGACTTCGTGAGCGAGACCTGCGGAACTGCCATTCAGCTCGAGTGCCAGTCCTCACTCGTCGACACCGTCTGGCACGCCTTCAGTGGGCCAGAAACCACGCCAACTGGAACTGGAGGCAATGGCGTACTGTACTGTTCACAGATGAGTCGGTTTTGCATCAGCAATGCAGACGGTCGTGTCAGAGTGTGGCGGAGGAGAGGTGAACGTTTCCAGGACAACTGCGTCATGGAACACAACGCATGGGAAGGGCCGAACATCATGATCTGGGGTGGCATTGGCCTCAACCAGCTGTTGGGGCCAGTTTTCTTCCAAGGTCTGGGTCCTGGTCAGGGGAACGGCGTTACTGCACAGCGTTACATTGATCAAATCCTTCGACCTCATGTGGCGCCATTTTTCCATGCCCACAACAACTTCATTTTTCAGCAGGATAATGCACGTGCACATTCAGCAAGGGTCACACAGGACTTCCTGCATCAACAGAACATCCAGACGATGGTGTGTCCCGCACTGAGTCCGGACTTAAACCCCATTGAACACTTTTGGGATATGCTACAGAGAGAGCTGAATTCAGTCCTTCCCAGACCAATGACAGCCGCACAGCTTCAGCAAGCCATTATCCAGTCCTGGAACAACATCCCCAGAGCCTCAGTCAATTGTCTTGTCCACTCCATGAGACGAAGGTGCCAGGGTGTCATTGATGCCAATGGAGGTCACACACGGTATTGATCTACAGTAAGTGACTTGTTCGTTTTGTTGAAATTGGACTGTACAGTTTGAAAGACAAATGTCCAAAGAACATTTTGCCCGAATTTCGTTTTGATTCATTGAACGGTTATCATGAAAGAATTTGATTAAACTGGATCTGAACAAACATTTGGGTTTCTTTTGCTGTTCAGTATATGTATGTAATTCATGTGATGCTAAAGAAACCTCATCACTCTAATTGGTTCAATTTATCATCGATTGTCACCCACTGGCTAACTGTAACAACTAGCGCACTATGATATACCCACTGCTCTGTTTTTGATAAGACCAGTCCTGACTAGATGTTCATGCACCCCCGCATGATCACATTCCAATCACATTGTCTAAACTGTCCTAGGCATTTTATGAAATTAGGATGAAGAAATCAGGGGTTGTGGCCACAGTTTATAATGGATCTTATCAAACCATTATCACCTTTCAGTTGGCCATGCCTTGAACAAGAAGCTTTCTTCCCTTATAAAGATTCATAAATAAAAATATATCAAAAGTACGTGAAAGGTGATTGTACGAACCACGGAGGTGAGCGCCATCTGGAAGCCATACACCCTCGCCAGACCAAAATCTGCCAGTTTAAGATGGCCATCACATGTGACTAGGATATTTTGTGGTTTGAGATCTCGGTGAATGATTCTATGAGAGTGGAGGAAATCCACACCAGATATCAACTGGTGTGCCAAGTCCTGGTGATGTAAAAAGAAACCAATGACCAACAAATAAATAATTATTCCCTAGCCATGTTGGAATGAACAACAGTGAATATCTTATAATTACATCACACAATAATATATACAACCATATATGAAATTACTCTAACCATCATCTGAACCGATAACCCCAAATTCATCTCTTCACCATTTATTGGTATACAAATAAATAGAGAATTAGCTGTTGCAAACTGCTTACCAACCCAAAGGACCTGAAGTATATGCAAAATAGTAGTTACTGGCCTCCTAGGTTCGAATTGTAAGGCCAATAATTACTATTTTGATATACAAATATTTAGTGCATCAGAGTCAAATGGGAAGAATTATATTATGAGGCAACATCTGCAATAAACCATTGCGCAAGGTAACTTTGCCCTAACCGCCCCATATCCTGAAAATCCTCCAAGGGGCACTTTTTGGGAAAAATTCAGCACCGTTGGAAACTGGTATTTTCACCTCTTCAAATGGGGCAAAATTACTACCTGGCAAGAAGTACAGGCCATATAAGTGCTGAATATGAAAGATCAACGAAAATGCATGGTGCATTTTGAAGATAAGGGCATGTTCAAAAGTGCACTGATGGATTTTGGAGGATTCAGAAAGGTTGCTAACCAGAATACCTACAGGGGTTAGGGTTAAAGAAGGTTCCTTGCCAGAATACCTAGGGGGTTAGGGTTCAGGAAGGTTCCTAGCCAGAATACCTAGGGGGTTAGGGTTCAGGAAGGTTCCTTGCCAGAATACCTAGGGGGTTAGGGTTCAGGAAGGTTCCTAGCCAGAATACCTAGGGGGTTAGGGTTCAGGAAGGTTCCTAGCCAGAATACCTAGGGGGTTAGGGTTCAGGAAGGTTCCTAGCCAGAATACCTAGGGGGTTAGGGTTCAGGAAGGTCCATAGCCAGAATACCTAGGGGGTTAGGGTTCAGGAAGGTTCCTAGCCAGAATACCTAGGGGGTTAGGGTTAAACATGGTTACTCCACTTACTCCTCAGTATTACAAAATTTTGCTTTTTTTCAAAGTCTTGTTCTAATGGGAGAGGCTATTCTTAAAATAAATCTAGATAGTGAGCTAAAGAAATGTTTCATAAGTTAATGAGACTTTTGAACCTTTATTTTAGATGGTTCCAAACCAGGTGGAGGACATCTTTCCAGATAAGTTGATAAATCTTGATCTATGTACTCAAAGACGAGGGTTAGACTCATCTCATTGTTTCCTGTCACTACTCCATAACACACATCTATTAACCTGGGAGAAAATGAGGATGAAAAAAAGGAAACACTTATTTTTTTCATCAGGGTAACCCATTCATAAATGGGCATCTGGTTTATTTATATAAAGTATTTCTTTAAAATTTTTATTAAATTTAACTGCACAATGGGCATAAATAATAAATACGTAAATTGAAAATTTGAAAAAAAATATGTAATTGACTGAACAGATATTTATTATACATGTATGCTGAAACTGACCGAAATTAAATCCTTACTCTCTGGAAAATTCTTTCTATCTTTTTTACATTTACATGTACATTTTCCAGATTTTTCACCAGTATTACTTGAAATCTCGCACAGATTAGAGAACAAAGTTTCTGTTCATAAAAAAGAATTGTCTTCAACATTATAGAGGAATTCAAAAGCAAATTCATTGTGATTTTTCTTTGTCCTGCTGCAAGATTTTTCTTCTTGATCCCTGTAGACACGTAACACAATCTACATACCCCAAGAAACATGGTATTTAATTCCAGTGTGTCATTTAAATTCAAATCGCTTGGAATGTATTGACTTTTCATGGGTGCCACTAGACACAATAGGTCTGAACCAACAAATCAATGAATAAACGCAAGCACAAGGGCCATGAGTCTGAGAACTGTAATCCAAGAACAAAAGAAACTACTCAAGAGAACCAAATGCCCTTGGTATTACTGTGGTGTGAATTATTCAGGTTAGACAGACTATCGGTGGATAGTGTGTATCTGATATTTCATTTCATTTGAACCTATAGAGAATATAAAACATTGGTAAAAATTGCTTGGGAAAAATGCTTTTACAAGTATATGCCTATTCTAATACATACAAAAATAAACCTGTGAAAATTTCAGCTTGTTTGCATCATTAACCCTAACTCCCTAGGCCCACTTACTTACACATAACCTGAATCCTTCCTAACTCCCTAGGCCCATTTGCTTACACATAACCTGAATCCTTCCTAACTCCCTAGGCCCACTTGCTTACACATAACCTGAATCCTTCCTAACTCCCTAGGCCCACTTGCTTAAACATAACCTGAATCCTTCCTAACTCCCTAGGCCCACTTACTTACACATAACCTGAATCCTTCCTAACTCCCTAGGCCCACTTACTAATTACACATAACCTGAATCCTTCCTAACTCCCTAGGCCCACTTACTTACACATAACCTGAATCCTTCCTAACTCCCTAGGCCCACTTACACATAACCTGAATCCTTCCTAACTCCCTAGGCCCACTTACTACACATAACCTGAATCCTTCCTAACTCCCTAGGCCCACTTACACACATAACCTGAATCCTTCCTAACTCCCTAGGCCCACTTACACACATAACCTGAATCCTCCCTAACTCCCTAGGCCCACTTACTTACACATAACCTGAATCCTTCCTAACTCCCTAGGCCCACTTGCTTACACATAACCTGAATCCTTCCTAACTCCCTAGGCCCACTTGCTTACATAACCTGAATCCTTCCTAACTCCCTAGGCCCACTTACTTACACATAACCTGAATCCTTCCTAACTCCCTAGGCCCACTTGCTTACACATAACCTGAATCCTTCCTAACTCCCTAGGCCCACTTGCTTACACATAACCTGAATCCTTCCTAACTCCCTAGGCCCACTTGCTTACACATAACCTGAATCCTTCCTAACTCCCTAGGCCCACTTGCTTACACACATAACCTGAATCCTCCCTAACTCCCTAGGCCCACTTGCTTACACATAACCTGAATCCTTCCTAACTCCTAGGCCCACTTGCTTACACATAACCTGAATCCTTCCTAACTCCCTAGGCCCACTTGCTTACACATAACCTGAATCCTTCCTAACTCCCTAGGCCCCTTGCTTACCACATAACCTGAATCCTTCCTAACTCCCTAGGCCCACTTGCTTACACATAACCTGAATCCTTCCTAACTCCCTAGGCCCACTTGCTTACACACATAACCTGAATCCTCCCTAACTCCCTAGGCCCACTTGCTTACACATAACCTGAATCCTTCCTAACTCCCTAGGCCCATTTGCTTACACATAACCTGAATCCTTCCTAACTCCCTAGGCCCATTTGCTTACACATAACCTGAATCCTTCCTAACTCCCTAGGCCCACTTGCTTACACATAACCTGAATCCTTCCTAACTCCCTAGGCCCATTTGCTTACACATAACCTGAATCCTTCCTAACTCCCTAGGCCCATTTGCTTACAACCTGAATCCTTCCTAACTCCCTAGGCCCACTTGCTTACACATAACCTGAATCCTTCCTAACTCCCTAGGCCCATTTGCTTACACATAACCTGAATCCTTCCTAACTCCCTAGGCCCATTTGCTTACACATAACCTGAATCCTTCCTAACTCCCTAGGCCCACTTACTTACACATAACCTGAATCCTTCCTAACTCCCTAGGCCCATTTGCTTACACATAACCTGAATCCTTCCTAACTCCCTAGGCCCATTTGCTTACACATAACCTGAATCCTTCCTAACTCCCTAGGCCCATTTGCTTACACATAACCTGAATCCTTCCTAACTCCCTAGGCCCATTTGCTTACACATAACCTGAATCCTTCCTAACTCCCTAGGCCCATTTGCTTACACATAACCTGAATCCTTCCTAACTCCCTAGGCCCATTTGCTTACACATAACCTGAATCCTTCCTAACTCCCTAGGCCCATTTGCTTACACATAACCTGAATCCTTCCTAACTCCCTAGGCCCATTTGCTTACACATAACCTGAATCCTTCCTAACTCCCTAGGCCCACTTGCTTACACATAACCTGAATCCTTCCTAACTCCCTAGGCCCACTTGCTTACACATAACCTGAATCCTTCCTAACTCCCTAGGCCCACTTGCTTACACATAACCTGAATCCTTCCTAACTCCCTAGGCCCACTTGCTTACACATAACCTGAATCCTTCCTAACTCCCTAGGCCCATTTGCTTACACATAACCTGAATCCTTCCTAACTCCCTAGGCCCACTTGCTTACACATAACCTGAATCCTTCCTAACTCCCTAGGCCCACTTGCTTACACATAACCTGAATCCTTCCTAACTCCCTAGGCCCATTTGCTTACACATAACCTGAATCCTTCCTAACTCCCTAGGCCCATTTGCTTACACATAACCTGAATCCTTCCTAACTCCCTAGGCCCATTTGCTTACACATAACCTGAATCCTTCCTAACTCCCTAGGCCCATTTGCTTACACATAACCTGAATCCTTCCTAACTCCCTAGGCCCATTTGTTTACACATAACCTGAATCCTTCCTAACTCCCTAGGCCCATTTGCTTTACACATAACCTGAATCCTTCCTAACTCCCTAGGCCCATTTGCTTACACATAACCTGAATCCTTCCTAACTCCCTAGGCCCATTTGCTTACACATAACCTGAATCCTTCCTAACTCCCTAGGCCCATTTGCTTACACATAACCTGAATCCTTCCTAACTCCCTAGGCCCATTTGCTTACACATAACCTGAATCCTTCCTAACTCCCTAGGCCCATTTGTTTACACATAACCTGAATCCTTCCTAACTCCCTAGGCCCATTTGCTTACACATAACCTGAATCCTTCCTAACTCCCTAGGCCCATTTGCTTACACATAACCTGAATCCTTCCTAACTCCCTAGGCCCATTTGCTTACACATAACCTGAATCCTTCCTAACTCCCTAGGCCCATTTGCTTTACACATAACCTGAATCCTTCCTAACTCCCTAGGCCCATTTGTTTACACATAACCTGAATCCTTCCTAACTCCTAGGCCCACTTGCTTTACACATAACCTGAATCCTTCCTAACTCCCTAGGCCCATTTGCTTATACACATAACCTGAATCCTTCCTAACTCCCTAGGCCCATTTGTTTACACATAACCTGAATCCTTCCTAACTCCCTAGGCCCATTTGTTTACACATAACCTGAATCCTTCCTAACTCCCTAGGCCCATTTGTTTACACATAACCTGAATCCTTCCTAACTCCCTAGGCCCATTTGCTTACACATAACCTGAATCCTTCCTAACTCCCTAGGCCCATTTGTTTACACATAACCTGAATCCTTCCTAACTCCCTAGGCCCATTTGTTTACACATAACCTGAATCCTTCCTAACTCCCTAGGCCCATTTGCTTACACATAACCTGAATCCTTCCTAACTCCCTAGGCCCATTTGCTTACACATAACCTGAATCCTTCCTAACTCCCTAGGCCCATTTGCTTACACATAACCTGAATCCTTTCTAACTCCCTAGGCCCATTTGTTTACACATAACCTGAATCCTTCCTAACTCCCTAGGCCCATTTGCTTACACATAACCTGAATCCTTCCTAACTCCCTAGGCCCATTTGCTTACACATAACCTGAATCCTTCCTAACTCCCTAGGCCCATTTGCTTACATATAACCTGAATCCTTCCTAACTCCTAGGCCCATTTGCTTACACATAACCTGAATCCTTCCTAACTCCCTAGGCCCATTTGCTTACACATAACCTGAATCCTTCCTAACTCCCTAGGCCCATTTGCTTACACATAACCTGAATCCTTCCTAACTCCCTAGGCCCATTTGTTTACACATAACCTGAATCCTTCCTAACTCCCTAGGCCCATTTGTTTACACATAACCTGAATCCTTCCTAACTCCCTAGGCCCATTTGTTTACACATAACCTGAATCCTTCCTAACTCCCTAGGCCCATTTGTTTACACATAACCTGAATCCTCCCTAACTCCCTAGGCCCATTTGTTTACACATAACCTGAATCCTTCCTAACTCCCTAGGCCCATTTGTTTACACATAACCTGAATCCTCCCTAACTCCCTAGGCCCATTTGTTTACACATAACCTGAATCCTTCCTAACTCCCTAGGCCCATTTGCTTACACATAACCTGAATCCTCCCTAACTCCCTAGGCCCATTTGTTTACACATAACCTGAATCCTTCCTAACTCCCTAGGCCCATTTGCTTACACATAACCTGAATCCTCCCTAACTCCCTAGGCCCATTTGTTTACACATAACCTGAATCCTTCCTAACTCCCTAGGCCCATTTGCTTACACATAACCTGAATCCTAACTGAACACATAACCTGAATCCTTCCTAACTCCCTAGGCCCATTTGTTTACACATAACCTGAATCCTTCCTAACTCCCTAGGCCCATTTGTTTACACATAACCTGAATCCTTCCTAACTCCCTAGGCCCATTTGTTTACACATAACCTGAATCCTTCCTAACTCCCTAGGCCCATTTGTTTACACATAACCTGAATCCTTCCTAACTCCCTAGGCCCATTTGCTTACACATAACCTGAATCCTCCCTAACTCCCTAGGCCCATTTGTTTACACATAACCTGAATCCTTCCTAACTCCCTAGGCCCATTTGTTTACACATAACCTGAATCCTTCCTAACTCCCTAGGCCCACTTGCTTACACATAACCTGAACCTCCAAAATCCTTCTGTAGTAAAGCAAGCACATGACATGTATGCACACATGTATTTCTAATCTGTGATACATGGACATGGCCAGGGACCCTCCCTGCATGCATGGAGCAATAAACAGTGTCCACTAACCCAAGCACTGACCTTGCAATCACTACAACAAACATGGATGTACATGTACATGTACCGTGGAAAGGCAAGTATGCCTAATAACCTCAATCCTCCAAAATCCTTCACTTTAGCAAAGAGTATGTAGCATGTAACCTCAATTCTTCAAAATCCTTCACTTTGGCAAAGAGGATTTTGGAGGATCTGGGAAGGTTAGGGTTAAAATGCATTCAGATTTTTGTGTTCATTCTTATGTGGAATAAATGGAAAGAATCCTAAATTCAACTGGAAATTATTGGAAATAATTTTTCCCAAAACTGATGCCTCAGACAAAATGATCTTAAAGAGACTGATACTATCATTAGTTTGAGGTAAGTTTTAGGCCAAATAGTCTCCGGTTTCTGGTCTCCACACACGTCGCCTGTTTTCATTTTTTTGTTGCTATGAAACAATGTCCAATTGCAGCCAAAATTGCTGGATCGAATGGAATTCTGTCTTGCTGTGCTTTGAAAGACTTTTTCACAAAGGGGTATGAATGTTTGCCCAATTTGTGAGGCCTCTCTTAGCCACCATATTTTGTATGGGAAATTTGGTCCCCGTGTGTACAATGTATCATGTATATCCCTGTTGGAAAAAAATTGTAATAAATGGCCAGAAAATTGTTTGTTATAATTTATGAATTACCCATTCCATGTCTAATATCTTTAAATTTCTCTTTCCCCTAATTCACCACTGCTTTATATGTACTTATCCATCCCTCTACAATAAAATAACAACTTTAAAATGTTAAAAAAGTTATCTTTAGCCATCCTACTTTAGCTGAACTTTAGTGGCAAGTAGCTGTAGTCGGTCGAAACCAGTCAACTGTCTGTTTTGACTGTTGACCCAAATCTGTAACACAGGGGCATTTTTTAGTGGTTTTTACTGTCATTTTGACCACCCTGAACAATACAAGAAAATGCTTTTACCAGTCAAAAACGGTCGACTCATTTTGACCTGTAAATGTACTTACTACAAGGTTTGACAGTGTTCAACTTTTCAGTGCACTAGATATACCTTGGCAAGTATATCAACATTTTGACTGTTTTTGACCCTTGTAGTAGGAGGGTTAATAACACAATGAAATGAGCTGCAACTGTCACAGTTTGATTTCTGCATATCTCTCTTGATTCTTATAAAATATGGATGCATTTACAGACATTTTACCAATGTCGTACACTCCCTTTAGAGTAAATTTTGACTGATTTTTTACCCTTGCATTCACAGAAGGGTTACTGGCCTTATGTTTTGACCCTAGTAGAATAATTTTCAAGGCAATATAGGGCAAGGTAATTCACCCAAACTCATACTTGAAAATTAATGATAAAATGGAAATAAGTATACACTCACTTGACAATATTTTTGGGCTCCAATTTACCGAGATGTTTCAAGAGTCCAATCTCTCTGAGTGTTGACATTGGCATGCCATCTTCTCCTGTATGCAGTCGTACCTTCTTCAGCGCAACCACTTTCCCGTTTTCAGTATCTCTGGCTTTATATACTGTACCATAGGCTCCAGTTCCTATCTCAGACATCACCGAGTAGGTGGTACTTTCAGAGTGTATTTCCATTTTTATTTCTTTGGCTATACCCTCCTGATTGTTTCTTTTCTTTTCTTTCTTTTTGCTAACCAAGAATGTTCAATATTTCATGCATTTTTTAATCACTGTTTTTTAAGTATGGCTAGTCACTGCTTACACGTACACAGAAAAATACATAAACGAGTGGGTCAGTTACATTTTGGCGTATCCAAGAAGCGCTATTGTTAAATGATAGTTTAAGAACTTCATCCATTAATTATTTCACAATATGTAAGAAAGCTACACAGTACTTTTACCTATTGAGTCTTTTTTCATTTCCATGGCATCTCGATCATGAATTCTGAAGAAAGAAAATATCTGTCCCCACTATCAGTTGCAGGAAAGACTTGCTAACATTTTTTCCCTAAACCTTGGTGCCTTGGATAAGCTGAAATGTACTACCAGCTGGAGTACAGAACATGAAATTTGAAGAATGCAATGGTCATGACACCATTTATATTCTCATAAGAGACCAACTCTTTATTCAGGGGGGGGGGGGGTCTGATAATGGAAGATATGAAGGGTTGTTGTTACCAAGTCAAGAACGTAGAGCTGCATCCTTACTCTGCAGGGAAATGAAATGAACAAAACTTTGTAAAAAATTGGAATTTCAACCAAAATTTATTTAACAGAACAAAAATAGTTACCATCTGTAAAATGACCTGCAAATGACCTGTGTAAGCGACCTTGCCCGGATTGAAACACGAGTGCCCAATTTCATGGTTCTGCTTACCATAATTGAAAAATTCGAGCTTACTAACCCTTATCAGTGCAATTATTGAAACAACCCATTCAGGCCACTCCAAGCCATTAGCTGTTGCCAGTGGTCTCCTATGGTTACCCTTCTGTGCACTGTCACACCACTGAGATTACAGGGTAAAGTGGTCTCCCATCATACATTGTAGGCCATACTAATATCAGAGCTGCCAACTCTCCTTATGGTGCCAAAAGGAGAGGCCTCCTTGCATATATTTTAAGTAAGTAAATTACCGTCAAATACGCGAAGTCTTCCGCAGAATCCGGAAGAGTTGGCAGCTCTGTAATATGTTCAAACATTTACAGTGGCCTTGGGTGGCACACAGTTGATTTTGTAAGATTACTTGGAAAGGACAGCAAGCTTGCACATGTATGTACTGAAGGTTGCTAAAGAACAGAATTTAGTGGATCGGAGTGGCCTCCATGTGTAGAAGGGCTAAAGCAGAAAATGATTTGCTTAACGTAAGCGTACTTCACGGGTTAGCCAAGAATTACTGCTTGTCCTTATGCGTACTTCACATAAATAAAGATCAGTCTTTTACTGTTACATGGCTAGTTTGAAAAGAATATAAAATATTTAGTGAATTTACGTGTGCTGTAAATGTCAATTTTATTGTCAAACTTAGACGATAACATGAATGCCTTTATTTTAAAAATTTGGGAACAATATCTGACATTTATAAATTGATGTAAAAATGAAAAATATGGACTCCTTGAAGTACTGAATGGATTTAAGACTAAGGTGCACAAACTTGGTTTGGTTTATTGAAATTGTTGCTTTGTATAATGTATACATAACCTACGTAGCTTAGATGTTTGATGTACTATACATGGTTCAAGTCCAAAACTGATTATGCAAATAACCCAAGGTACTCCCAAATGGTACCCAGGTAATCATAAAAGTATACAAATCTGCATAGAATTGAGATTGCCTAGGTACCATGGGGGTTACCCTAAGTGACAACGGTTCCGGCTGCCTTACAATGGTACCTAGGCAATCATACAAGTATACAAATCTGCACGGAATTGAGATTGCATAGAATTGAGATTGCCTAGGTACCATGGGGGGTTACCCTAAGTGACAACGGTTCCGGCTGCCTTACAATGGTACCCAGGCAATCATACAAGTATACAAATCCGCATAGAATTGAGATTGCCTAGGTACCATGGGGGGTTACCCTAAGTGACAACGGTTCCGGCTGTCTTACAATGGTACCCAGGCAATCATACAAGTATACAAATCTACATAGAATTGAGATTGCCTAGGTACCATGGGGGGGTTACCCTAAGTGACAACGGTTCCGGCTGCCTTACAATGGTACCCAGGCAATCATACAAGTATACAAATCTGCATAGAATTGAGATTGCCTAGAATTGAGATTGCCTAGGTACCATGGGGGGTTACCCTAAGTGACAACGGTTCCGGCTGTCTTACAATGGTACCCAGGCAATCATACAATTATACAAATCTGCATAGAATTGAGATTGCATACAATTGAGATTGCCTAGGTACCATGGGGGTTACCCTAAGTGACAACGGTTCCGGCTGCCTTACAATGGTACCCAGGCAATCATACAAGTATACAAATCTGCATAGAATTGAGATTGCCTAGGTACCATGGGGGGTTACCCTAAGTGACAACGGTTCCGGCTGTCTTACAATGGTACCCAGGCAATCATACAATTATACAAATCTGCATAGAATTGAGATTGCATACAATTGAGATTGCCTAGGTACCATGGGGGTTACCCTAAGTGACAACGGTTCCGGCTGCCTTACAATGGTACCCAGGCAATCATACAAGTATACAAATCTGCATAGAATTGAGATTGCCTAGGTACCTACACATGTATGTGACAACAACTCCTGCCATGTTATTGTTTAATTCATGATGTGTCATAAGATCCTACATGTACAAGTTCTGATCATTTTTTGAGCCTAACAAATTAATATCCATTATAATCAAAATCAATTTAAATTATGAATATAAATCAGTGTCATAAGAAACATGTTTCTTCTGATAATCTTTTTCTGTTGATTCACAGGAGTAAACCAAAGTAAAGAAAATTTGAAGAAAATTAAAGTGAAAATTTTATATTATGTCAGTTAGGTAAAACTTGTAGCTTTGCATGGTGAAGAGGATAAGACTAATTGCGGTGACACCATGTGAAATTATCTATTTAGTGGTAATTAGTTCTGAAAAGAACTGGAGGTTACAACTTGACGTTTCAATCAGTATGCTCTGATCGTCATTAGGAGAATACTGATCGAAACGTCAAGTTGTAACCTCCAGTTCTTTTCAGAACTAATTACCACTGAATAGAGAATTTCACATGGTGTCACCGCAATTAGCCTTACTTATAATGTCAGTTAGTCATGAAATATTTGGTAATGTTTAGTAGTACACAATACATGAACTTTGTTTGCATATATCGAAAATATTTTTTTTTCTTCTTTAGTCTCTCATATCAACAGGTGCCTCTTTTACGTTAGCCTGGTTGAATGCACAAATATTTATAGCTTCAACGGCTGAATATAATAAGCGACACCAATTCAATAGTAAAAATACTGTCGTACATACAACAAGAATAGTTATAAAAGACTTTGGAATTCGGATGTATTTCTCTTTGGGGCAAAAGGTCATTTTACATGTGGGAACAGATAAGTACAAAGCAAAACAAAATTGTTGCAAGATTCTAATAACTAGTTTAACTGCAGTGTAAAAATAATACTTGAATCACTAAATTTGGTAAAATGTAGGGTGCAAATTTGCCAGTGGTCTGTAGGCCAAATGCCAGTTAAAACTAGTCAAAACCCCTCTCCTAGTAGTCCAGCGGGCTAGTCAAAACTCCTCTCCTAGTAGTCCGACGGGCTAGTCAAAACCCCTCTCCTAGTAGTCCGACGGGCTAGTCAAAACGCCTCTCCTAGTAGTCCGACAGGCTAGTCAAAATGGCAAAGACTACACTGAATCCTATAGTTCTTTTTATTTTACATTTACACATTTTATTCCACTGGACCATGAAAAGTAATCTCTGACTCTCATTGTCCTACCTTGAAAATATTGACAATTGTGCTCCACTGTGCAGATTCTTATAAAAAGTACTTAAAAACATGCAGACCAGTGAAAATGCTTGCGGAATAGCTAAAAGTCAGACTTACTGGTCCAGCCGTCTAATGAAACAAAGCGTTAAAGGCAACCCCTGTAAAATGTTGCTTTCAGTGTCATACAGTAGATTTGTTAGGAGAACATGTGATTACAACAAAAACATGATCTGTTACTTTGGAGTCTAACCAACATCAATGGAACGACGTGACTGGCTCTGGCAAAACCCTAAACTTGGACCTAGTTTTCAAAATTGAGAAGAAAAAAAATCTGATTTCTACAAATCTGGTATCAAATGAAAGAGGAAAATCTAGAGAATCATAATATACCAAAATCTCATTTTTGAAAATTGGATCCAAGTTTAGGGTTTTGCCAGAGCCAGCCATATAGTAGATTAGCTGGAATATCCTTAACCCTCCTCCTACTGCAAGGGTCAAAATCAGTCAAAATGTTGATATACTTGCCAAGGTATATCTAGTGCACTGAAAAGTCGAACAAGCTGTCAAAACTTACGCACGTATTAAGTACATTTACAGGTTAAAATTATTTTTGACTGGTATTGTTCAGGGTGATCAAAACCACTAAAGTGCTGAAATATGTTGTCTTTGAAGTAATCTTGCATGACTCCGTCCTTGACATAATAACACAATATACGTGTAGATGGTCTGTTCTATGTTCACATTTTGGTTCACATACACTACATGTAATTGGACAGGTAAGAAAGCAAAACATTACACTTCACGATACAAGCTAGGTTATTTATTTGAGTGTCTGCTTTGGAGATACGAGCGTACATTGTGAACATTTATAATACCGTTGTCATGAAAAGATTTGCCAATAAAGGATATCACACAGATGAATTAGTTCTCTGCTCCGATGCACCCTAACCAACGTAACAGAATGCAACATGTAAAATTTTGTTAGATCTTATTCAAGTGAGCCGAGAACAAAAGATCATTTGTTCTTGCTAGTAGAACATGTTGCATTCAGTAGGCTTCACAGGGTGTCTAGCCAGTTATATTGAAGGGGGTAAGGGTTAAACATGATTATCTTCCATGAACTAATTTGAAGCGCCTAAAGGTCGACTGGATGGTCACTTAAAAATGAAAGTTATGTTTTGCGATGCAGTTTAATTGTGTTTTGTGTCACACAGAATTGACTCACTCCAAACTGTAAAAGTTTACAGGGGGCTTAGAAAATGTAACCAAGAAAAAAAGAGTTGAATCATGCTTCATCAAATTCTAGATGGTTGTAAAATTGTTTTAAATCTTAAAAATTGGAGAGAAAAAATGTTTCAAAATAAAATAAAAAGTAAATCATACAGTTTCCTTACAATTTTTCTTTTTGAAATAAGCATTATAAAGTTCATGTATCCAGTTGTAGCTAGTAATATAATTATTCTATAGTTCTGTTAGTTTTCCAAGAAATTCTAGTCAAAAGGTGCATTAACTTCCTGCTTTCACTAGCTTTAAGTACTCAATTCATTTACTTGGGTAATTGTGCATAGCAACAGTTATCAGGGATGGGAATTCTCGGTCAAACCATGTCGACAGCCCAGTAATATAACAGAGTCACTAATTACTGTGTTACGTCATGAAGGAAGAATTCTACCTCCATGGTTACGTCAACACAAATTGTGAAAATAGCAGTGCATATAACCCGTTTTTAAATCTTTTTTTTTTTTACACTACAAGACGCAAATGCGCACTCACCCAAACTAGTTTCAATACTTTGAGGTTTTCAGTTACAAATCCTTGAAGAATGTAAAGGTTACTGCTTTTAGCCGTTTTAGTAATACTAGGTCCTACTGTTAATTTTTTATTAACATTGTCATTGTATTGTAGGCCTTAGGCTATAGTTCTTAAGTAAAGCCCGCCCTCAAGCCGTGCACACTTGAGCCCAAAATGCATAACGCTAACGTTGTCCACGTACTGACTGCCCAAGTAAAGGGTTGTTTCCCACGGTATTAAATTGAGCTAATTTTACTTTAAAATACTCCAAATCAATCTAAATTATAGCATAATATTTGTTATATTATAAATTATTTCAAATAATTGGATTTCTAATAATATTCTACGTACCAATCTCTTCCATTCCGTTAGTTTTTCTCGGCATAAGTTTGTGCCATGGCCATACGTACACACGTACATGTACACAATGCATGTAGCTAGCTAGCTAGCTACACACACGTGCAACTTAACTCCTAGGTAGGTATAGGCGCAGGCCTAGCGCCTTGGCCTGCCTACCGAACACTATTGGTGAAAACTTTATTGACTTTAACCAATGAACTTCGTTAGATCAGCGCGGTTAACTTGTAAGGCGAAACCGACTTTTCAACAAGTGTTGAGTAGATCTGTTGCGAGCGCTTGTTACTATTTTGCAAATTTGGCTAAAAAATACTCAAAATATTTTGATTAATTTAATGATTTAATGTTTTTTTTGTATGTTTTTTAAATTTTGTTTTCACAATGGCGATCGTTTGATAACTCTAAATAATAAAGACAGTTCCTCGGGGGCTAACATACTTTCTCATGTTTCGTGTATATGTAGAGCATTCACGTCAAGTAATCTTTCAAATAATAATTCGGAAATTTTTTGTGTCGGGTAATTTCAAACAGTGTACTTTTCCGAGGCTTGACTTGGTGGTTAATTTGCCGACTGAGGGTAAGGCTCTAGATGCAGACTGACTGTCAGACTGTCTAGCAAAAAATCTGTAACACTATATAAATTAGTTCTGAAAAGAACTGGGGGTACAACTCGACGTTTCGATCAGTATGCTCTGATCGTCCTCAGGAGAATGCCGGACTCTTGAAACTGCTGCTGCTTAAGTAGGCTGCTGGAGGATCATCCCCTGCTGGAGGATTAGTTCGTTGAGGCGCGCAGGCGGGAAACTGTGAGACTATGGGACTAGGATCCTAGGTGTAAGGGGAGAGGAGTGTGTGCTCACTGAACTGAATCAGTTGTTGAGATTCTTACATTGTGATTCTTGAAGTTGAGATTCTTACATGGTGTCACCGCAATTAGTCTTACTTATCATTCTCACCATGCAAAGCTACAAGTTTTAACTATATAAATTGATCTGTTAACTTAAGTATTTTTTGAAAGTAATTTACATCCTTTTTACAAGGGCCCCAAATGATCAGCTGTGCTGGATGGGTTACCCTCGTTAAAGATGGTTTTAAATAAATAAAGGATACTTAGTATTGTATAGTATAGCGAATAATTAGTCAATAACCTCCAGTTCTTTTCGGAACTAATTACTACTCAATTGTTTTTTTTTAGGTAAAACTTGTAGCTTTGCATGGTGAGGATGATAAGTAAGACTAATTGCGGTGACACCATGTGGAATCTCAATTGAGTAGTAATTAGTTCTGAAAAGAACTGGAGGTACAACTCGACGTTTCGATCAGTATGCTCTGATCGTCCTTGTCACCGCAAAATTGTCTTCACCATAGTCAGTATTGTATTGAGGTGGGTTTCAACACTGCAACACTGCAACACTAGAGGGCGCAGTCACACTGCTCCAATGTTCATGCATTCCTGTTGGTTTTACCTCCATGGTTTTACCGTCATTGTAGCTGGACCGAGTATGGCATAAACCTTCCAAAAAAAGGGAAAGTAAAACATTGGTAATTACCAGATTATCTAATCTACAAATCATTATCTAAAAACTTACTTGGTGGAAAGCTATTTCAATTATCAATCATCATGAAAAATTATTCTTTATTCCTTTCATCTTAAGGAAAACAGAATTGTTATTAAATTTACAAAAAGTCCCCAACTGTTTTTAAACAATAAAAACAGTTTTTCACCGTTTTCTCAAAAACGTGAAGACCTATTGTGATGAAAATTTCACAGGTTCATTTTGTAAAATATATTTCTTAAACCAGAGGTTTGAAATTAATGTTCACTGCCAAAAACCAATGTTCCTCTCTCTTAAAAATTTAAATATCATTTGGGTGTCTCGTGTTGCAAACTGAAGTATGTTTTAATAAATGTTTTATCTGCATCAACTGTGAATGAAACGTCTGACTGCTTACTAAGGAGATGAGGTAAAATTAGCCAGGACAACCTCATGCATCTTTTATATCATCCATACATCACTGACAAACTCGAGATTCAATCACCATGATGTCATAACTTTACCTGAAATTGTCACAACTTTATTGACAACTACATGTTATGGTCTAAGTATGTAATTTCGAAGGCCCTGTGAACTTTGGAACTATGTTTTTTTTGTTCGACAAGTCTCAGAAGAGAAAAAAAAACGAACACCTAAAAAATCGAAAATTGACAAACAATGTCAAGACAACGAAACACATACAAATTAGAAAGCTCCAAATAGCAGTGGTGTGATTTGACAATAGTAAAAAATCCTGAAAAATGGGTAGCGGGCCTGGGTCTCCCTTTGGTCTAGAGGACAAAGCTCCCTGAACCTCCTGGATGTTTAATTTTGGAGGATTTACAGACTCTCTATATCCCCCACAAACAAGAAACATGAGATTTGGACACAACAGCAGCTACTTTTGAGACAATGATAACATTTTGAGACAAAGGGAGATTTGTAAAAAAAATCCTAAGAAATGACAGGCCTGAAATAGAATACCTTATTATCCATTACTTTATTACGATATTATTATCAATTACATTCAAACACGCTAGAAATTATTACAACAAAATCAAAGTGCTATGAATGCACTTTGTCTAATCTACAAAGGTTATGTGTTTTATCGTTGCATCTTCCAAATATTCAGGACTGCTAGCTATATGCGCAAGACATTCTGGGCACATGTAAACACATAAAGCTACATATCAGATATGTCAAGTAATGGAATTTATGACTCTACATCCATCTTTGCCTTTATGCATAACATTGCTTCCTGGTTAATCAAGCTTGTACGGTCACACTGAATGACGTCAAACATCACTCAATATTATCAGTAACTGGACTAGCAATAGGAAGACAAAACCTTCAAATAAACACAACCTTAAAAAATAATTTAAGAGGCATACACTTCGAAAAAAAATATATACTACATCATTTAAAGATCACAAGCTAGTCATGCAATACATTTTCTTTCTTGATTTTTGTGTACATTTTTTGGTGGTTAAAACGGACAAATATAAATGCACAAAATGGAATACTATTTTCTAGTTTGTTCTACATAACTAATTTTATCCTTCTTTTCATAAAAAAGCACCTACTTTTTTAACCTGTCCTTTGTTCTTTTCAATAATCCCATACGGAAAGAGACGGGATACAGGTTGTTTACACAGCATGACCTGACAGAGTCCACTGACCTACTGTAAGCACTTCAACCCAGGTTGGCATTCAATCTTTTCAATTATTTGAAGTGGAAAGCATAAGGAGGTGCCCCTCTTCAGAGCAGTTTGACCACAATGCTTACACATGCACAACAAAGAATGGAATTCTTACCTTCCAATCTGATTCAACATGTTTAATATTTGATTTAAGACATCCCCTTAAATTGAAATGTGGAATAACATTCCAGTCTCATAAAGCAATATACAGGGGTGTGATTCGGCAAAGTAACCTATCTTGAAAAATGGGTAGCAGGCCTGGGTCTCCCTTTGGTCTAGAGGACAAAGCCCCCTGAACCTCCTGTGGGTAGCAGGCCTGGGTCTCCCTTTGGTCTAGAGGACAAAGCCCCCTGAACCTCCTGTGGGCAGCAGGCCTGGGTCTCCCTTTGGTCTAGAGGACAAAGCCCCCTGAACCTCCTGTGGGCAGCAGGGCCTGGGTCTCCTTTGGTCTAGAGGACAAAGCCCCTGAACCTCCTGTGGGCAGCGGGCCTGGGTCTCCCTTTGGTCTAGGAGGACAAAGCCCCTGAACCTCCTGTGGGCAGCAGGCCTGGGTCTCCCTTTGGTCTAGAGGACAAAGCCCCCCCCCTGAACCTCCTGTGGGTAGCAGGCCTGGGTCTCCCTTTGGTCTAGAGGACAAAGCCCCCCAGAACCTCATGTGGGTAGAGCGCCTGGGTCTCCCTTTGGTCTAGCGGACAAAGCCCCCCTGAACCTCCGGTGGGTAGCGGGCCTGGGTCTCCTTTGGTCTAGAGGACAAAGCCCCTGAACCTCCTGTGGGTAGCGGCCTGGGTCTCCTTTGGTCTAGAGGACAAAGCCCCTGAACCTCCTGTGGGTAGCAGGCCTGGGTCTCCTTTGGTCTAGAGGACAAAGCCCCTGCACCTCCTGTGGGTAGCAGGCCTGGGTCTCCCTTTGGTCTAGAGTACAAAGCCCCTGAACCTCCTGTGGGTAGCAGGCCTGGGTCTCCTTTGGTCTAGGAGGACAGAGCCCCTGAACCTCCTGTGGGTAGCAGGCCTGGGTCTCCTTTGGTCTAGAGGACAGAGCCCCTGAACCTCCTGTGGGTAGCAGGCCTGGGTCTCCCTTTGGTCTAGAGGACAAAGCCCCCTGAACCTCCTGTGGGTAGCAGGCATGGGTCTCCATTTGGTCTAGAGGAAAAAGCACCCAGAACCTCCTGTGGGTAGCGGGCCTGGGTCTCCCTTTGGTCTAGAGGACAAAGCCCCCTGAACCTCCTGTGGGTAGCGGGCCTGGGTCTCCCTTTGGTCTAGAGGACAAAGCCCCCTGAACCTCCTGTGGGTAGCAGGCCTGGGTCTCCATTGGTCTAGAAGCCTCCTGACTCTCCATATCCCCAAAAACAAGAAACTAGAGGTTTGGACACAATACAGGCTACTTTCCTTGGTGGCTACTTCTTTTAAGAAAATTTTGAGGTAAAGGGAGATTTGTTAAAAATCCTGAAATCAGGAAAAATCACAGGCCTGAATATAATGTGCACATTCAACCTTCAAAATTTTGTATTTCTATAATCATTAAAAAGTGTTCTCACCCCTGGTAGATCACAGAAGATGGGGACAACATGTTGTCTGATGAGTAATGTTAACACCCAGGAGGGCAAAATACCAGCCCTTGTGGTCTTCCCATCTCCTTCAATGATTGGTCCATCCTACCCTAAGTCTATTGTAACCGAGATCTAGTTAACAATATTCAATTAATATTATTTACAAAAGACATCAAAGCATATGTACTGACATACAGACCAAGAAATTTGATACAATTGTTAATATAAAATCAAATGACAATGCTTTTGTTGTTTATAAGAAAAGATAATCATTACACAACCAACTCCTAATCCTGTCACCACGCAATTCCTGCCCAATCACATCATACCAATTAGCATATTTGCATATTGCATATTAATTACTTGCCTAATGTATATACAAAAGACTGCAATGATAGTGTGCAATTAATTAGTTTACATAAACAAATAATCATATTTAAATAACAGATGTACACAACAAAAACATTTAGCTTGATTTTGATTTAGAATGGAACCCGGGGTAATTTCATAGAGCTGCTTACCAGAAAAAATTTGCTTAGCAGATTATTTTGGTTACCAGCCAAAATTTCATACAAAATGTATGCATTTTGGCTGGTAGTCTGTTTTATATTGCTGAGCAAACTCTGCCAAGCAGCCTCAGTGTGTTCCTGGTACCCAAAACTTTTTATGCAAAAGTTAAAGCACAAAATCACTTAATCCCAAAAGTCATATACATGTAAAATATTACTAATACCACATTAATCAAAGTCACCTTAATACAATTGTACTGAACATGACTAGCTAACTCCCATTTGTAGTGTTGGCATAGAAACCATCTAAACCACTAAACGTAATATTTTGTGCGACCCTGATGATGTTTTTTTTTTATAGTGGTGTTGCAATTTACAAAGCCACAAATAAGGCCAGATAATTCCCATAACATAGCTTTTTAAAATGAAAAATTTATTATGTATTACGTTTTTAATATATAAATGTTTTAAGCACAAAATCTGTGATAAAGTTACATGTCTGCATGGGGTAGGTTTGGGCGATCCTCCCCCTCCCAAAGTATTTACAGTCCGATTAATCTATTTGTACAATTCCAATTGATTTTTAAACAAAATCAGATTTTGTGTTACAAACTAAGTTGTCACAAATTGCTCACAAAATGGAATAACATGTAAAAAAAAAAAACATTTAAAAAAAAAAATTCAATTAAAGGGAAGGTACAACCGATGTTCGTTTCAACCCTGTAGTTTTCAGGAAATTTATCAATTAAACTAAAGTGTGACAAAGAGATTCATCACAACAAGTGCTCACATTACATTGAGAAAAACCCATCTGAAATATATGGGAAACTAGCACTTATTAACCCTCCTATATACAGTGCAGTTGCCATAGAATTGTCAGACCTTTCAAAACCTTTCAAGTTTGCTGTACTGAAGGGTTTTGAAAGGTGAGAAAACTGTCTGACAAAAGGGACCTATGAAAGGTTTCGAAAGGTGTAACAACTCTCTGAACAAACTGGTGTTGAAATGTTTCAATACCTTTCAAAGGGTATTGAAAGGTGTGGTTGTTCAGTAGCAACAAATTCTGGAGGGTTTTAAAGGGTTTATAATAATTGATAGCCATTTTGGCCCGTAAGCAGATTTTGAAAGGTTTTGAAACGTCAAACCATAGGAGGGTTAATATTTGTGTACTCGTTAATTTGACACATTTAGTCCCAATTGCTGACAGATAATACTTCTTATAATTGCTTTCTAGTATCAGACATACAATTTTGTAATTGCCAAAAAAAGAGGAAATGGCCGAGCATACAAAAGTTTGTACAGTTTTTTTCAGTTTTCTATAGCACTATTATTAAAGAAAAAAAGAGGAAATCTGCTGATCAGCTGAAAAGTTGTATGCCTGTAGTATCTAACCTTTAATAGTCTTATTTCAAACTAGATTATTCCGTTTTAATGTGACTTTATGCTCAAGTCATGTTCAGTTTTTTTTTAATAAACTAAATAACAGACAAACTGTACCAATCATCCTATGAACAAAAGACACAATAAATACTTAATTCAACACAAAATGACAGATGAAATCTTTTTTAAAAACATTTTAAAAATAAAAATAAATAAAATAAAAAGCACCTGGAATTGGCGCCTTAAGCCACTTATTATCATGCCTGACTACACCAGCTAATATTGTTTCAGTGTGTGGATACCGGCTGCACATTAGACTGGTGCCCATATGTCAAGTTAAGGGTTTCCTTGGTACTTTGCAGGAACCATAAGCCCTTCTTTAACTGTATGTATAACTGACTGAAAACATGGCTATGGGAACCATTTATATTTGTGCATTTTATTATAGGAACCATACCTTTCTTAATATATACAGATGATTAACCCTTCTGCGACTGCAAGGGTTCAACATCAGTCAAAATGTTTATATACTTGCCAAGGTATATCTAGCGCACTTAAAAAGTTGAACAGTCAAACCTTTCATGTAGTAAGTATATTTACAGGTCAAAATGAGTTGACCGTTTTTGACTGGTAAAAGCATTGTCTGGTATTGTTGAGGGTGGTCAAAATGACAGTAAAAACCAGTCAACAATGCCCCTGTGTGCAAATTTGCGTCAACAGTTAAAACAGGCAGTTGACTGATTTTGACCTCTAGGTACTTGCCACTAAAGTGCAGCTATAGTAGGAAGGTTATATATATACCCATGTTTAATCAAATCGGACCACACAAGATACATGAGTCATAAACAGTCATGCCATAAACATTAAGAAGGGACTTTGTAAACCCACCACTGCCACACTGAAATGATCCACCCCATAAACAGAGCTAATGGAACCAAGAGAAAGAACAACAAATAAGTTACTAACAAACGGTTTCAATCTTCTTGGAATTTTTATAGAACTGAAGTCTATTTTTTACCAAAAACATTGTCGTCGTGTGCCCGGAAGGATGTAAGACAGATTAGGTTAAGTGCACGCTTACGTCCTTTTACGCGACGTAATGTAATATTTTTTATAAAAGAGAGTAAACCTTGTAACTCTGTGCATACCATGAGGACACTCTCTAAATGGTAGGTACTGCAGTGGTATTTGGTAAAGCAAGTTAAAGAGAAGGTACAACGTTGGTCTGTAAGTGCTCTGATTTCAGGGAAAAAACACAGAAAATACACACACATTTACAAAAAAATGCCAGTAGGCTATTTTCTCCTCAAAATGTTTTCTGAACAAACTGAATGTTTTTCACTCTATTCTTATGACTAGGAGCTGAAACTTTCACAGTTTTTGGTCAATGTATGTCTTGATTCAAAGTGGATAAAAAAAACAGTAGCGGGTCTGAGTCTCCCTTTGGTCTTGACGACAAAGCCTCCTGAACCTCCTGGATGTTTAATTTTGGAGGATTTACAGACTCTCCACATCCCCACAAACAAGAAACTGGAGGTTTGGACACAATACAGGCTACTTCTTTCTTTTCTTTCAAGAAAATTTTGAGCCAAAGAAAGATTTGTAAAAAATCCTGAAATCCTGAAAAATCACGAAAAATCACAGGCCTAATTCATAGAAGTAGTTTTGTCAAAATTCAGGTTTTGTACTTTCCTTTTAATTTCAACAAATATATCATAAAACTAAATGGTGTAAGTTTCATGACAATAGATGCTCACGTTTTTGAGAGAATGACAAAAACCTATTTTGATACACATGTTTAATGTTTTACAAAAAATTCCAGACGGTATCTTTTCGTAAATTCATCATAACAATTCACGATTTCTCTCAAGATGAAAACACTTCAGATGACATGTGTACCAAATTGACACCAAGTGAGTTTTAAGATAATAATTTATTAATTTGATATTTTTGTAATTACCAAGTAGTATCTTCCTGTAAACATGGAGAGGCTGTCACTGATGTATGGATTATAATGCTGGTTAACATACTCTTATTGACTTTATTTGTATTTAAGTGTTAATGGTTGTCAAGAGAGTGTTTTAGTGAAAATTAATGAAGGAATACTCCCATTAATACATACACACATTGCAATTTTCAACAATGATTTTCACTAATATTTTGTAAACATTTTGAATTATCTGCAGGTATATTTACAAACCACTCTTTAAAGCATTTTGTAAACAATTTAAGGTTTTAAAATGGTGGAATACAACTACATAATGCTAACCAGCATTTGAAACTGTGTTGAAAAATTTTGATTTGGGAATACTCAGTTTCCAAAGTTACAAATTAACTTTTTGAATTCATGATTTTAAATACGTATAAAAATGTCCACACTCAACAAAAGACATGCTTGGTATTCATTTTTTGTTCAACATTTTTTGAATTGTTTTAACACTGCCATACGCACCAGCATTACGGAAATTACAAATTCTACTACAGATATTTGCAAATAGGTATGCCCTAAATCAGCAAATGCAAATCATTACCTAGGTTTCTAAATGTGGCTTCCTAACCACTCTTCCCTGCTAAAGAGTAAGAGAAATTACCAGTTCCCTTGTCCTGAATCAAGACATCTGTGGTAGCTTTGTTTGATTGCGTGTTGCAACTAACCGAGTTTATAATGTGGAGGACATCTTGTCATTTTGCTTTTTTTCTTCTTTTTTTGTGCATTCATAAGCACACCAGAGCAATGTATGAATACACACGCATTTCACACAATGCCTTTGCAACACACGTGCGCATTTGGACCACCGTTTTCACACATGGGCCTTAATGCTCAAAATACCTGATATTCAAGACATTTCGTCCCTAGTTTGCCATAGTGACCAATACGATTTTTTTCAATTTTAAGTTTTAGTACATTCAGGAAGAGACCTACCATTGTATCTAACCCACATGGATGTATTCCTTATAGTTTTGGAGATAGAGCATGCATTCAAATGACGAATGCTCCAACTGGCTATTTTTGTACTTTGGCAAAGTGACCAATACCGCACTGGTCACTATGCCAACTTAATTCGGGATTGGTCACTATGGCAAATTAGGGATGATTTGTGTGAAAGGTAACACGTCTCGAATAAATTCACTTCAGTCACACAAGGTGATTACATTCTCAGATGTCTTGGTTCAAGACTAGTCTATCCCCTGTTGTGCACAGATACTACTGAAAGATTGTGTGCACCTGAATTACCACTCTGTGAAATAGCGCCCCCTAGTGGCCATCCTTGCCATTCTTATCTTGATGTGGACGACGCTGTTTCACACTGTCTCCGTTCTTAGCCGCACTGTCAACAACACTATCATAAACAAAACCATAAAATAATAGTTTAATTAAATATAAAACAACTGACTTGTCAATACGTTGTGTTGTTAATGAGAAGATAATACATTCAGAAATTTTACTTCTAGACATTTTTAGTACAGCTCGTCACCAACATTCTTAAGAAATTTCTTTCAAATGATAGCACCTCGGACAGAAAGATTTCAAGTTGTTTTGATACCATCATCAACCTTTACACCAAGTAAGATTTAATCAAAATCTTAATATTTATGCTTCTTGAGAAGCGTTTTAACAACATTTATAAATAACTGTATGCATTGGTTTCTACGGGCATTTTTTTTGCGAAGGTGCATCCATGTTAAGCCTCATTCTGATTCTAATAGCCTTGTGTTTAAAAAAAAAAAAAAAAACTAAGATGGTCGCTATGTGACACTTACCCATTGCTTAATGGATCCTTATCCTCTGTTTGTAGATTTGGTGCATTATTCTTTCTTATTGCTTCAACTTCCTCATCTGTGTCCTCCCTGATGTCTTCTAGTTCCTTCATCTGACCTGTTGCAATCTTCACCAGGAAGACTATGATAAACTGCAGAGGGAGAGAGTTAATATTATTTCATGTTATTCATCTCACAGCGTGTTCTAGATAGCTCAGTTGGTATAACATCAGTAAGACTAATTGCGGTGACACCATGTGGTGTAACATCAGTAAGGTAATCCGGAGGTTGAAGGTTAGAGTCCCACTTCGGGCTATTTTTCTTTGTTCACTCAAAAAATTTATATATTTGCATAGTCAATTCCCTTGAAGTTTACAGACCATGTCATATGTTTACACTGGTTTTGTACCAGAGCAAATTCATGGTGTATGTTTAATTGTGCACTTTTTACACTGTGTACATAAAATCAAGTCAAAATTACAGATAAATACGATTTGAGGTGTAGATGATAAAACACATTATTAATTTGTTCTGTTCTGAAGACTTCATGTTTTCTGCCAGAGTCCTGTACAGCTTTTATCTAGAACCATTTGTGACCCACTCCCACAAAATGAGAGACAAGTCAGCATTTTTCAAAACAGATGTTTCTATTTCTGAATTCGATAAAAAAAGAGCTTTCTAATGGTACCTAACACTTGGGTTGTCTTATTAAAATCTGTGATGTCAATTTGGTGATTTGAAAACATTTGATGATCTGAAAAACTTACGGTAAACCAGTAGAGGTCCATCCCCAGAAGAAGCCATAGCATAATGTTAAACTCAACACCAAATGGAAGGTGGTCGTCATAGTAAACCTTGGCTGTCGACGGCAGGATAGAGTACAGTACCTTCAGAGGGAACCAGTACATACGTAGCAAGAACCTGCCAACAAAATAAGACAAAGAACATCAATAAACCAAATATGGTACCTTGATGGGGAACCAGTATATACATAACAATAACCTGATCTGATGACAATATAAGACAGCAACAGACCAATCCTGACTGGTTAATTAAACAGCACCCATTGACCAATGAAGTAACACTTTTCTATGACAATTGTTAAGTAAAGACTGTTTGTGGTGACACCATGTGAAATTCTTAATTGAGTAGTAATTAGTTCTGAAAAGAACTGGAGGTTACAACTCAACGTTTCGATCAGTATGCTCTGATCGTCTTCAGGACAATTGTTGCTATCAAACATTACCTTGGTCAAGCTTTGCGGTGTTCATTTGGCAAGTTTAACCCCAAAGTGCATCGGTCAAATAACATGTATGACTGGTTACTGGACTTCCTATTAAGTGTATTATGTGCATTGTACAAAAATTTGTTTAGACAGACTAAAAGCAAAATGGTACTGTAAAACTGGTAATTTTCGCGCGAGTAATTTTTCGCGCTCAGCCACCCTACCGACACATTCGCGGGTTGTTGCTTTCGCGCACGGTAAATATTTGACTTGTAGTACAATGCACACTATGTGGTTGACACGTACATGTATTTACCACTTCAAAAGGTGAACTAATTATAGTGCCGAAGTCATGCACCGGCGCTATGCACAATGCTTATATACATATATGTACATGTAGGTACGTCTTCATTACGGGGCCGGGGGTAGAGGTAAACAAAGAAAATATTAGTAACTTACCAATCCACCGGGCAGGTAATAAATTCACGTGTTTTTAAATTCATGCTGTCTAATCGTTACGCGAAAAGCGCGAAAATAAATGTTGCGCGAAAATTACCAGTTTTACAGTAAAGCCAAGATACAAGCGAAGCACAAACGCTTCCCATCAAAACCGTTTTCCATAAGCAGCAACCTTGCTACCTCAAATGAGCTACACATGTTCACTCATAGAAAAAAAGCTAGTTAATTTTGATTATTTTTTCTTCAGAATCATAGAGGTAATGAGCAGTTTGAACTGATATTTTATTTTACAATCAAAGTTTAGGTTTCCCAGTCGGCAAACATCATCACTTCACTAGGTTGCCCTGGTAAGTGGGTTACCCATAATGTCACACCCTGTAATGCTATGGACAAGTAATGCATACGTTCAAATAAGTCATCTCGGTCGATTTTTTTTTCATGCAATGCAAAATACTTCAGATGTATAACAACAGCATCATATATGTTTGGACAGTTGGAAAACCAAGATTCTGCTGAGAAATTACTAACCTACAATCTGAAGTTTTAGCAAGAAAGTTTCCTATTTCTGGTAGCCATAACACTTTTAAAGCTCAGCTATGACCAGAAATTTGTTTACATATTTTTGTGGATCCAATGGGGAAATCCTTACCAAGATGTTGAGAAAAAGACAAAGCCTATATTGGCTAATGTCTCGTGGCTCTTGTAAAACGTTCCATCTTTCCGGACCTTTAAGTAAATGTTGATCTTGGAGAACTCAAGACAGATATCACAGAAGTCATGGCAGAAGATTACCAATATGCCAATGTTATGATACCTACATAGGGTAAATCAACATGGATATTTTAAAATAGAGTTTTACAAAATATTTAAAGCATACTGCTGGAAATATTTTAACAAATATACATGAACTTGATGGAGAGATGACAAACATTATTATTACTTTGTTTAACAAAGTTTTCAGTATAGCCTTTTAGAATAGATCATTGTATGCCTGGAAGAAGGTTGTAAGGCTCTACAACCTTCTTCCGGGCACACAAAGTACAAATCTGTGTCCCAGCAGAAGGTCGTAAGCAATAAAATGGCTCCTTTGAAAAAAAGTACATGTAGGGCAAAACGGTTATATATTTGTTGCTAGAATTACTCCCAAAACATGTTTTTCCATTCCCATGCGGAATTTAACTTTCCTACAATGACTTATAAATGGCAGAAAAACAACTAAACTTTCAAACTCAGTTTTCTTGATACACAATTTTGCACATTAATTGCTTACAACCTTTTGCCAATCATACTTTCGTTACGTCCTTCTTCCGGACACATGACGACATGAAATATATTGGGAATTTGGACTTTCTGTGAATATCTTGTTCACTTCAATCCATTTGTATACCATATGTGAAAAGTACCTCTCCTCCTGAGAAATTAAATGCTTTCAATTCAGAGAAAATACCAAATATCCATTTAATGGTAAAGAACAAGTTTGCCAATTATCTCAGAAATATGCCAACGTACGGGGCTGTATTTTATACTGATTACTATACATATTTCTTTATCCTCAAATACATGTAATGCATACTGAGCTTTTATCAATTTATGAGAATCAAAAGGCAAACACGAAACTCTTTTGTGTTCAGTGTGAGCGTATTATAGCTCAAACTCAAACTACATGTATCGCAGGAATATACATAAGGCCAACCAAAAAAAGTCTCCGGTTTCTGGTCATAGGTGGGCTTCAAAATTGGTGCAGTGATGTTTTTGTTTTTTTTTGGTAATCTTTTTTTTTTTCCCAACCAAATGAAATATGTGATACATGACGTATACGCAGTTATTGGAAGCAGACCAAATTTCCCATGTACACAAAGTATGGTGGCTAAGAGAGGCCTCGAAAATCAGGAAAATGTCATTTAAAACACAGAATGAAAGAATTTCAATAGATCCACCAATTTTGGCTGCAATTGGACATCGTTTCATAGCAAAAAGAAAAGAAAATGCGCACGGAGACCAGACACCGAAGACTTTTTTTTTGTGGCCTAAACGAGAAAAGGTGAATTCAGCTTTCATGAGAATCTTCTACTTGGGCTTTCAATTTTGCTTAAGTATGGGCAGAGTAATTTTCCCTTGGGTAAAAGGCACTTCCATTAGCAAATCTAAATGTCTATGGGAACATTTTTAAGGGGCACCAGGGACACAAGGCCTGCCAATTTGTGATACCTACTTAAATATGTAAATAAATAAAATGACTTTGTGACCAAGGATAGATATGCAGGATTTTAAACCCCCACCCCACAAGGAGTAATAGCTCTTTGTCTAAGGCCATTTTTTTTTAATAACTTGGATAACGTACCCACTGCCCAAAAATCACAATTCCTGAAGGTTAACCCTTCTACTATTGCTGCACTTTAGTGGGAAGTTGCTAAAGAGGTCAAAACCAGTCAACTGCCTGTTTGACTGTTGACCCAAAATGTGCACACAGGGGCATTTTGACTGGTTTTTATTGTCATTTTGACCACCCTGAACAATACCAGACAATGCTTATATCAGTCAAAAACGGTTGACTCATTTTGACCTGTAAATGTACTTACTACAGTGTTCGACTTTTTATGTGCACGAAATATACCTAGTTTATCAACATTTTGTCTGATTTTGACCATTGTAGTAGTAGGCGGGTTAAAAAAAAACCTGTAGTGCAGTAGCTCTATTTCGACTTTCCTTGCATGCAGCATATATTAGCTGCACCACACCGTAACTCGATTCCCCCTCCCTTACCTGCAAATTTTCATGCAATTCGCGAAGACAGTGGAAAAAAACAAAAAAATGTCTGGTTGCCACTCAATGTGCCACGAATTATTGGTGCCATGAGTCCGTGTACAGACTATGAAAAAATTCAACAATTGAGGGTGCTCTAATATCAATGGAGTTTTTTCCCCTGTTACCCACCCAACTTCGAGAAAAAAAAATCCGTAATCCAAGTAATTTAAAAAAAATTGCCTCATCACCAGTGTATTGATGTCTACACTATATTATGAAAGTTTTTCTAAAGGATTTGCTAGTAATGGGAATCAGTAATGTCGCATAAAGATTGCATGTAGACATGTCTGATTTGTACACACGACTTATCTATTAACTCGGTGTCATTGCTTGCATGATGAAATTCTGCATGACATTAACCCTAACTCCCTAAGCATTGTTACTGAACAATAAAAATCCTTCAAAATCCCCCAACTGCTTTTGTTGTCTAGGGAGTTAGGGTTTAGAAGCGTGTGTGTGTTCTTTATTAATTTCCTGATTCAGTTCTTTTTCTAGAGGCAATGCACAGTCAATGATTGCTATAGAGATTAATAATAATAATGTGTGGACTTATATAGCGCACGTATCCACCAACCGAGTGGTGCTCAAGGCGCATTTATATTATTAGCCCTGCTCATAAGGCTCATAAATCATTCCTGAAACCATCTCAGCTCCCTGGGGAGTATATAGCTCAATTGCTGCCATTACAGCACATATAGGGCTAATCAACCAACTCTGCCCTCACAGGTACCCGTTTAACCCCTGGGTGGAGAGAAGCAATTATGGTTAAGTGTCTTGCTCAAGGACACAAGTGTCACGGCTGGGTTTCAAACCCACATTCTGCTACTAACACCAGAACTTGAGTCCGGTAAGCTAGACCGCTCGGCCACGACACTCCAGTATGTACACCATTGGCAATGTGTTTTAAACACAACACTGCAGAATACTTTGTGTATGGGAAATTTGGTTTGTTCCAATAACCACGTACACATGTTAACATGTATCATTTAACATGTATCATTTAACATGTATAATTTTATTGCTATAATTTTTTTTTTACAAACATGTCACCGCACAGATTTTGAAGCCGACCTATGACCAGAAATCGGAGACTCCGGTTTGTTTTTATCCTTTGTTTTGGCCTTAAAGATGTATTGTCATGGTTTTTAGCTATTTACCGACAGATTCTGAAAGTTGAACACTGATAATTTCCTTTTAAAACGGGAAACAAATATTTTGAAATAAGTTATTTCAATAATAAATTGGTCAAACACATAAAACAGTAAAAAAAAAAAGTGCCAAAATTAATATACATAACAGCAAAAGAAACGTCACCCCTAAAAATATTTATTATTTTCATTTTATAATTAATATAATTTGTTTAACCCTCCTATAGGTTTAACACTCAAAGACACTCAAAATTTGTATGTCTCTCTTAACCCATTGACTTTGTGCAGTGCACTCAAAAACATGCAAACACATGTGGCTGTGTGATAGGAGGTCAAACCCAAAGACACTCAAAATTTGTATGTAACTCCCAACCCATTGACTTTGTGCAGTGCACTCATACACAGCTGTGTGTGACTCTGTGGTTTGACCTACAACTGTACCAATTGGAAATGCACCCAAAAATACTCAAGTGACTGTCTGTGAGTGCCGTGCTGACTGGGCCAAATTTCAGCCTGGGCATAGGAGGGTTAATGAAGAATATTATGAGTATGGAGTGTAACACGAACACAATGTGGCAAATTTGGTTGACCTCAAAATTTGTCATGCATGACGTCTGAGGACACATAAGCTAAACACGTTCTCAGACTTATCCAAATTTAGGGGGTGACGTTTCTTTTGCTGTTATGTATACATGTATATGACAGGTCCCACCATAAATTTATTTTGGAACATATTTACTGTAAAACCATGCTTAACCCTCCTACTACAAGGGTCAAAATCAGTCAAAATGTTTATATACTTGCCAAGGTATATCTAGTGCACTGAAAAGTCCAACACTGTCAAACCTTACGTGTAATAAGTACATTTCCAGGTCAAAATGAGTCGACCATTTTTGACTGGTAAAAGCATTGTCTGGTATTGTTCAGGGTGGTCAAAATGACAGTAAAAACCAGTCAAAAATGCCCCTGTGTGCACATTTGGGTCAACAGTCAAAACAGACAGTTGACTGATTTTGACCTCTTTAGCAACTTCTCACTAAAGTGCAGCAACAGTAGGAGGGTTAATGGGTAAAACCGTTAAAAAAACATAATGACTTCTATAGACAATATTATTTTGGCCTGTCACTGATCAATAGAAGTGCGCGGGGTAAATAAGCATGTGATGTATGTGTTCGGCCAACCAATAGTTGTATGATGTAATGAGGTCATCAAAACTCATGACATTCATAGACATCACTACTTCTATTGCCTGCCATTGATCAACAGAGAGGTTGTGCAAGCAAATATGCGATGTCATGTATCAACCAACCTGGATGCATATGAGAATCCTATGAGGCTTAAGGTGAGTACATGATGCATAACCAGCATAAAAGAATCCTTCCTCCAGACGTCCAGAAATATGGTAGCAAAGAAGCAATGAAGGTAGAAGCTACATTGGATTGCATAGGCCCAGTACACCAATGATGGAACCTCCATAGCAGGGTACCATCCTGTCAAAAACAAAGCCAATTCAAGAATTGAGTCAAGATCAAACGATAACTCTTTTTTTCCCTCACAACAGATTTCAAATTAATGATGGTCGCACATGTTTGTTATTTTACCGACACTGCTTATTTCCTTTTAGAAAGGGAAACAGATACTTTGAATACAGGGAAATTTCACAAAATAACTGTAAAAAGCTTGATTTAACTGTTCCCTAAGAACATATTTACTGTAAGTGTAAAACATGTTCTGAGAACTGTTTTTGAACTCTGTTAGTTTCATTTCCTCAAGTAAAGTAGCAATGGCAGTGACAGTTGATAGAAGTTACTGGTAAACTAATGGAAAACACAGATGATTGGGCAACACTTGATTATAAATGGGAAATTTCGGCAAAGGCTTTTTATTGATTTATTTATTTATCTATTGGTTACAAAACCTTTTTGGTTAAATTAACAGGGCATAGAATTTAGGTCTTGAACATCGCAGAGGCCACCTTATCCTTTGCCTTGTCATACCCTTTGAAGTGTTCCCACAATCATTTGTATTTTCTAATGGAAGTGCTCTTTATTGAGAAAATAATTGCCTTGCTACATCAAGAATGCAATTCAATGCCAGGTTAAGTGTGGTCTGTACAGACAATCATCAAAGAGAAGGTGATCGTTTCTTTTGCAACAAACTGTATGAAAACACCACAATTAAATTATACATTTCCATAACAAGGTATGTTCATTCATAGGATTGAATTAGGATACTTCAGCGTAACATCACTACAACAAACATTGAGGGGGGGGGGGGGAAGGCAACACAAAACATTGATGGTTGTTCGTTAAAATGACTCATAGTTGCACTGCTTCATCAAGACATGGGAGCCAAGGGTTATGTTCAGTGTAACCTAGTGTTCATTATAGGGGTGTTCTTCTGATGGTCTTAATTATCATTTAAAGAAATGAATATTGTTCAACAATCTTCTTCTGTATTGTGTACTCGTACAAAAATTTCTCCACTACGAGTCTGGAGTTGAAGTAATTGTACCTGTGTCAGGGCTTGCGCTAACTTTTTTTCCTGACTAGACCACCGGGCTAGTCAGATGTATTTTTGACTAGCCCTCACAAATTTTCACTAGCCCGACCATTTACACCACACGGGAAACTGACAGGGTAAAGGGAACGATTTCGTTCAAAAATTTTGCATAGCAAAACTGCGATGCAAAAACTGAATTTGCATAGCAAAATAATTTTTTTGTATAGCAATCTGTGAATTTTGTATAGCAAATTTAAAAATGCTTAAAATTACAGTATGTAGTGTGCATAGGTAAAGGTTTTTTTTTTTAAGGCTTTACTGTCGTTTGGTTCATAATATGAATGTCCAAATTTTACCAGAAATAATAATTTTTAGTGTCCGGAAATTGAGCCACAGGTGGTAAAAAAAACTCACGTGTAACCGTTATTTCGCCAAATTGCAATCATTCATGAAAGTTAGTCCTCCGTCCATTTTCTTGTTTTGTTTACATTATTATCGATCGCTAAAACAGAGGCAATATCACGAAAACAAATTACCGACTGCGACATGTTCGGGTGCTTTTCAAAGTGAATTTCACGAGTGTAACTTTACTTTGTGGTATGATCAAGCTTGATTTTGATTATTAAAAATTCGGCCAGGAAAATGAGTGGTTGAAAACGCAATCATATTGTGTGCAAATGATTCTAAATCTCACCACTACATATATAAATGAATGCTCATTTTGTTAATTTTCAAAACTTTTATTATAAAACGAAGTTACGGTAACGTTTCTAGAGTTTGTTGAATACGGCCGTAGTGATCGTATGAAAGCGCACATGTCAACTGAACACGGTACTATTGTGTATATTGGGGGTGGCTCAATTGCTCAATGTTCCAACCCCGAAACTCAGGAGAAGAAAAAATAAACACGTGCGAAGCTAAAAAAAAAAAAAAAATGGGCGGTTGTTGCGTGTTTTCCATTTCGGGAATTTCGCTCGTAGTTAATTCATCAGCAGAAAAATAATGCATGCACATAGAATTTTAGGCATTGCGGAAAAAACCTTTACGGATTGCTGGAAAATAAAGTTGTGTTTACTGTTGCATCAACACCGTCGCATCGGCGTGAAGTCATCGTTGAACACGGGTACGTACGTCGCATGGACATACCCCGGCGTGGTCTGGACACACGGAAACAAACACCAGTCGGGACGGATAGCTCGATATTTTGGTCGGAAATATACATGTAAACGTTATTTCGGGAAAGGTTTGTGAATATGATTTCAAAAATGTTTATAAATCTGTCGAAATTTGTATCGCAAAATCTGCGATGCATTGTTTGAAATTCCATCGCAGATTGCCCAAATTACATCGCATTTTGCGATGCGAAACAGGGGAAATCGTTCACTGTAAATTTAGAAAGATGAGTTATCTGATTCGTCTTCATCCAGGCCACATCGGAGTTATATCTGTGTTTCTCTCCTCCTCTGATTCATCTGATTCGGTACGTCATGCATGGTGCGGTTCCTGGACACCGAAACACGCAATCACGTAAAGAGCGTCGGGTACCATTGATTCAGTGATCGTGGAGCTAGCTGCTGTGTGTACGTGTGTGTGCATGTCGTATGTGTACTGTAAGTGTAACGTCGTTTGTATGCCCATGCACACGCTCGTCCCGCTCTCACCATGCTCGATGTTGTAGGTCATTAACGTCAAACCAAAACATGAGTCAGTAATGAGTAACAACTGACAACATTAATGACAATTAACACTCCAACGTTCAAGTTTATTTTTGTTTTATTTACATATTAAAAATCAAATATCACATAACAGCTAGAAAATTACAAAGGTAAGTTGTTAATTTTTGACTAGCCCGGCCGGGCTACCCAGAAGCAAGTTTGACTAGCCCGCGGCACTCTTGACTAGTGTTTGTACGCCGGGCTAGTGTCTAAATCGAGCCCTGCTGTGTACAAATCTGGAGTTTGAGTAAGACCATTTTTTTAATTTAATTACTTGGATTACGGAATTTTTTTCTCCCGAAGTTGGGTGGGTTAACAGGGGGAAAAAAACAAAAAAAACACCACCACCAGTTACTATTAGAGCGCCCTCAATCGTTGATTTTTTTCATAGTCTGTACATGGATTCACGGCACCAATGATTCATGGCACAGTGAGTGGTAACCAGACATTTTGTTATTGTTTTCTCCACCGTCATCGTGAATTGCATGAACATTTGAAGGTAAGGGAGGCGAGATACGGCGTCGCGCAGCTAGGTAAATGCAATACATATACACTAAAATGTGCTGCAACCACGGAAAGTCATAGAGCCACTGCACTGCAAGCAATTTATTATAATTTGTTTAAACCTTTTTTTAAAGTTTTTTTGGCGGTGGGTCCATAATCTAAGTTATTTTTTAAAAATGGCCTAATCTTACTCGACTATTTTTCTGTACTCACAATTATGAAAAGTCTTCTGCTACAAATCTTGAGTTTGAGTACTTGTACTTGAGAACATTGTTTCTGTACTCTAAGTCTGGGAGTATTCTCACCTTTGAAGACTGATGGTGGATCTCCAAATATATCAAACTCTGCATTAAAGACAACGTAGGCAACAAATGACCAGGATGTAGCGTAGAAGAACAAGCGCCAGGCACTCTCTGGCATCTTGTCAACGCTGCCCTGCACTAGGTTGTAGGCGGAGGCAGTTGGCTGTTGGTAAAGAGAATAAGTTTTAGAGGTTTTAAGATTTGATATTTAAGTATGACATGGCTGAGCGGT
The DNA here is from genome assembly GCA_029582265.1 of Zoroaster sp. YZ-2022. Taxonomy (NCBI): domain Eukaryota; kingdom Metazoa; phylum Echinodermata; class Asteroidea; order Forcipulatida; family Zoroasteridae; genus Zoroaster; species Zoroaster sp. YZ-2022. The sequence goes on along the minus strand of CM055827.1, from coordinate 2,049,978 downwards.
TTAGTGAACTGGATTTGTTTGTGCTCTAATGGTCAAATCTTCAGATTGTGTTTTTGAATCCTGGCAAAGACCATAATTCCCTGATGCTAGTGTCCTTTAGCAAGGCGCCTTACCTTACTTTTCTCCACCTGGGATTAACTGCGACATTAACCCTAACACTCCTCAATCCTCCAAAATCCTCATTGCAGTTTTGGAGGATTTTGGAGGATTGAGGATGAATGGTGTTTGAAAAACATGAGGATTTTGGAGGATTGAGGATGAATGGTGATTGAAGCATATGAGGATTTTGGAGGATTGAGGATGAATGGTGTTTAAAAAACATGAGGATTTTGGAGGATTGAGGATGAATGGTGTTTGAAAAACATGAGGATTCTCCCCCCCTTTCCTCCCACTATTTTTATGGTTGGAGGATTGAGGTGTGTACCACTTATTTTGAACATAGTGCAAAATTTTGGAGGATTTTGGAGGATTGAGGATGAATGCATTTTTTGGGGTAGGGCAATCGGAGGATTTTGAAGGATTGAGGATGGTACCTAGCAACTAGGGTCTAGTGCGTTAAGGTTAAGGGCAGATATGGTTATGTTTGATTTCATGGATGTGATTGGGCAGTTTTGAAAAATCTTATGCTAGGGGTATTGGGGCCACTGTTGTGAACAGCGCTGGGGTGAAATCTATAGTTCTGAGCATTTGCTTTGCTTTCCTTTATTGCTTAAATCTATAAAATCCGGAGGAACACAACAGTGCGATTTGTAAAAATCCGGACAAATCACACCCCAATAATGGTTATTGTCCTTATGTTGTGAACCTAGCAGGTTCTTTCTCAAAGGCAATCTTGGTGAAACACTTGGTGAACAACACATTTGGCACCATGTGTTGTATAAGTAAAGACTGTTTGCGGTGACACCATGTGAAAAAAAAATCTCTTTTGAGTAGTATATATGTAATTAGTTTTGAAAAGAACTGGTGGTTATAAGTTGTAACCATCAGCTCTTTTCAGAACTAACTACTACTCAAAAGAGAATTTTATTTTTATTTATTTTTTCACATGGTGTCACCACAGACAGTCTTTACTTATCCTTTTCACCATGCAAAGCTACAAGTACAAATTTTACTTACATGTGTTATATGAAGTATATAAATTGGTTCCATGGCCAAATTATCATGTTCATGCGTTATGAGAGTCTTGCTTAACTGCCCATCTACCATTACATATCCATTATTATTTTTATCCTGATTTTTTTATGTCATCAGCGTACAAATCACTAAGGCATGTGAATGAATAGCTAACTTAACCCTAACTCCCTAGGCCCATTTGCTTACACATAACCTGAATCCTTCCTAACTCCCTAGGCCCACTTGCTTACACATAACCTGAATCCTTCCTAACTCCCTAGGCCAATTTGCTTACACATAACCTGAATCCTTCCTAACTCCCTAGGCCCATTTGCTTATACATAACCTGAATCCTTCCTAACTCCCTAGGCCATTTGCTTACACATAAACCTGAATCCTCCAAAATCCTTCAGTAGTAAAGCAAGCACATGACATGTATGCATACATGTGTTTCTAATCTGTGATACATGTACATGGCCAGGGACCCTCCCTGCATGCATGGAGCAATAAACAGTGTCCACTGACCCAAGCACTGACCTTGCAATCACTACAACAAACATGGATGTACATGTACCATGGAAAGGCAAGCATACCTAATAACCTCAATCCTCCAAAATCCTTCACTTTAGCAAAGAGCATGTGGCAACCTCAATCCTTCAAAATCCTTTACTTTAGCAAAGAGGATTTTGGAGGATTTGGGAAGGTTAGGGTTAATTTCGCTTATCAATCGATAATCTCTTATTCAAAGGTTTGCTGACTTTTAAAACTCAAAATAATACATGGTTTCTGTGAGTCATAGGTTGATGTCTAGTACTCACTCCTTTGCATTGCATAATATTGTCATTATCTGTTACAAATTGTGTTGTCAAGTTTAAGCGACTACTAACTATACATTTACATGTATACAGGATTTCGGATGATATAGTGGAAGGTCGGCATGTTTAAAGCCGTGTTCGCACTGGACTTATTTTGGTAAAACTTACCGAGACGATGGGTACTTTTCCCATTTTAAGTCCAGTGCGGACAGCCTAGGACGTTTTCCTCTCAGTTACTTTTCCTGAGTCCAGCGGTTACTTTTACTGGCCAACTGCTGCCCAGGAAAACTTCCCAGGTAACTTTTCCCGAGACGATAAGTCCAGTGCGGACAGTGCGAGTCGGTAAAAGCGGCTCAGGAAAACGAACATCCGGCCCGAGAGCAACGTCGTGCTACACAGGGACACTACGCATGCACTTTGCATTGTTTAAAACCGGCTCAGGAAAGCGTACATCCGGCCCGAGCGCAAGGTCGTGCTACACAGGGACACCACGCATGCGCTTTGCATTGTTTCACCGCACGGTGGGGGCGGGCCGGGCGCATTTAATGCATGTGGGTGCACCCCACTAAATACTGAGGAATTCATGCGCCAAGCTGTTTATCATAAAGTGTATGTCCTCAAATTTTTCTGAAAAACAAAGATTTGAGGCCCATACATTTGATGGATTGTGTAAAAATGACCCAATATCATAACCTGGGGGTCCTTGGCTTTCAACTTTGAGTATTTTGGACACACTAGGCCCTGAAAAAGTGGTCCTAATTTGATTTCAAGCGTAAGGCCTTTTTCCCAAAATGGCTGTTTTTCAGTGTGGACGTTTTCACTACTGTAGAGGGTGGTTTTCATTGGGATGAGGATAACTTCCTGGAAACCTGGACTTTAGACAGTAAATAGAGAAGAAAATAAAAGGTTATATATCGATCAATATTTTTTCTTTTGGTTTTAAAAACTGTGGGACTTTTAAGTATTTTTTAACGATTTTTGAATATTTTGTGTTTAACACTGTTTACTATGGAAGTTTATTTAGTTGGGTGCACCCATGTGCATGTGTAGCAAGTTTTCTGGGTCAATCGGGTCAACGTAGAAAGGTCACGCAAAGCGCCCTCATGAGTCATTATACTGACAGCTCGGTTACTTCTACCACGGTCTCGGTAAAATTTTCCCGTGTCGAAAGTCCAAGTGCGGACAGAGGTTAAATTTAACCATTTTTCATTTTACCATCGTCTCGGTAAAACCTTCCCAAAAAAAAGTCCAGGGCGAACACGCCTTAAGATAAAATGTGTTTTAAATTGTGCATGAAGCTAGAATTACAAACCAAAATGTATAATTTCTACATTCTACTGTAACTGTTTACATTCCCTTTAGATGCAGATTTGGGAGGAGGTCCAGTTTGGTTTTTTTTTATTTTATTTTATTTTTTTAATATTCTTTAAATAAAAGTTTCGTGGAGAGAACAAACATCGTTTTTAACCAAGCGAGCCATAATTCTACCTCCATGCTTTGACTGAACAAGGCATCTCATCTCACAATGGATCTCCATATAAATGTGTATTGCATAGACCATGGAAGGAAGCACCCTCCATGCATAGACATACATGTATTACATATTCATAGTGCATAAAATACACATGTATGCCCGTACTTCGTGCATGTACTGTACTTCAGACATATGAAACTATTTCACAAATGTGAGATGGATTAGCATGTGGTCCTTAGGATATGACAAATTTTTCAAGGATACTATAACATTCACCATACACAGCTCGCCTACACAAAAACAACATGTACAGTACATTGTATACATACATGTACATTTATTTTTACATTGTACATGCATATATGATACTAGATATACGGCAGAGAGTACCCCCCTCCCATTGTGTTCCAGGAATCTTAGGAATTATTTAGAGGATTTCGAGGGGGTGAGAGGTCAGTTAGCAATAGAACAACTGTGTTAGTGTATAGGGATATTTGGTGGGGGGGTGGCACTCTGCCGCAAATCGAGCATGGTATATGTACACTGTACATGTATGTTTATGTACCAGGCTACACCACTTACATGTAATGTACATCATGTGCATACTACATACATGATATATGTACATAATATATGTACATGTACATATACTGTGTATATATGCTTCTGTACATAATACACTGTATCCATATTAACTGTAAATATGTTATGTACACAAAATACATGTAAACGTAATAATTCAAACACATAGAAAAATGTACATCTACATGTACATGTAATAATAATAATAATAATAATGTATAGATTTATATAGCGCACGTATCCACCAACTAAGTGGCGCTCAAGGCGCATTATATTATTATCCCTGCTCATAAGGCTCATAAGGCTCATAAGGCTCATAAATCATTCCTGAAACCATCTCAGCTCCCTGGGGAGTATACAGCTCAATTGCTGCCATTTCTAGCGCATATAGAGCAAACCATCTCTGCCTTCACAGGTACCCATTTAACCCCTGGGTGGAGAGAAGCAATTATGGTTAAGTGTCTTGCTCAAGGACACAGGTGTCACGGCCGGGGCTCGAACCCACACTCTGCTGCTGGCAACACCAGAACTTGAGTTCAGTGCGCTAGACCGCACGACAATCCACTTTACGTGCATTATACAACACACGGGACCTACGGCTTTACGTCCCATCCAAAGGACGAAGCAATTATGGTTAAGTACCTTGCTCAAGGACACAAGTGTCACGACCGGGGCTCGAACCCACACCCTGCTGCTGGCAACACCAGAACTTGAGTTCGGTGCGCTAGACCGCTCGGCCACGACACTCCACAATTACATGTGTACAATGTGTGTAATTGTAAAATACATACTATAAAAACCATGGTTGAAGATCAGTACTTGCACTTACAATCCACACACATGTACTGAGTATATTGCATGACATTTTGTGTGACCAATGCAAACCTGTACAGTATGTATATGAAATAAGTGTACAAAAATTATTGATACAAAACATGTAGATCATACAATAATACATTAACAGCGATTATTGTCGAGTCACTTCTCATTTCTACATAAACCCCACTGATAATCTACATAAACCTCACTGACATATGTCCATACTTTGAAACCCCATTTGAAGCCATAACCAAACCCTGAAAATTGATGTTGCTTCAATGTTTGAAGTGAACCATCTGTGGTCAGCACACTCAGATTCCACACCCAGAAGAGGCGTCACACAAAATATGTGTAATTTATAATACTCTAGTGTGGATAGTATTAACCACCAATACCTTTGGGTCGTCTTGTATACCATACACCATGTATTTTGTAAAGTAAACTTTTAAAGTAAATACAATAAATATGTACTAAAATTAATTTGTGGTGGGTCTCTTCATAAATAATTTTGACACTTTTATACCAAGTTTCTGTCAACTATTTTGTGAAATATATCAGTATTTGTTTCTTTCTAAAAGGAACTAATCAATGTTCCCAATTAAAACAAATTTCTAGGTGAATCATACATGCACTAATTAGGTACAACTTATCAGTACCATGGAAATGATGGTACTGATGAGTGTACATTGTACCAGTTGCAAGCATGTGTGGGCCTAAAATTAAACGTTAGAGTTAATACAAACAATATGAATGCATTTTCATTATTTTCACAAAATATGTGTAATTTATAATACTCTAGTGTGGATAGTATTAACCACCAATACCTTTGGGTGTATTTTGTATACCACACACGATGTATTTTGTAAAGTAAACTTTTAAAGTAAATACATTTGGACACCATGTTTTTCAAAGAACAATTTGAATGCCATACATGTGTTACAAAACCCTGTTTAAAGGTACAATATCATTACGATCAACAGGACATGGAATCGGAGTGCTACTGTAGTTTCAGATTAACTCAGTGAATGAAAATAATACCCCACATGATAAGGCCCAAATGCATAAATAACCAGTTGTAATTTGCTAGCCAGGTCAGAACCAGGTATTGTTTACCTGGCTAAAATTTGAATCAGACCAGGTTGATCCTCATTATGGAGTCTGGAGAGATCTTGCCTGGTGAGCTCACCAGTATGGGACAACAAAAGAACCAATTTGCCAAAAGGGAACAATAGCTCCTCCAGCAGTCAGTGGATTCAAAGGGCCTCCAGCACTAATCCTTAAAACCTCAAGACTTGCCAGCATTAACAATGTGTGTTTTTTTTATATAGAGTTCCCTAAAAAAAAAAAACCCCAGAACTTCCCAAACTTTCTACATTATTTTAAACATAATATCAACGAAATATATAGGTTTCACTAATTATGTCCATCATTTAATATTTTTGCAGAAGTTATGACGATGGACAAGCATTTGAGAACTATAACTAAGGTCAATAATAATATTCATGTATGTACAAGAAACGTTAAAGACATGGCATATTGCTAGTACGTCACAGGAACCAGTAATAAATTCTGAAATACCACACCGTTACGTACACATACACCCAGAAACTAGTACAAAAGCATGCCCTTTTCAAAATCGTTTTTTAAATACAAGAATACATTTTTTCAATTATGATTCCAGATTTGAAGAGAAGAAGAATTCTTCTCAATATAAACCATGTTTCCTTAAGAAAAAACCAACAGGAAAAGTGGTACTAGTACTGCTTGAAAATTGTTCAATTTTTAACACTTGTTGAAATCGAGCGAATGTGCTCACGGCACCAAAGCAAATCAGCTGTTATTGAAAGCTAGGAATGTTTTGTGATTTAAAAAACTGTGTACGGGAGTAAGTTTTACACGGAACAGCAGGAAATGCATCACGTGATCCGTAACGCACTCAGTGATTGGAAGGGTCACCCTTCTTGGCCCTTTTAGCCGTTCCGCCTGTTGAATCTACTTCATCTGTGATGGACTCATGAAATAAAAATGAGAAATCACCGCGAAGAACAATATTTTGTGGAAACTCTTACAGGACTATAAATTGTGCTTCACTTATGAAAAACGGAAACCAAAACCACCATGCCAAAGAAATTCGAAAGAAAAGCGTAATTTCGATACAGCTGAAATGTGCATCCACGTTTAAGTTTTCATTCGTATACTGTACAGTTCCGTGCAAGGCATGTGGAATATTATTCGTCGCCCCATGCAAAAGAAGTAGTTTTTACAGTAGTATTTTTAAGATGATTTGTCTACGCCGGTCCCCCGACGTATAGACGCATTATGTTTGCGTGTAAACTGCGGGGACCTGGGAAGCTGTGGTGCTTGTTTACGCCGATACAGGCGAATTTACACACAGCCACATAATCGCTGATTTATGCGCCAAGATTCCTCCAATTATTAGTCTGTTATCAGGTCTGTCCATCCTAATGCTATGTGCTGGGGAAATAATAAGGACTCGACCTATTAACATGTGCATGTTATCAACAGAAATTTACACGGAAAAGTCTTAAAAGGAGTGAAGATATCGTCTAAATTAAACCAAAATCGTAGTAACTGGCATCTCTGCCACACTCCAAAATCTCTAGCCAGCGATTAATCCTTTAATAATAGTGACTTATCTGATTAGACAGCCTTTTGTATGACCCCAGAGACCAGAAGGCAACCAAGCGATACGCTTGAATAACCGAGCGCTTTCGTGAGTCACACCGAGCTAATTTAAGACCGGGCCAACACCGGGAAGGGGGGGGTTATAAGACCGGGTTATTTATGCATTTGGGCCTAAGGTCGTATTACCGTTGCTGCTGCATAAATGAGCCAGTAATTTTCAGTCACTGTATTCATCTTAAATTAGGACACCGATTCCATGTCCTGTTGAAAGTCTGTTCTGATTGTCCATTTAATAAATTGCTTATGTGCCCCTTATTTTTGGCGGTATGCCCCTTTTTTTTATTGTGCCCCCCCCCCCCACCTAATCAGCTAACATTTGATCCTTCCCTGATAAATGTATGTGTACATATACATTTATGTAGTTAAATTGGGACACAAAGCTAATTTATGCAAACAAATTGGCCAAAACCAATGCATGTTTGTTTGCTTGGTGCATTTTAGTGCATACAATGTACATGTATGCACTAAGTATTTATATAAACAGAGAATTAGCTGAACATTGTAAACTGCTTACCAACCCAAAGGACCTGTAGTATAAATGCAAAAAAGTAGTTAATGGCCTTACGTTTTGAACCTAGTATGTTCTTTCTCAAAAGGCAAAATGGACAACATACAGACATGCACACAACCTTAAAACACAGGAGTGGACAGAAGTTAGACAGGTGTGAATGGAACACAAAAGAAGAAGGTACAAGAAACAGAGTCAGGTACTGGGCCTGGGACCTTTAAGAAAGAACCTGCTAGGTTAACATGCAAGGCCATTAACTACTATTTTACACTAAGTATAATGTTTGTATTGGCTAGTACAAACACCATTAACCAATGTTTGAGCATTTTATTAATGAATAAGAATTATAGTGCTGATAATCAGTCCATTGTCAGCCACTGGACACTCCCAACATGGCCACTGGACACTCCCAACATGGCTAACATGGCTAACATGGCTAACATGGACAACATGGCCACTCCCAACATGGCCAACATGGCCACTCCCAACATGGCCAACATGACCACTCCCAACATGGCCAACATGACCACTCCCAACATGGCCAACATGACCACTCCCAACATGGCCACTGGACACTCCCATCATGGCCACTGGACACTCCCAACATGGCTAACATGGCCACTCCCAACATGGCCACTCCCAACATGGCCAACATGGCCACTCCCAACATGGCCAACATGGCCACTCCCAACATGGCCAACATGGCCACTCCCAACATGGCCACTCCCAACATGGACACTGGACACTCCCAACATGGACACTGGACACTCCCAACATGGACACTTAACAATGGCTATTCAAGCCATTTTACTATCCTAACACTACAAACTAGATCCTCTTTGAGGAAACCTACTTGGTGTCAAGTTGATGATGGTATCAAACATCCCTTGAAATATTTCTGTCTCAGGTGTTATTGTACAAAATTAGTAAATTAAATTTCTGAAATGAATTTATGTCATCTGAAGACAAAAATTCCAGGTTGGAATCACATCCCATATTACCATACAACCTCGGAACGGACAGTCTGAGGATCACTAGAAAAGATGCGACTTTCAGTAAATTTGTAATCGTGTAATTACCAAAAGTGAACACTCCCTTTCATACTCAGTGCAATGATGGCTAAGGAATCATCATAACAACAACTATCAGTAATAATCATTCATGATGCATACATGTATGTAATTATTCACGACAAGAAACAATTACATTGTAGATGTTTGGTTTAAATATCCTTGTGCATTCTAGCAACCTTGCCCATCTACCCTACATGTAATATCATTTCCATGTGTCCTTTGAGAGGCCAAATTATATAGTATTTTGATTGTTTTCATGACAATCACCATGCATGCAATCTGTTCCCATAGTGACTAATCCAAGGGCTCTCTCACCACCCATTCAACTACCAGTCATCAGTAACAAGCAGGGAATGTGATGTTTTAGTCACAGTACAAGTAGGCTGGTGATATATCACATGATACATCAGCATCGCTTAATAGTGTGTACATGGAGGCAGCCATGTTGTAAAGCGCCACCAGCTGGTCAAGTCGTCCAGGCCATCGTAGCCATTAAGCGATGCTGATGTATCATGTGATAGCACCAGCCCACTTATACCATGACCAAAACCTATCACCTTCCCTGCTCGTTAATACTGATAACTGATAGTTGAATCGGGTCTTCTCACCCACCTATTAATACCTAAAAATAGATCCTGCACAAAGCAGATAGTGCACAGTAAATTCAGCTAAGTAATCAGGGATTTGGGAACTAGAACCAAGGCCTGTTGTGAACAAGCTACACCATGGGGCAAGGTCACCCTAAATGTTTGGCTTGCATCCAACCACTGACTGGATAGAAGATCATGTACTTCCATTCAAAGCCACTGGACACCATGTTGGTCCTCTAAAAAAAAACACGTTTAACAATGTGCATTCCTTTGTGAATTCCTTGTGTTCCTTTGTATAGTGGGAGTACCAACATAGCCCTGCGGTTGATGCTTTTATTTGTTACACACCAATAGGCAACCCTCTATCCAGTCATAATAATAGAGATATAGTGGAGTACCAACATGGCCCTGTGGTTGATGCCTTTATTTGTTAGACACCAATAGGCAACCCTCTATCCAGTCATAATAACAGATATAGTGGATAGGGCTGTGCCGGGTATCCGGGTACCCGACCAAAACGGTCATTACCCGGTTCCGTTTTTCGGTTCCGAGTACCCGTAAACGACTTTTTAAAATTGGGACTTACCAGTGTGAACAGAAATCTTTGACTATTGAACAATGTAATGTTTACACTTTTAGGGGCAATTTTATTCAAGATAACGCCTTTGTAGTATTTTACGGACATTTTCCATACACATTTGTCCAACCGATACATTGTATCTAATCATTAAGACTCAAATAGCCTGGCTGTGGCATGCTACTACAAACAAGTATCAAACTAGCTGCTCAGGATGGAATGTTTGCCTATTGTTCACAGTAATTGGATTAGTGGGACAATAACTGCTGCTTTATGTCTGCGCTGGAGTGTGCACCAAGATGTGTTAATAGAGGGGATTTTATTATAGGGGACGTCCACATTAATTGTTGTCCTAATAAAAAAGTAGTGTTGAAATTGGTTTTGTTGTGTAATTATTTTGATGTGCCACTGACCATCCCTCAGCATATCACCAACATTTACATTTATTTACCCACCGATACCGAGCTCTCTTGTGTATTACATTTGCCGACAAGATGACAATTTGTTTCAAAAGAAAGACATAAAAAGGGAAGTGTTAAGTCGGTCATTGTCTTTGAAACCAACAGTAGGATCCATAATCAGTCGGATTTGAAAGGTATTATTGGTTGCGGGTTTGATCCTTTCAATTGGGCAGCATATTTTTACAATCACCTAATCTCCTATCAGTTGAAAAGACGTTTATGAGGGACGAAATGCGGTTGCTTATGATGAGCTGCAAATTATGGATCGTCAAACATTGATGGAGGGGACAAATTGGCTGAATACTAATTAAAAAGTAGACAAAACTTACACCTATACATTTTGTTAAGTTATTTTTTTATGAGTGCGCATCCTAAATTTTAGACTCATTTCTTGACTGACCGATCAACACGATGCCACGTTCAACAGGGAATAGTCAAGTTTGGTGCCATTTTGAGAAAAAGGGGCCCAAATTTGTAAAATTCATTCTTTCAAGAAACAAGGTTTATTGACAGGTTTATTGACATTTAACTAAAGTTCATTGTGATAGAAACATTAATATTCAAGTTCTGATTTTAGATTCGTTAATTTTTTGCAGTTTGTTAGTTTCATAATATCAAATATTATTTTAGTACGGGATATCCTTATTTAGAAGGCAGGGGCTCGGCAAGGCGCGCGCAAGCACATGAATCGTTTTCCCACACATCGCCTTTGACCAGACCAATGACATTATTCAACACGTGTTTTGTGACATACATGAACATTAAAGTCAACTTGCTATACGCATGCGCTCTAAACACGCACGCACGTACCAGTGATTATTGTCTTCTGTGTGATGGTAGTCATACGTCACTCCCTGACACAGTCACGTGTGTGAGGCCGCTAGCTGAGGCCGCTAGCTGCGTGCGCGTGATGCATGCACCGGCCATGTGTGCGTGCCTGTGATCAATAATGGGCTTTCTTTTGTAAATTGGGTTATTAAAGACACTTTTGTAGCAATTTTTACGGTTTTATTTCAGAAATAACTTTCCGTAAATACAATATTTTGTCACCAAGATGTTATACTTTAATAAAGATCGAATTAAATATGGTATCCTCTGTATTATAAAGGTCAATTTTATTAACGTTTACATGTATTTGTACACCACCGGAGGCATGTTTTCAACAAGAATGAAAACGGGTATCCGAACTTTTCCGATTTCGGGTATCCGGTTCCAAAAATATCCGAAAACGCACAGCCCTAATAGTGGAGGACCAACATGGCCCTGCGGTTGATGCCTTTACCAATAGGTAACCCTCTATCCAGTCATAATTTAGAAAATGTTTATGTTTATTTCAATGCTAGGTAAAACTTGTAGCTTTGCATGGTGAGGATGATAAGTAAGACTAATTGCGGTGACACCATGTGGAATCTCAATTGAGTAGTAATTAGTTCTGAAAAGAACTGGTGGTACAACTCGACGTTTCGATCAGTATGCTCTGATCGTCCTCAATGCCGTCATTAAAATACAATATATAAACATCAGTTCACGTTACAAAACAAACTTATTATATTAAAAAATTTATGAATAAAGATATGAAAGTTTAAAAATAGAAATCAGTGCATCCAACAGGTTGTATTTGGTTTGCATAATTGAAGTCTTCGTAAAAATGCAGGTAACATGCTCCCACATATTACCTCCACATCTTTTGTTTTAACTGAAAGTCACACTACTGCTAGAGAAATTTAATGCTGGTACAATTGCTGTCTCCTGATTTAAAGGCCTTGATAAAATGAAAGTAAATTTATGTATAAATCCAACTTGAGGTTAAATGAAGGTTCCTTTAGTTAGAACTGCTGCATGTATGTTTTTGTTTGTTTTAAACCCAGTGAGTGGATTGAATGGGTGTAAAGCTCATTATGTAATCAATTTCAAGGGACAATATCATCACGATCAACAGGGCATGGAATCAGAGTGCTAGTTTTAGATTAACTCAGTGACTGAAAATAATACCCCACAGGCTAAGGTCATATTATCATTACTGCTGCATAAATGAGGCAGTAACTTTCAGTCACTGTGCTCATCTTAAACTAGGACACCGATTCCATGTCCTTTTGAAATCCTTTCCTGAGCGTGACGATATTGTCCCTTTAATTATTTGTAAATATTATTTTGGGTGACGATTGTAAATAAGAATACTTTTAAATATAAGACTGGTGTATCAAGTTGTTTTATTGTTTGTAGACAGTACATTAAGTGACGAGAATTCAAGATCAGAAATTATCTTGAAAATGATGAGACGAAGCAAAGCTATACAATGTACATGAATTTTAAAACTCTAATTTTTCTTTTTGTGATTTATGAATATGAACCCAGTGTGATTTAAAAACAGAATCATGTACAATGTAATGAAAAGATTGGCCACTTCTACAAATAATCTTGTTTCCCTCATTCTACTAAAAGTGTTTCAGAAATGTTTACTGTTTACTTTAATTTAAAGCCACACCATTGGTAATACATCAAAATACATACAAGATCCAAGCTTGATATTTGTGTAATGAGGTACAATCACTTTAATGAAATTGGTTAGATACAAATGAAAATTCATTCAAGAAATAGTTCTTGACTGACCAGTGTGAGAATTGTTAATCAACCTCAAGCATTTTTCTCCGAAATTTGTGGATGAATGGATTTGAAAATTGTACCGATTGGTTTCAGTACATACCATATCAAAGCATACTTGATTGAATGCACAACGCACTAATTTAATTAACCCTAACCTTCCCAAATCCTCCAAAATCCTTTGCTAAAGTGAAGGATTTTGAAGGATTGAGGTTACATGCTACATGCTCTTTGCTAAAGTGAAGGATTTTGGAGGATTGAGGTTATTAGGCATACTTGCCTTTCCATGGTACATGTACATCCATGTTCGTTGTAGTGATTGCAAGGTCAGTGCTTGGGTCAGTGGACACTGTTTATTGCTCCATGCATGCAGGGAGGGTCCCTGGTCATGTACATGTACCACAAATTAGAAACACAAGTATGCATACATGTCATGTGCTTGCTTTACTACTGAAGGATTTTGGAGGATTCAGGTTATGTGTAAGCAAATGGGCCGAGGGAGTTAGGAAGGATTCAGGTTATGTGTAAGCAAATGGGCCTAGGGAGTTAGGAAGGATTCAGGTTATGTGTAAGCAAATGGGCCTAGGGAGTTAGGGTTAACCAAAAGTGTTTTTAAAGCTATAAAGACAAAGTTGCTAAGAAAATATGTTTGCTTAAAAAAAAATAAAACAAGCAAAAAGCAGTATATTATTTTTCCTGATTACAAGTTAAATATATGCAACAGATTTTTTGGAACTCTATATAAAACATTAAAATATAAACAACATTACTATATGGACCTGTACTCCATGAATATACTGATATCCCTGGTTATATTTGTGAAAACATTCATAATTAGAATGTCACCAATTTTAATTGAAAAATAAATTGTTTGAAAATTATACTAGAATTCATTCCTTGTACTCTTTGTGATTCTTGGTCTGTGCGACAAATTTATAATTAAATCAGACATTAAAAATAGTTTTCCCTAAAGCGACACTTCGTGACTCATCAATGATATTTGCACAGTAATTTCCCACTCGATGCAACTGACGTCACTTGGATTCTTCCAGCACCTTATGTTTTGACCGTTACTGCAGCAACGATAATGCATTGGAACGCAGAGGAAACATCCGTAGTATAAATTATGAATTTTGACTGATAACATATATCGTGACTATACAAGGTCATGATGTCGGGGTAAGATTTCATTCAATAATTTTGCATGTAGCAAAATATTTAGACAAATATTTGTGAATAAAATGCTAATTTTGAATAGCAAATCTTCAATTTTGATAAGCAAATTGTGAATTTTGTGAAGTAATTTACTACACACTACAATCGACATCATTCACTGGATGTACATGACACTATGTACATGTACATCTGTAGTCTAAGTTTCTAATAAAAAATGCCAATAATTTTATTCACATTAATGATTTACAAGCAATATGTACATGTACATCATGTGTATAACACAATCAAAAACCATGCCCCCAGGAAAAAAACTTGGACAAAACCAACATTTGCATACAGAGATACATGTAATTACTTATAATAGTAAATACACTGTATACATTGTACAGTGTAAATGCTTTGATTGACAATATGGCCAAATGAAAGCAGACCATGGCACATGTATTGTACAATATATTGTACAGTGTGTATAATATATTGTACAGTGTACATACATGTATACAAGTAGTTCAGTCATGTGCATGTGCATAATGTGCATGTGCATAATGTGCGTGTGCAGTGCGTGTGCACATGTGCATTAGTGCATACATGTACAGTGTATGTGCATTAGTGCATATGTGCATTAGTGCATACGTGCATTAGTGCATACGTGCATTAGTGCATACGTGCATTAGTGCATACGTGCATTAGTGCATACGTGCATACGTGCATACGTGCATTAGTGCATACGTGCATTAGTGCATACGTGCATGTGCATACGTGCATGTGCATACGTGCATGTGCATACGTGCATGTGCATTAGTGCATGTGCATGTGCATTAGTGCATGTGCATTAGTGCATTAGTGCATTAGTGCATTAGTGCATGTGCATTAGTGCATGTGCATGTGCATTAGTGCATGTGCATTAGTGCATGTGCATTAGTGCATGTGCATTAGTGCATAGTGTGCATTAGTGCATAGTGTGCATTAGTGCATAGTGTGCATTAGTGCATGTGCATTAGTGCATGTGCATTAGTGCATGTGCATTAGTGCATGTGCATTAGTGCATGTGCATTAGTGCATGTGCATTAGTGCATGTGCATTAGTGCATGTGCATTAGTGCATGTGCATTAGTGCATGTGCATTAGTGCATGTGCATTAGTGCATGTGCATTAGTGCATGTGCATGAGTGCATGTGCATGAGTGCATGTGCATGAGTGCATGTGCATTAGTGCATGTGCATTAGTGCATGTGCATAGTTTACGACGACGTATGTACATGTATATGTGTGTGTCATGAGTGTGATTATAAATGTACACTGTTTTCAGTGCTCACATGGTCACATGCACATGTACACTGAATATGTCCAGTGTTTTAACACTTATGTATACGTGTACACATACACCGATGTATGTATACGTACATTGTCTTAAAACCCTCCAATGACTGCAAGGGTCAAAATCAGCCAACATTTGCCAAGGTATACCTAGTGCACTTAACCAGTTCGCGTCGGAGGCCGTGTATACACGCAATTTTTTTTGCACCACGGATCGGAGAGCGTCTATACACGCCAGAGGAAACTCCGGAATATTTGTATGCATACTCGGTTGACGTGGCAACGAGCCGAGTGTACAGTGACATGCTCGGTAGACGTGGCCACGCGCTGTGGAAGCTTCCATTAACGTATTTGTGTGGGGAAAAGAAACCCACACAGGGGCCCAGAAAAACTTTTGTATTCCCGACGCGAACTGGTTAAAAGTCAAACGCTGTCAAACCTAATGTGTAGTAAGTACATTTACAGAGTCGACCGGTTTTGACTGGTAGAAGCATTATCTTGTATTGTTGAGGGTGGTCAAAATGACAGTCAAAACCATTTATAAAAATGCCCCTGTATGCACAGTTGGTTCATCTGTCAAAAACAATCAGTTGATTTTGACCACTAAACAGGGGTTTTATGTACATGTACATGTATACCGAAGTACTGAACATTTGAGAAATCAGTTGTTAAAGTCATTGGCCAAGTACATGTATACCATTGTTCTTGCTCTTTGATTTAATTGCCAAAGTTCAACTTGCAAATCATCTAAATTTACTTCTTATCAATTTTTCATTGATCTTGCGTATTACAGTACAATGGACCCCATTAATAATCTCAGAGTCTACAATCAACAATCTGTGATATAACACACACACACAAAGAAAATATATCCAGGGTCATCAATTAACATGCTGGTACTTTTGACTTTGGACTGCTGGTTTGGATTGGGCGGGGCTTAGAAATTTAGAGTGGGGAGAGATTTGGAAGATTAACAAGAGCAGTAAAACGAACATAGAACTTACACATGAAACCCTGATAAGTGATATTTTTGACTTACTGTACATGTAATTGGGTTCCCTTTAAAAGATAAGGTTCAACATAGATATTTGGTAACATGATCATTTCAGTCTTCTAGTTTATAAAATCCAGATGACAAAGACATGTTTATTATCAAGAGTGTACCCACACTCCTACACGTTCATGTAAAGTGTACATTCACACAATTACTTTTATTACTATTACATGTACTTATTATTATACTGCATCAGTATAATTGCACATACTTAGAACTTCTGAAGTCTTGGCCGGTCGTCTTGGCCGGTCGTCTTGGCCCACTGCCTTGACCCGTCCCTTTGGCCCTTCTTACACACCCTCTGTGTTTCTCTTGTGAAATATACTTTCATCATTCATTCACACAACTGGTCTTTTTATAAGGTGACTGTATCTTATCCATGGAAATTATTATATCACACAGCTATTAGTAAAAGATGATGTGCTAAAATGAAAGGCCCATCAGAAATGTTTTTTTAATCCTAATCCCTTAGCTATTTCGGCTAAGATCCTTCCTGAATCTGCCAAAATCCAACACCATGCACAAAAACTACCACCTAACTGGTGGACTTAAATGTAATTAAAGCCCTTTTCACACGAGGGAAATAAGCAGGGGATCCATGGTCCTAAGAACACAACGTTGTCAAATACACTTCGTGTGAAATGTACCTCTGCTCTGCACAAACACAGGTCCGTAGTCTTTTCCTGACCACGGTCGAGACCAGCAACAAAAAAACACCGTTGTGTAAGTTCACCACGATACGCCGTGTGAATGAACAAACCGCACAGAGACCAAGGACCATTGTTTCGCGAGAGCTACCACGCATGCGCGCAAGAAGAAAATTTCCCAGGATGCCTTTAAATCAAGATGGCGAGGCACTTTTCAGCCGAGTGTGTCATTCCTATTTCCCCCGCCACGTCTTTCCACACTTTGTGCTTGTGGACGAGACCATCCAGCTTTTTTTGGACTTCAGTGGAGCCTACCACCGTAATCAGCTGGATGGTCTCGTCGTACATCCATGTGCTTCGCTTTTGGGTTTTCTTTCGATGAAGTTTTGGACATTTGCTCAAAATTACCGATTGTATATCGTTTTTCGCCATGTTTTGCACTGAGCTGTGAGAGTGGTAGAGAGAGGACGGACGCTAACAATAAACATACAATACAATAGCGCGGGAAAATGAATGGTAATCAATACATGCAATAGCGATTCCACGCTAGCTGTGCGGATACCAGTTAACTGCACTATAAACAATGTTGACCTTTGACACCCCAAAAGACGAAGGCTATGTGACACGGGACGTTGGTTTCTTCGCTGTGTGAAAGGTCGTATCCGAGTTTGACCAATGTCCGTGGTCAATATAACTGACGCCCGAGACCAAGGACCCTAGTTTGCGTTTGTCATGTGAAAAGGGCTTATGACACCATGCAAAGTATCCCTGTCTGGGCCATACAGTACCGAGTCCATCAAAATCCAACAAACCCTGCTGTTGGAGTTTGAATGGTTTGGTGTGGTTAGGGTTAATGTTTTATTTTATTTTAGCAATTCTAACATGTGAGGTATGGGTGCCATGGCCGAGCGGCCTAGCACATCGGACTTGTGTTCTGATGGCTGAGTCACCAGAATGTGGGTTCGAATCCTGGCCGCCACCGTGGTGCTTGTGTCCTTGAGCAAGACATTTTACCGTAATTGCTTCTCTTCACCCAGGAATATAAATGGGTATCAGAAATAGCTGGGGAAGTAACGTGGGATAGACTGGCATCCCCTCCAGGGGAAATAGAAATATTCTCAGTCATTTCATGTTAACTAAACCGGAGATAAGCACTGGCCTGATGAGCCAACGTGGCTCAGGACAGACGACTACTTTACTAACATGTGAAGGAGGGAATTGGCTAAAAGTATAAGAGGGTCAATAAAATCAAACATGTGGGCCATTTACATTTATATCAATACACATGTATTGCAACAGAAACACTATCACCGATTATCTCTAAAATCCTAGAAAGATGGATACACTCAAACATATACTCGTACCTTGATGAAAACAATTTCATTCCTACACGTATGTGTCAATCTGGATTTCGGCCTTTGCACTCAACAGAAAGTACACTAAACGATTTAACAAATGAGTGTCTCCAAGCTATGGATCACGGGAAAATGACCGGTACAGTTTTCCTAGATCTTAGCAAGGCATTTGACTGCGTTGACCATAAAATTCTTTTGGAAAAACTGCAAAAGTTGAACATGTCAACTTCAGTAATTAACTGGTTTAAGTCCTATTCCAGTGATCGCAGTCAAACTGTTAATATTGACAAACATATGTCAAAATCCTTGCCTCTAAGTGTCGGTGTACCACAAGGATCAATCTTGGGCCCATTATTGTTTATTATATATATACTACCGGAATAAAGTAACTGTGCATCATTTGAAGTTATGCTATTTTTTAATGAAAAAAGATAATACAATGATTTGTGGTGTTCTGTTAAATCACTGTTTAACTGTTAACAGGATAATCTCGAAATTTGTATGCTTGGACACTAGGCTTCGTGACACGTCCTTGAAGAGATGTGGTGTCAAAAGTCAGTTCACAAACTCAGTATCGTGTGTGTCCACCATTGGCGTTGATGCAGGCTTGACAACGACGACGCATAGACGACACTAAGCGATTGAAGAAAGCTTTGGGAATGTTGTTCCATGTCTGAACCAACGCTTGTCCCAATTCAGCTAACGTCAATGGCTGATTCTGGGCTTGACGTAAACGTCGCTCCATTTCATCCCAAGCGTGCTCGATAGGGGGCAGGTCCGGAGAAACAGCTGGCCAGGGGAGTACCGGAATGTTCTGCTGTCTCAGGAAATCTGTCACAACACGAGCGACATGTGGACGGGCATTATCTTGCTGAAGCGTGATGTTACGTCCTTGTCTTTGAATGAACGCTTGCATATGAGGCCCAATGATCTCGTCCCTGTATCTCAGACCTGCATCAACGCCAATGGTGGACACACACGATACTAAGTTTGTGAACTGACTTTTGACACCACATCTCTTCAAGGACGTGTCACGAAGCCTAGTGTCCAAGCATCAGATTTCGAGATTATCCTGTTAACAGTTAAACAGTGATTTAACAGAACACCACAAATCATTGTATTATCTTTTTTCATTAAAAAATAGCATAACTTCAAATGATGCACAGTTACTTTATTCCGGTAGTATACATACGACCTGCCTCTTTATGTATCCAAAATGTGTAAGTTATATATGTATGCCGATGACTCCACACTAATTTGCAGTTCCGAAAGCATTGCCGAAATTGAAACTAGTCTGAACATGTCACTAGACATGATTCATCGGTGGTCCATTAAAAACAAAATCAAAGTTAATGCCAGTAAAACTAAATGTATGCTCATTGGCTCGAAGAAAAAGATAAGCGCGCACGAGCTCATCGTACACATCAATAATAATCCAGTGCATAACGTTAAATCATTTAAATGCTTGGGTGTTATTATTGACGAAATCTTAAGTTGGAACCAACATGTCAAATATGTAAAGAAGACTGTTTCCTCGAAATTAGCTATGTTAAAAAGAATTCGGGACTGTGTAACTCAAAAGCACATGCACACCCTTATTTTAAGCTTAGTCATGCCTAGTCTAGATTATTGTTGCACAGTATGGGGTGACCGTTACACATCTCATAACACTGTCTTGAACAAATGTCTCAAACGTGCAGCCAGAATAATACTGAAATGCGACTTTCTGACTCCATCAGCTGACATGTTCAAAAAGCTTGACTGGCTTGCCTATCCAGAGAAAGATAAATACAAGAAAGCTATTCTTGTTTTTAAAAGCATTAATTCCTTGGCCCCGCAGTATATGGCAAATTTATTTACACCACACGTACAAACTCGAGAAACTCGTCAATCTGCCGAAAAGATACTGAAAATTCCCTTTGCACGAAAGGAGTCTTACGTCTCGAGTTTTGCTGTAACTGGTGCCACAATTTGAAACAACCTTAGTACACACCTTAGAACTATGTCTTCTCTGAGCTTATTCAAATCAGTACTTCGTCAAACATAAATACATTATATTCACATGATCAACTTCAAGGGAAAAATGCTAATTTACTGAGTCGTGTGACTTGACTAAAAGGAGTTTTTATGGGTTTTTCGCCCTTCCCGTAATTAGCGTAAATTTCAGTGTCACATACATGTATAATATTTCTTGTACTGTTGTCTTTTGTAATCTTTATTTTTGTCCTTATTGTACGAGTGTTGATGTTCAGTGAATTTTGATGTTTGTTTTATACGATTGTGAAGTTGTTTAATTTAATATATTATTCTATTGTTTTATGAGTGTTTGCAGGGCCCCAATGGAAACCAGTTCTTAACTGTTTGGGCACACCCTGGGTAAATAAATGGAATAAATAAATAACAAATAAAATCACACTGCTAGATGGACCTTTTAGGGTAGTGAGCATGACTACTGTTAACTCTCCAACAATCAGTGCAATTTTTGAAACAACCCATTCAGGCCACTCCAAGCCATTACATGTAGCTGTTGCCAGTGGCCTCCTATGGTTACCCTTCTATGCACTGTCACACCACTGAGATTGTGCAGGGTAAAGTTGTCTCCCATTGATACATTTAAGGCCATACTAATATGTTCAAACATTTACAGTGGCCTTGGGTGGCACACAGTTGATTTTGTAAGATTAGTTGGAAAGGACAGCAGGCTTGTACATGTATGTACTGAAGGTTGCTTAAGAACAGAATTTTGTGTTTTGGAGTGGCCTCCATGTGTAGCAGGGTTAAATTAAGGTACATTATTTATGTGTACCCAACAGGTAATGAGTCATTCTGATGGAGAGTCACACATGGTGAGATAAAGTTGATATTAAACCTGGATGGAGAGAGGTCTTAGACCCATCTGCATTTAGTGTTATCTTAAGCTGAAAGATATCTTTCCATGGGTGACTCTCCATAAAGATGACTCATTACCCGTTGACACTAAATAATAGAGAACAAGTGTTCCATACTACATGTACCATCATGGATCCCCTTTGAAATACAAGCTACAAGCTTCGTCTTACATTCAACATAGTTCAATTCAATTACATTTGACATTTATTTCCTTTTTGGAAATCATAAAAGTAAATCAATGTAATATTAAACGATATTTTTAATATGCACATAAGGATGCAAGAACACCAAATTGATCATGAAATATAGTCTGCCAGTAGCTAGCTTTGACCAAGGCCCATAGTATTAACCAGAGGGGTGTCTGGGTATCTTTTGGACACCCTGTTTCAATTTTGGACACCCTGTTTCAATTTTGGACACCCTATTCCATCTGTCATTTACATGTAAAAGTATTGTAAATAAACAATTTGGACACCCAGTTTTGAAATTTCAAGCAAATTTGGACACCCTTGTTCTAAATCCTGGCTAACCCCTTGCCAAGGCCGTTTTTGAAGTGCACTTACTGGGTATGGTAACACCAATGCCTGGCCTGAGAAATTCAGTGCACAAAACGAGACACCTACAAACTGCATTGGCCGGTGTGCTCTCCCAAGATACAAATGTAGGGCCCAACACATACACTGTACTGCAAGAACAGAGACTGACCGAGGGGTGTAGGTAAGGCTGTGAAATGTGACACCTACAGTTCATTATAGATAGGTAAGGCTGTGAAATGTGACACATACAGTTCATTATAGATGATGTCCAAACATGGCCCCTAAGCTGTGTCCCAATAATGACATATGTGGCATTTACGTGCACAACTCACATCACATACCGATGGTCACTGTACTGTGGAAACTCGTAACCCCAAATAACTGTGTGCTGGGCTCCACTTGGAACCTAAGATGTTTTCGACAAGTTTAAAAACTGATGTGCCTTATTCAATGCTGTTGCTGGGCCAACCAATAACCAATGAGAATATGCCTTATGTGGTCAATTTGGAACATAAGCATAATGAGCTCTACCTGGAAGTTTGGCAAGAAATAAGGATCAAGGAGCGTCGCCAACGAATGGGCACAGTATGTAATGCAAGGATATGTATATCTGTGTGTATTCATACAGAAAGCAACACAGATTTCTGCTACCGCAAAACGTTCAGACACCCCTTGGTCAAGACTATTCTATGAACAAATAGAATTGACGATTTAAACATTTATAATTTAGCAATTCACTCTCAAGTGTGTCTGGTTTATGTTCGACTGATTGTCGTAAATGTACATGAATTTATACATGTAGTCCTGAAAAATTTAAAGGATGTAAAATCAATCAATGAATTAGTAAGTCAATCAACAAATAAATGTAGATACATGTACAAAAATCAATAATAGTTATACTAGCATTTTGTGGTTTTCAAATAATTTGGCTTATCAACACTACTTTTTACAACCATTGTTCCTTGTAATTTTATATTGCATTGTTCTTACCATGTATTTTGTTTTCTTGTTTACACTGATGTGTCATTGCGCCATGAGCGTCTCTTTTGACGGATACCGGCACATTACAAATGTTCATTATTATTGTTATTTTTACTGTATACATGTATATCCCCTTGAAAGACTCAGACAAAGTAAACGGGTGTAACTATACATGCACTAAAAAGCTACACATACATGTATGTATGTATGTACGTGCATGCATGGAGGAAGAAAACAGAAGGAGTCACAATGAAGGCATATCAAAGGTTCAATGTCTTTTGCCGCGGTCGTAAAATTTCTAAGCCAGCGCTAATCGTTTAATCCGATTATCGAGGAGAACTACAGCCAGGCTTTCTTTGCACATGCGCATTGCGCGCATTGCTGACGCGTTGTCCTATTGCACTACACGGAAGGCTGGCTCCCGATCCAACTCGACCTACGAATCCAACACTGCAATATCTTCATTGCACAGCATCGCACAAATATGAGGATTGAAATGATAAAAAGCTAAACAACACGTCTTTGAATTTGATAATTTGTTGGCTTCCGGAGATCACCGGAAATATCCTTAAAATAAGTTGCTAAAAAGACACTTTATTGTAACATCTGAATGTTATATTTACCGTAAGTCAGCTTCGGATTCGCCAAATTTGACGATCAAAACACCAAAATACTCGGTGGAAAAATCGCTATTGAAGACAATGAACTGCGCAATATAAAAAGCCCGAAAAGTAGTGCGCATACGTTTTGTGTTTATTCGTTTGCTACAGATTTCTACCCTCCAATTATGTATGCTGGTCGCGAGCAGGCCGAGCGGCAAAAGACATTGTACACAAGGGGATTATCGCGGTCGTAAAACTGGTAAGCGTTGCGGGCGGCCGTAACGTATTTTCAATGGGCCACTCCGAAGTGCTAATTGGTTATGAGATAAGAGGCTGTAGTTCTCCTCGATAATCGGATTAAACGATTAGCGCTGGCTTGGAAGTTTTACGACCGCGGCAAAAGACATTGAACCTTTGATATGCCTTCGTTGTGACTCCCGTTTTCTTCCTCCATGGTGTATGTATGTATATCAAACCGTGTTGAAGATAGTTGAGTGTTATTATGCGCATATTTTACATTCACACCATGGCTCAACAAATCCGATTGGTCAATAAGGAATTTCAATCAACAGCTGTTGATTGGTCAATTGATGTACACTTACTTGGAAGTGGAGGCACTCGGTCATGTACATGTATTCCTCTACCATATTCACATGTATAATTAACATGTTTACAATTACAGTAAAAAAAAGCCTTATGGCTTCCTTTCTTTCCCAAATGTAACATTATTTTCTAATCAATTTACACTGTATTTATTTATTTAGCAAGGCTATGTCCACACATTGGGCCCTGCATACATATATACAATTGCACATGGAAATGCCGATAATTTATTCATACTTATTAATGAATAAATTATACAAATAATTTTTGTTGTATACTAAGATACACTGCTCTTATATTGTTTGTTAACATTGAAATAAACGTCATTGAAATATTTGTACAGTATGTACATGTAAGGTATTGTGAAAAGCTAATTCTTAAGACTCAAATTTTATGTTCACACTGTATATAAGTTTCCATGGAAACCAATGGAGCAAATTCCCATTCTTTCTGGTTTGTTTACATTTACGTATCAACAGCACAATGACAAACCTTTTCATTTATTCTCCAACAAAATCGATAATTATGGATATCAAGTTTTTTTTAAATGTTTGTGTTTTTGGGGGTGAATAAATGATTTACTTTTAAAGAAATAAATTGTTTTGTGTACCAATTTGTTTGTTAATGTTAAATGCAAAATTCAACGCCAGATATTGTACGTATGTTCCATTGCACTTTTACAATGTTCGTAATCATAGCAGTTGTACATGTCATTTAATTACCGTGAAGTTAGTCTTGGTTTAACCCTAACTCCCTAAACAAAGGCAGTTGGAGGATTTTGAAGGATTTTGAAGGATTTTGAAGGATTTTTATTGTTCAGTAACAATGCTTAGGGAGTTAGGGTTAAGGCTGTGTTTGTATGTTTTTGATTTACAATCCATCGCCGTACGCCACAGGAGGGCGCTATCTCTATCTCTACATGAACAGCTATCAAATAGTCTTGTTGAATCTCCCCCGAAAACGGGGGGAACCACTACGCATGCGTCAATTTCATATGCTAGCGCGGCCCACATTTTTGGGAAACAAATTAAATGTTTTTTATAAATGTTCGCACCAAAAATGTGGGCCGTGCTAGAATATCAAATTGCAATTTTTGTTTTTTAATCGAAATATTTTTTTTAAATCATGATTTGCCGATATCTTGATACATGTAACTTGAAAAGGTTCTGGATATCATAATCGAATAAAAAAAAAGTATTGTGATATTTGATATCGTGTTATCGCCAAAACTTAGTCATGCAAAGCCCTTGACTAATGTAGTAGCAATTTTCATTGAGAGGCCTAACTCTATTGGTTAATTCATTCTGTGTGATTGACAAGCAAGTTCAGTATCTCCAGGAATAGCATGAATGTACACACATACTAATGGCTTGAATGCCTACAGACACAAAGTGGGTCCGCAACAGTTTGACTCATACATCTACATGTACTTACATTAGCTCCCAAAGCCACTGGAAGATTTACAATTTCCGTGATTCTATGGATGGAAATATGGCTCAGAATCACTCATGTTACAACCTATGATTAAATCTCATCCATTTCGGTCCACTTAAAATGATGTACTCAGTTTTTTTTAAAGAAGCATGAAGATAGGGTCTTCAGAAACAGCAGGAACAAATTTGCAACTCACGTGCAAGCACATATCCAAGCACACATGTCCAAGCACACATGTCCAAGCACCTAGATCCATACACAATGCTTAGATTTAGCAATAATCATAATCAGCAACTTGTTACTTTTCAATGGTTTATGCACTCAGATCAATTACATTATGGCAAATGTTTCAATCTTTGAAACTACTAATTTACAATATAAGTACTTGCTATGAGCGCTTACTACATACTTGACAAACGATTATTCAAGTATTAAATATTACAAATCTTGCTCAGAACAAACAGTATCCATGGAGCTCAGGAAGGAACAAAGTAATGTACTTTCCTGGCAATCAACAACCATTTCCTTTCTCCAAAACAGTTTTGTGACCTTGACCTGAAATTGCCCTCACAGCAAAGCCATTGTTAAGATCCATTGTCTATCACTTGTGTTTGTATACATAATTTGCACTTTCCTTTCAAACAGAAAATCTCAGGAATTTTGTTAAAAAGAATTTGGCAAACCTTTTTTAAAAGTAAGTATGCTTACTCTTTGAATTGAGATGTATATGCACAGTGTACATGTATATTAAATTCCTAAATTCAAACGAATTATTTTCCTTTTCTTACAAATGACAGCACATCAGAAAAAATTATATGTAGGGAAGATTCACCATCAGCTTAACACTAAGGTTTACAATTTGGTTATTTTTTATTTACCAATTTATTCCTCACATATCTTGAAAACCCTAACCCCCAAATAGTTTTGGCTACTAGGAACCTTCCGGAATCCACCAAAATCCAACACCATGCATTGGCTATACAGTACAGAATCCATCAAAATCCAACACCATGCATGGGCTATACAGTACGGAGTCCACCAAAATCCAACACGATGCATAGGCTATACAGTACGGAGTCCACCAAAATCCAACACCATGCATGGGCTATACAGTACGGAGTCCATCAAAATCCAACACCATGCATGGGCTATACAGTACGGAGTCCACCAAAATCCAACAAGTACGGAGTCCACCAAAATCCAACACCATGCATGGGCTATACAGTACAGAGTCCATCAAAATCCAACACCATGCATGGGTTATACAGTACGGAATCCACCAAAATCCAACACCATGCATGGGCTATACAGTACGGAGTCCATCAAAATCCAACACCATGCATGGGCTATACAGTACGGAGGCCATTAAAATGCAACACAACCAACTGTTGGAGTTTGATGGGTTTGGGGTGGTAAGAGTTAACCCTAACTCCCTAGACAACAAAGGCAGTTGGAGGATTTTTAAGGATTTTTATTGTTCACTAACAATGCTTAGGGAATTAGGGTTAATTAATGTAAGAAATTAAAAATACGGCCCATTATCTAATGACTAGCCACTGCCGGCTAGACACTATTCCCAAATGGCCTCGTACACTGCACTGAAGATCTTCTGGATAACAGATCTAGAGGTTTTGTTGGCATGCCTTGAGAATTTGTATGTGTCAACTTGGTCAATAGCGTCCTTGTACCTTAGGTTGTGTGAACAACTGGTTCCTGGATGAAATTTCCTCTCTGAAAAACCACTTTTGGGAAAATTCAATGGCCATTTGCTTTAAATTGAAGGTCAAATTGTTTACAAAATGTATACATAATCCTATGGTACATGTAGTTCCTTTGTCTGCTCAAGCATACCACAATATAATTATATTCACTCACAGTAGGTGATGGGTCAATAATCTGTACACTGTATCAAAGAGGTTCCTCATTCATGCATACGAAATATACACATGAACATGTACATATTGTTTAATGAATCAAGATGTGTACGAGATTGGCAGACTACATTGTGACTCATGAACAAGAGCAGGCTACTTACTAAGAAAATTAATTAGTGATATTAGGTTGCTCCCAGTCAGTTTGGGTGCCCGCAAAAATGTTGTGCCATAATAATTATCCTGTCACGACAAACATTGCTATCCCAATCTGGCTAAATGTATATTCATACATGATATGGTCTATTTTGTTAGAAAATCAAAGAGAAGTACGCATTGAAAACTGTTATTTAAAATTTAATTTGGCCAAAAAAAAACATCCATGTACATTGTGTAGGTTGTCAAATTAGCAACCATCACATATTGTACACCTAAATATCCTCATTTTTAAAACCAGTAAAGTATAAGTGTAAGGACACAATACTGACTAACTTTCATGGTGCACAAAATGATCTTGATTTTCTTAAATAATTTGACTATTTTGAACTGTTTTTTATTTTAGATAATATTTGTATATATGTTTAAGAGACAAATAAAGATAAAATAAAGTGTGAATACATGTTGTGTCACTTTTAATTCACGTTTACAAACCGATTTTATTGCCAAAATGGCGTCTAAAAACGGGACATTAATTGAACAAAGTTCATCAAATCAAACACTTTACATATCCCTTACTTATTTTCCTCACGATGTGCATATAACTTGAGTAACTTAATGAAGAAATAAACTGGCTCCTAAAAAAAAAAAAAAAAGATTTCACGAGCCTCAAAAATGATCGCTAAATCTGTGTTCACGTTAGTTACACATCATGTC
Organism: Zoroaster sp. YZ-2022; assembly: GCA_029582265.1. NCBI lineage: Eukaryota > Metazoa > Echinodermata > Asteroidea > Forcipulatida > Zoroasteridae > Zoroaster > Zoroaster sp. YZ-2022. The sequence goes on along the minus strand of CM055827.1, from coordinate 2,021,323 downwards.
CACCAAATCATACGATGTTAAAACGGCCAGATATTTTTTTTTACAAAACTCATCCTTACCAAACTAAGCCATTTTTTATTGGGAATAAGCTACATAATCATGGTGTAAACATTTTTTTGCTTTGACTTTTATTGTTGGGTACTAGACTGAAAAGTGGACACCATGTAACTTATGTTGACTTTCACACGCCAATCGAGAAAATACAACAGGGAGGAAAATCTACTTGGCACATTACTTGGCACATTATCTCTCCAATGCTATTTTCAAGTACAAGGGTGTCCATTCTCATGACTTCAAAGTAAATTACAACTTTCCACCAATATTTTTGTTCACCCCGTGTCTCATTTTTGTCAGCCAGTATTGTGTCCTTGCACATAAAAGTTGTGAACCTACATGTACATTATCAATTAATATTTATGCTTAACATATCTCATGGTGTTTCATCTTTCTTAAATGTAGTAATAGTAGGGTTGACAATAAAACATTTTAAATTGCTTTATATGAAGTTATGTTGGAATTTTCTTAAAGGGCTTGGTGAGTAGATTACACAGAACACTTAATTTTAAAAATTGGTCAAGGTGTTACCAAGTTATGGTCCGATAAAGATTTCAGAATGTGCTGTTTCCCTATACAACAAATGTCAACAAAGCAACAATAAACAAAAAATGTTTTTATACCATCTCATTTATTTTATTTACACCTATCAAGCATCTCAATTCACCTTTTCTTGTATGTATGTTGCCTATATTTTTCATATCAGTGGATTTTTTCCAGAGGATACATCACATTATGAAGATATAGCTCACTAAAAATGCCTTGAAGTGCCAAAACTGGCCTTTTTTAAGCCGAAATCACAATAAATTCTCAAAATTTGCATATTTTAAGTATCCTTTTCATAATGATTGTAGAGGATCTTGTGAATCATTTTGCATATTCTGAGTCTTTGTTACTCATATTTAAAGTATATATGTGTTCCAAGCTGAGAACATTAATGGTTGTTGTGTAAAACTGGCATAAATTTGGGCTTAAATACCAAATTTTCCTTTGTTTTTGCTCTGGAGACTAAGTCCGGCTAATTAAATATGCAAAAATGTCATAAGTTAAGTTCTGTCAATCCTATTCCACTCAAATTTGGTCATTGAGTAAACATTTGGATACCAATATACTCAAAGTAAAAGAAAAACAATTATAATAATTTCACAGGTAATTTAGGATCAAAAGCCTTGTTTTTCATTACTTTAATAAGCTAATTATATATTCATAACGTTATAAATAATGACAATAATTTATAAATCTTGACAATAATTTCAAATCTCCATTGTCCCAGTCCCACTTCAAAGCAAATGCTGTGCATGATCCAGTCAAAAAGTAGGAATTTTCACCGATTCATTTTTTTTAATTTTTTTTGTTGTAAATTTATGTGTGAGGCCAGTGATATTTTTTTAAATCCTTCAAACTTAAAAAAACAAAAATCATATTTTTTTACTTTATCATAGCTCTTATCTCCAAATTTAATAATCTGTACATTTGTTTTTGGGGGCAAATTGCATGAAAAAGTAAAAAGTTCAAATTGATTCCCCATTGATTTGTGCAGTGTTTTCTTCCCCATTGTTTATCCAAAAAAACTGGCCTACTGCACATGCGTTGCACGATCGTATTGCAGACGCTATGCATGCAATCCTCACACCACAAGTAGCCTACTGCACATGCGCCTTACAATCGTATTGCAAACGCTATAGTTCATGCAGCATGCACGCACCAAATCGGCATTTCTTTCAAATCTTCGGATTGAATTAACGATAAATTGAGACAATAAGAACTAATGTATTTAAAAATAAAGTCCACTTTATAACATAAATGTTAATGTTCAGGAACTTGTAATCACCATCTTCCACCAAAATCCTGGCAATTTCATGTTGATTTTCGGGAGAAAGTCCGACACTTTTAGCGAGTGATCGTAGATCTCTCTCGCTCGGTCAACTGCATCGTGTGTGTGACTCCGCGTTACCGTGGCGGTCGTGAAAAATTGCATCCGTCTGAAGAAAAACGTGCGATTATATCTCGTATTATCTACTGGAAAATGACGTCTGATTTCATTCCAACTTCATGTGGGGATGGATTATCGTTCGTACTTTCGGTTTATGGTGCCGCGTTTTGCGAAATTGGCATTGTTTTTCAAAGATGTTCGACGGATTTTCAACGATGTTTTCTGCACCCCCCGACTCGCCTATCGATAACGTGCACGTTGAAATCAGTTCCTTGCAAAGCAGGCTTTATTTTTGGTGCCCACATTCGACTAGATACGACAACCGTTTCCGGGTAAAATGTCAACTTGAAAATTGGAGGCTTCAGATGCGTTGGTAACGTTGTTTCGAAGCAAGCCGGGAGCGCGGGAGGTGGGAAATTCAGAATGCTATTTATCGTGTATTTAAAAAATATTTTCGAATTTTTCTTTCGCATTCTAATACATAAAGGATTAGATTTTTTTATGATATGAAAAATAAGCTGCTTTCTTATGCTTAAAGTCTCTAAATATCAACACAAAAATTGCAAATTCTCATGTTGTTACGCCTTGTCTAGTGGGGTAAAACGGTGTGTTTGACGAGCCTAGTAATAGTAAATACTCAAAGTCGCATGTAAACTTATAATTGATATCTGCAACACAAACTTTCAATCAAAAAAATATATATAAAAATCTCTAATCTCTAATCTTTTTTAAAAATCTCTAATCTTTTTTTAATGCATTAAGTAGAGAGTACATAGTGTAACATACCCGACCGAAAATATCATTACCTGGTTCCATTAGGCTTGGGCGATATCGATTTTTTTCATCCACGATATATCGTCAAACATATATCGCGATATTCGATAATATCGCGATTATTTTTGTTTTTCACGCATGAGTGCTTTAGAGCCGGTACCCGTCTACAAGTGTCACAATAAATTGCCAGTGCTTACCTGAGAGACACGTGCAATTGCGCCGTTCACGAGTGCAACATATGGGGCGGGTTTTCGCTACCCTAACCAGAAATAAAACGGCACAGCTACGCGAAAATGCAAGTACTTGTACATTTACAAATTTAGTGTGTTTATTGTTTGACATTCATCTTATTTATTGCCGAGGTTAAATCGATCGATTTTCCCCTACTTAATTTTAATTTATTGGGACATTTTAATTCAATTGATAGTTCTTTTTTCTTTTTTATATACATGTATATGTTTAATTTTTGCTTTTTCTTGCCTTGTTTTTTGGATTTTTTGGATTTTTTGGATTAATTAACATTTATAAGTTGTGCAGCTAATTCCATTATCTTCTTATTCATTGTTCAGACTTTTCTCTTGAAGACAGCCATCTTGCATGCTTCGGGGTGGGGGGAGGGGTTTGAGGAGGGAGTAACTTGATGAGGGAAGGGGATTGCAGAGTGGGTGGAGTGCTTTGTAATGGATTATGGGACATTATTACATTATATATTTTTAATTAAATAAATTTAAATAATTTTAAGTCTATCCTATGTGTAGATAACCTCTTCAAGTTAGGATCGGCAGGCTTTCGAGTCAAAGTGTTTCATTATACTTTTGTCGGTCCTGGCCAACTTGGATAGGGTGGTTTTATTTTTTATTTTTGTGTATTAGAATTGTATGTTGTTCATGTATGTACGTTGTACCTGTTGTTGAAGGCCGAATAAATAATAATAATAATAATAAAAATAATAATAACGTAACCAGACAATTGTTTTCAGTTTGTGACATGTTCAGTCATCAACGTTTCTCAAAATAGAACTTACTCGTGAGTGCTAGTAACTTGAAAGATATACTGGTGTACAAACAATCACTTAATCATGTTTTAACACTTTTTACAATCCGCCATCTTGAAACTAAGCGTAACCGATCACACAAAGTTCGGTTTATGTTTGGTCAGAACCATGATGTCATCGCAGCACAACCGAACTTGCGAAAACGCTTAACCAATGACCAAAGCCCAAACATGTTTCTGGTTACGGTCGCAAAAATGCACCCATCGCTATTGGCAAATCGTTTGCATAATAATTATGTGGGACGATTACTGCGTCGTGCATCCCAATCAAATCATCAGCCCGAGTTCACGTGATTCACGCGTTCCATGTGACTGGGTCATAGTATAAACACGTGACTAGGTTTATTCCTGCATATAGTACCGTGGAGAATAAAACCATGTGATTCAGAAAATGTGGATTGTAGTCACAATATTTTAACTAAACGTCACATGGTTTATCAAGAGTACGTGTATGTGTTTTCTCACACGAGACAAAAGTCCCAGTATGGTACAACAGAATAGTGTCCTAATCTCTCAACTTTGAACGAGCCACTGCCGATCGATGCTTTGATTAAATTCATGACTGTGTTTTTAAGGTAACGCCCATATTCTGCATATATTTAAATGTGTATGATAATATACTCGACTGTGGTGCGCCATGGATAGATAGTGAGACGTAAACATTGTCTCCACATTGTTGATCAAATACCCCATTCAATCGAATCCCAACACTGAAATCAGTCTTAATAGATTTCTTTGAGTGACGGTGGATTATTAAACAACAACTTGTCAGGCGGCTCCTTTGTGATCTGACAGTCGGTTTACTACAGAAGTAGTTCGATTTTGTTTCTCACGAAAGCTGAAAAGACTTCCTAAGTTTTTTTCCCATGGAATTTCTGGCCCAAATGACAATCGAGGATTTTGTTTAATCGCGATGTATTTTTTTCTTCACGATAATTTTTTTTCATCGCGATATTTTTTTTTCATCGCGATATTTTTTTTTTCATCGCGATCTGCCGATATCTCGATGATTTAAAAAGTTCTCGATATCATAATCGCGTAAAAAAAAATATCGCGATATTCGATATTATCGTGTCATCGCCCAAGCCTAGGTTCCATTTTTCGGTTCCAATTACCCGTAAACGAATTTTTAAAATTCCGACTTAACATTTTAACCCTCTTATAGGTTTAACACTCAAAGACACTCAAAATGTTTATGTCTCTCTTAACCCATTGACTTTGTGCAGTGTACTCAAATCCACTCAAAATTTGTATGTAACTCCCAACCCATTGACTTTGTGCAGTGCACTCAAATAAATGCAAGGACATGTGGCTAGGAGGTCAAACCAAAACCACTGGACAGTACTACACAGCTCTGTATGACTCTGTGGTTTGACCTACTAATTGGCAATGCACCCAAAAATACTCAAAAATACTCAAGTGACTGTCTGTGAGTGCCGTGCTGACTGGGCTAAATTTCAGACTGGGCATAGGAGGGTTAATCCACACAAAATTATGGAAGGCTCTGATTATTTGCTGACAAAATGAAGAAAACTTAGATAAAGGCTTTAGAAGTAACATTTGCCGACAACCTTTAACAGACTTGCCAGCTTTGTTTGAAACTTGTGTTCATACAAGTTAGTTATTTTATTCGGGAGAATTTATGTGTTTTTACAAAATTGTTTACGGGTACCCGGGTATCCAAAGATTTTGAATTTCGGGTATCCAGTTCCCGAAATAACCAAAAACGGACAGCCCTAGTGATGTATGATCAAAATATGCCCAAAATAACAAAAGGAATAGCTAGCATCATGTAAAAGACTTTTAGAGCAGATTCAGAATGCATTTTAATCTGATTTGTTAGCAACAAGATCGACAAAAATCGTGATATTTATCACACATTTTCTCATTTGTTAACTTTTCAGGTGTATACTTAAGTTGCATGTATGTAAAACCATTGAAAAATAGATGTAGGGCCTATACTTTTTTGAATCTTGATTGTCAGTTTAGTTCATCTTTGACCCACTAAAAGTGTGGAGATGGGGCTTTTGGTGCGGTCTCACCTCAGGTAAGGTTGTCGCCCGTTTACTTGGACTGGGTTTCCGAGGACATCACAAAGTGGCTTGCTTGTACCCACCCTGGTTTACAAGTAAACGTTGCGACATCCTTGAGGAAAACAGTGAAATTTTGGAACAACATTGCACATCTTAAGCATCTTATTCTTAAGTAATTTAATATATCCTAGTATTTTAGTATTGCTGTAAAAGTAAAACTAAAAGAACATATTAATCAACACAAACATGAATAACAAAAACAAATTTCTGAAACAAAATATATTGGTCATTACATGAATGATATTCACCTCGAAAACAAACCATGTGAGTAGGTAACGCAGTAGCGTCCATGTCAGTGCTAGAATCAGAACCAAATAAAGATCGCTCCATTTCGCCTCACAGTACGTCCGAACTTCACCCATAAATCCGTCTGGATGGACCGGTTCTGTACGATAATACTCCGGCATCTCCGTCACAAACATCTTCACCAACCCATAATAGTCCGGGTAAAATAAAAAGTCTTCAAAAAAAGGCATATTTTTTGAAGGATTTGGGTTGATGTGCAAGATCAAATTCAGCCAGTCAACAAATGCACAGTGTTATTACACGACATACATGTACATGTACGCACGTATAAAACTAGTACAATACACATGGGCGCTTATCACTAAAATTAAAATGAGGCGTTGACTTCAGTATGTGAATGCGTACGACGAGACGACCGCATGCACACCGACCGGCTTCCCATCGCCTGATGATGGTATCGACAGATGATATGGCGGTTAGTCGGTATTATTAGTAGTATCGATACTAGCTCTGGTGATGTTTTGCATGGGTGGGGCACGTGGGAACGAAGGGGGGACGGGGTGGACGGCGTTGTTCACCATGTTACTCTTGAAGGGGGTATTCTCTCCCCACCCCACACACCCACACAAACACGCACTTTTGTCAAGGGGTCTGCAGGGAAAAAAAACTTTTGGGTCAATTAAACAAAATAAAAAGTTGAACAAACTCCTCGTTTTATATTTGAATGTTATTGTTTTCCCAAGATCCCCCAAAATGTCACTACATTTGGCAAAAAATTGTGTTGAATTTTTTCTCATACCGTCTCTTAAAAATAATAATAATTTTGATTAATTTTGATTTAAGGAGTGTTTCAAACTCCTCAAATTTGCTTGGGGTAAATGGTTGGATAGGATGGGGTGACACTGGAATTTGACATTTTTAATCACTCCCACCCCATCCCACCATTCCAACATTTAGACAAAGGTGGAAATTAAAAATGAACGTATAGTCAGGGGAAATCGATTTGTTACATTTATCGATTCTTTTATAATTATTCGAATATATTATATTCGATACTACCACCAATGAGTAATCAGAAATCAAAACAGCACCACCACCGGTATAATGGTCATAGAATCACAACCTCGATATCATTACCTTCAACAAAAGTATACGAGAATCAATGAAAAAGTCCTGGGTAAAAGTTCACGTAAGGCTTGGAGCGGTCTGATTTTCAACCGTTCCACCCACCCATTTATAGTTAAGTTTTTCTTGAACGTGGGCGCAAAAAAAATGTCACGTGTGAATGACTATAACTGAAGTACGAGGAATAGGCATTTTGCAATATCTAATCTGTAAAATTGAACACCTTATGAAAGTTGAATGGAAGACAGGGTTCGTACGGGTCATGGAAAACCTGGAAAGTCAGGGAATTTTGCTTTTGCATTTTCCAGGCCTTGAAAGTCATGGAAAAGGCTAAACTTCTTTAAAAGTCATGGAAAGTCATGGAATTTCAGGCCCGTACGCAGGGGGGGGGGGGGGGGGTGCGACGGGTGCATACGCACCCCCCCAAATTACCAAAAGGTCCACAAAAGGTCCACATGAAAGGGCGCGAAACCGACGTTATATAGTTTCCCAAGGCATTTTTGGTCCCATCAGTACAAATTCGCACCACCCCATAAAAAATCCTGCGTACGGGCCTGAATTTTAAGACTTATTAAAACCAGTTCGCGTCGGAGGCCGTGTACACACGCAATTTTTTTTCGTACCGCGGATCGGAGAGCGTCTAAACATGCCATAGGGAACTCGGGAATATTTGTATGCATGCTCGGTTGATCGACGTGATAACGAGCCACGTGCGTAAAGTGACGTGCACAGAAGACGTGCCACACGCTGTGGAAGCTTCCATTGTCCTTTCGGGTGACGTGAACACGCCATTTTGGCAGTGCTCGTGCTTCGGTTGACGTGTTATTGTGCAACGCTTGTTCGGCTCAAGAGTGGGGGCCGTGTAAACGCGCTCGCTTCACATGGGTGGTTGTGCGGGGGCACTAGCAAACCTGTTCCACACCTTTGTCTTTGTCTCCATTGAAATCTGTAAAGCTGCGGTATACTAAGATTTCTATAATAATAATAATAATAATAAAGATTTTTAGCGCGCACATATCCACCCTGCTGGGCGCTCAAGGCGCGGAAACAAAGAAAAAACATTAATACAAACAATATACAATGATAGCATAGGGAAAACAAAACAAATTATGTACCGAGATACATGTACCTACAATGCAATTACAAATATACATCATCTTTGAAGAGTTGTGACATAAGATGAGTTTTAAGCATCGACTTGAATCTGGTTATACTATGACAAGATTTGAGTTTAGTTGGAAGATGATTCCAGAGTCTCGGAGCTGCGACAGAAAACGACCTATCACCCCAGTTCCGTTTTGAAGTTGGTTCCTTGAGGAGTGACATGTTGCTGGAGCGCAAATTGCGTGATGGAGTGTAGACTTTAAGTAGTTCAGAAATATAAATTGGAGCAATGTTATTAAAAGATTTGTGAACAATTAGCATAAGTTTAAAAACAATTCTCTGTGAAACAGGAAGCCAGTGCAGTTCTTTCAAGATTGGCGTGATATGGCATGACTTTCTGGACAAAGTCACAACACGAGCTGCTGTGTTTTGTATGTGCTGAAGACGAGATATTTGATTCTGCGGAAGACCGTAAAGGAGAGCATTCCCGTTATCGAGCTGTGATGTGACAAATGCATGTATAATTTGTTCAGCAGCACTTTTATTCAAGTATTTCCCAATTCGGCTTATATTTCTGATATGAAATGATGATATGCGAACAGTGTTGGAGATATGTGGTTTTAAAGTCATTGTCGAGTCAAATATAACACCCAAATTACGTGCATGTAATGAGGGGGTTATCTGCGAGTCACCAATTGTAATAACTGGAAGAGAAACTTTAGACAATTGCTGACGTGATCCAAATAGAACAAATTCTGTTTTTTCATCGTTCAATTTCAGGAAGTTTTGTCTCATCCAACTTCGAATCTCTTGAATACATTTCTCCAGTGTTTTAATGCAGGAATCAGCAGGTTCTTGAGAAGATTTAAAAGTAATGTAAAGCTGCGTGTCATCAGCGTAAACATGGTAATTTAAATTATACTTCAAAATGATATCACGAACTGGAAAGGTATAAACAGTAACCACTGTGGGCCGAGCACAGAGCCTTGGGGTACAGAATAGTCAAGAGTAACAGGCTCGGAGATAGCGTTACCAATACAAACATGCTGAGGCCTATTTAAAAGGTAGGACTTACACCAATCCAGGGCTGTGTCATGTATTCCAAGATGATATTGAAGGCGGGAGAGAAGGATTTTATGATCGACAGTACGTGTCAAAAGCGGCGCTTAAGTCTAACAAACTAATGCAGTGATTTTCCCCTCATCCATGGCAGATAAAATGTCATTGTTGACGCGAAGAAGAGCAGTTTCTGTTCCATGAAATGGTTTGTAGGCTGACTGAAATGTGTCCGACAGGTTATTAGCACGAACATGGTCAGAGATCCGTGATGAAACAACTCGCTCGATTGTTTTTCCAAGGTACTTTAAATTCGCTACTGGTCGGTAATTTTTGAAAACTTCCTTGTCCAAATTGGGTTTCTTTAGGAGTGGTTTAACATGAGCAACCTTCTGGCTATTAGGGAAACAACCGGAAGAAAGAGATCTGTTTACAATAATTGTGATATACTTAGCAAACACATCAATATTTTGTTTTATTAGCGAAGTTGGCACTGGATCAAGTTCACATGATTTTGATGGCGATTTCATGATGAGTTTCTTGATCTCCGTAACACTATAGGCTCAAACATGGACAGTCTACATTGTGGATCCTTGCGTGATGGTGTTTGTAATAGAATGGCAGGTACTGAGGGAAAAGAACGACGGATATTCTCAATTTTTGTGACAAAAAAGTTTCAAAAAGCATTTGCGAGGTCCTGATCGGAGTGTGTAGATGGAAGCACTGGAGCTTTGGGTTTATGAAGCAGCTTTTCAACAATGTTACTTGGTACCATGCCACTGGGATAATGGGGATGGAATCCTTCCTCCATGCTCGGTTGACGTGTAAATAGAATTCTTTCGAGGGCTCGGTGGACTTCTAAAGACGCAACACCAAATACGCCCTCCTGGCTATAATTCCCACGGGAAACTCGCCAATTTATCTGCTAATAAGCTAAATGGGGTGTCTCGTCTTAGTTTCATTGACGGAACCAAACAAAATTCACGCAAAAAAAAAAAAACGTGTTTGTGTGTGAAAAAGAAACCCGCACAGGGGCCCGGAAAAACTTTTTTATTCCCGACGCAAACTGGTTTTAAAAGAAAAAGAAACTTGACAACCGGCAACCAAAAAGACACAATTTCTGGGTCACAAGTTCACATCAAAGAAATGTCTGCCGACTTTGGAATGTTGAATGTATCAATTTGGGATTAGAGCCAAGACAAGAGTTGGGGCTATTGTTCACTTGACAATGACTGACAGGTTGTGGTTTTACACTCCCAGACCAAGAGACAATAACCTCTGGGACCTGGTTCTTGGCTGGTTTACAAGCTATTATAAACTAAACACGCGTGGGTCCCACTCTGCCTGGCACGCGGGTACCCTGCTCGTCTGGTTTTTGCCTAAGCAGTGTGGTAGCGGAACCAGTGTTGTTTAACGTTGAATGCTTATAAATAGATCGCGGCAGGCCGCATAGTTACAAATGCGGTGCATCAAAAACATTCTCTTGAAAAGTTGCCGGCCAATTAAAATGTATCAATAAAGCTTCCTTCAAGATGAAATAAATCCCTCAGTGGCAACAAATTATTGTTGTTCACAATTAGTTCTCGAACTGAACAAAGGAAATTTTGGGGTGGTTTTTTTTCACCATGGAATAAATTATAGCGTGTCGATAGCGTATTGGCCGATTTATAGCGTATCGGGCATGCCTGGCTAGAACACTGGTGTTATGCGAATCTACTTAGATTCGCGTTGTTCATGTTGGGCGCGAATGTTCGCGCGAATCGAAAAGTTATGGAAAAGTCATGGAATACTTGTTGTAAAGGTCATGGAAAGTCATGGAATTATCTAAGTAAAAAAGTGTACGAACCCTGGAAGAATAAATGACGTAATAATTTTTAATTGGGATTCCGAACCCTCCTTCCTCCATGACTCGATCGAGCATAAAGATTCAGATCCAGAATGGATGAATGAATGAATAATGCATGAAGGAGGAATGAGAAACGCCAATTTGTTTATTATTTAAATAAAATCTTCCTGTACGAAAGCAACTTTTAATAATAACTGAAACCAAAATAAAATTTCACTTCGAGCCTCGTTTGTATTGAGGCGTGGGATCCGCCTCAGCTCATCAGAGCCGAAAATATCATTAGAGGGCGCTATATAAGTAAGCAGTTTTCTCTCAGCTCCAAACACGGGTCGCTGGTTGCTTGACGGTAACCACTCAGGGAAAATTTTCAGCTGTAATTTTATTAACGAAGTGACGGAAGAAAAATTCGTTTTGTAGGTAGAAAATCCCCTCATAGCATTTGCGCAACCAGGGGAGGGTGCAAAGGGAGGATATGCGTCCCTTTTTAATTGCCGTGCATTTATATTTACCATATATTTACATTTCCCCCCTTTTTAGCAGTATATCCGCCCCTCCCTCATAAGTCTATTCATGGAGGAACTGGTCTATTCTTCATGGTCTGGTATTCAAGTCCAGCAAGGTCTTCCGCTGAAACATTGAAAAGGGTATTATATTTGTAAGGAGGTATGTAAAAGATGATGGATACATTAATTAGGAAACATGTTTGGTTTGTATATAGAATAACTTTCTTGTACGGAAGCGTTAAAGGGACATCGTACTCTCTTAATGTAAAAGAGAGAAAACCACTCTTTCAAAGAGCTATATGGCGGACAAGTCTGGAGTGGATAAAGAGTAAAATTAGTAGTCTTTTACTGTTTCAATTTTTTTCAATCGAATCAGAGTGGGCCCACTCCAAAAAAAAGATATAGCTCTTTAAAAGAGTGGTTTTCACTCTTTTACATTAAGAGAGAAACAAAAAATACTTAATGCTTAAGTCAAAAGGCGTCCAAAAAAAAATAAGTCAAGGATCGATTCGGCGGCAAGGTTTACATCTGCAGCCGTCAACGACGACAACTGGTAGAAATAGCTGACAACATGTGAAATATGGCCAAATACCTAGAGGAAGCGTTAATATGATATATATAAATATTTTTTTATTGAATTTATAAAAGACTTATCCACCAAAAATGCATATTTAAGATTGACAAACGTTAACATTTTATGGCGACCATCTCTCCTCTTCCCTGTTCAGTCACGGGCATAGGACTTGACCATTTTACTAAATGTATACGGACAACGAAATGGCGCTGCGAAATGCCCAAATTAGATACTTAGTACATATTCACCGCTAGAGGGCTACGAGGTGCACGAAGCGAAAAATACGGCGGGAATGATTTACAACCGGGGACAAAATATTATTATTATTTATTAATTTTTATTCTCTCACGAGGAGGGTGGACAATTAACAATAACACAGTTTGGGAGTTTTTCAAAACATTAAAGGATTCGCCAAAACATCTTTAATTGGAAGATATTAAATGTTGCTATTTAATCGGTGGATTGGCGCTCCTCAGCAGCGGTGATACCTGGATTTATTTATTTATTTTAATTTTTTAATTTTATTATTATAATTTTTTTTTTGGGGGGGGGATGATAAAGCGTTACCCAGGGGTCAACGGCCAATGTTTTATGGGAATTACTCAGTACAACCAAAACACTTTAACACAAAATCATAAATAGCACATTATGACTGACGCCTTGGTTGGGGGCATGTCTCCTGCCTTCCCTTTGGCTACGGGACCCGTTGAGACTTTATTATTTATTTATTTATTATTTATTTATTTATTTATTATTATTTATTTATTATTATTTTTTAAAACTATTTTTACTAAAATATAAATATGATTTTCATAAAATAACACACAAGCTCAGTGTTGAATTTGCTGATGGGAGGGCAGGGCGCCACCACATGTTGGAAAAATAATGTCCTTAAATTGCCCGCCACATACCGCGGCGGCCGAGTGAAACGTTTGACATTTGAAATTCCCAATAACAATTTGGTAGATTACTTTATGAAGATAAGGTTTAATGGTTACAGATAAAAAAAAATTTCACCTGCCTTCAGATTTGTATTTAGATATGAAAATGTTCACTGAATGATAGCAACTATTGACTGCTTCTGCCGGCTACCAGGGTGGCAATCCAGCTCACCTCATAAATAATATAGCCCTATATGACCCTATCTCTAGACAAAGGCAGTCCCCAAATATTCCTGATGGAGCCACTTCTGGCGAAAAGCCAAGTTTCTATTTGGATCCGACAATAATCCAAATCTTTGAGTCAGTATCACCCCTTTAATTCTTAAATTAATTTAAAAATAAATAAATACTTCAAACATTTTCAGGAAATAATACATAAGTACATCTGTATGCAAAAATACTTTTTGTAAATTTGTTGCCCCAAAAATGTTCTGATTCGGTGGAACATGAATAGTGTCAGGTCCGCTTCAGCGCAGTGAATCATTCGAGTTCAGACTAATGAAGTATATAATTATGAGACACCACAATGATGTATGATATGGACATAGAACTCTCATAAGAATTTCACAAACGAATACAACTAAATGTTATAGCAAGCTCATCACTTTATTAAAATAGACAATAGCATTCAGATAAAACACTACTGTTTGTCCCAAAGATAATGTATATTTTATACCATACAGAGAAGGCAATATGGCCTCAAGTACTAAACGTATACATACTGACAAACTAATAAGGTAGGACCTATTAAAGTAATACAGTTTTCCATATCCAATACAATGTACAACTGCTTACATAGGGCTGTTATATCATAATAATTGTGGCCATTCTAGGTTTTTCTGCACACAAAATGAGGCACATGCCTAAAATGACGTCCCACTTCAGAAATATTTTACATACCCTTTTGGTTTGAGATAAAAGTCATTCTAAATGATTCAGGTAGCCAGGCAGAGCTTCACATATACTTTTATCAGACGATGGCCATCTTGATTTCCCTGCACACAAGTCCATGAGACCCAGAACGAGGCTCATGTCAACAACAAACTTTTGCCATTTGTGACCTTTTCTAAGGGACTATACAATAATAGCCACTGTGTGAATTAAATATACTTCAATTTGACAGGGTTTCTTTGTTTATAAAAACTCGTCTGTCAAGAACTTATTCAAATTTTGCACAAAACCCACAATCTAGATTTAAAATCTCGATCAAGTTTTAAAGCTAGTTTTAATTAGATCTAGGCTACACATGGCTTTTATTAAATAATTTTGGTCGTCAGTCTCAAATGAAAAAAGAATGAAAAACTTAAATGAAATGAAAGGAAAAATCTGATTTTCATAATAATTTTTTACATCCGTACAAATATTGTTTGCATCAATAATTTAAGCTCAGAAAATCTCACTTTATCCTAAAAAATAGGAATTTTAATGCATCAATTTTTATTCTTTTATTTTCAATAAATACAGCCAATATTCAAAGCTATTTCTAATAAGACAAACCAAAAAAGGCCAATTCATTTCTCTTTACATTAATGACATTATACCTTCATAAATTTAAACAAGTAGACATGAGTATGTACAAATCTTCCTTTTAAACAAATACATGAAGTGTTACATTTCTGGTAACATTTCTTAGAATTTTTTACAGCAATCTGTATTTGCTCTTCTACTTTCCCTATCAATTACTCATCTACAAGTCTATGGTTCCTAAAAATGTCTTCTATTTCAAAATATTTTTAAGGCAGCATACGATTCTATTTCTGCCTGACAATTAAAATTTCACACTTTTGAATCCCTTTCATAATTTTAAAGGAAAAAAAAAAAACTAAGTTTTTTTTGAATGACTTGCACAAAAATTAACAAAAAGGAAAAGAACACTTCATAAACATTTTTACCAAGTAACATATTCAAATGAAAGGTCTTTGGTTAAAATAAATCGTATCTCCAATGTTTAGCCTTAATCACAATAAAAAAAAATTACCACAATTTTGGCCAAAAAATAAATAAAATAAAAACAATATGACAACTACATTTTACTGAACAGATGAAATTTGTTTTGAGAGCACTCTTCAAAATAATTTTTAATTTGAAATCTATCAGCCTTTAAACAATATAAAAATCAAAATCATACAAAAATATGATTTTAGGCCAAGGACTTAATAAAGCTTTGTTTGTGCCAAGAAATTCAAAATGAAACTTGCGAAGCTTTGGATAATCTGAATAATGTTTTTGCAAAGACATTTGAAATGTTTGGTTTTTGTTTAGTTTTCTGAAAAAAGGAAGAAGAGTTTTAAAGTAGCAAACATACCAAATAACAAAGATAGTGAAAACCAACTGGTAACCTTATGCCCAAATGAAAAATGAATAACGAAAACATTTTATGACAAAAAGTGTCTCTCAGAGACAATTTTTGATTGAACTAAGCGTTAATGAGTACATGATTACTATAATACTAAGATAAACTGTTGAAACTCAATACTTATAAATATGAATGGAATACAGAGTTTTAACATTAACTGAAACCATATTGCAACATAAGAAACCATGATCCTCAAAAGCCTGACCCATCTATAGTGTTATAAGCTTCAGTTATTAATAATAGAGTAAGTTTGCGGGAGCACCATTTAATAATCTCTCTTGAGCTGTGCGGTTCTGAGAAGATAACCTATAGGTTCCCACAGGTTCTTCACCGAACCACATATCTAGATAGATTACATGGTGCTACCACAAACCTCTATTATCACTTTCCACCGTGCAAGTCTCAAGTAATTAATAGTTATACCAATGTATAACACATCAGTTGTATAGTGATGTTATCCAGCAATTCTTAAAAGTCAAAATAACAACAAAACTATTCCTCAATAAGGTTAGGCAGATCATTTAAGACAATCATGATTTTTCATTCTTTGGAGTTTGCAAATATACTTGTTGCAAATAGCTGTAATCATATTAAAAATAGAAACACAGAAAATATTAGCTACGTAACTCTTAAATTACATCAACTTTTGCCAAATAATATTAAAGAGAATAAACAGACATTTATATCATTTACAAATTATATAAAGAAGAAAGAATAAATGAACTGTGGGTTGATTAAATATGGTTGATTTATATCTAGAATGGTACAGAAAATGGCGGCCATCTTGGTCTGCTCTAACATAGCACTCGATGGATTCAAAATGAGGCAACTTTTAGCCAAAACGTCTGGGCCCATTTTCAAAGCACTGCTTACCGGTAAGCAAATTTTCGTGCTAACTAACAGCAGACAAATTTGCTTAAGCATAAGCATATTTCACACGTTAGCAAGAAAATTCAGAGCGGTGCGTGTGTGTTCACCATGGATTTGTATTGTTGGGCCACTCACATGGTAGCAATAACGGCTGGCAAGTTAGCGTGCCTTTCTTGTATGCTTAACGGTTAGCAGCGCTATGCAATGAAAATCAGAGTAAGCCAAAAAATTGGCTGCTAAAGTGATCCTCTTCATAGTGTTCTTATCTATGACTTCTAGGATCCAAACCAAGATTGTCCTTACATAATATGCATTTATAAGACAGATTGAGTATTAACCGATTATACTTCACTGTAACTTGGAGTAAATGCACATAAGAAATCAAACTATTCAATATTGATAAACAATTGGATAAGTTTTATATCATAGCACACAAAAGGAATGGCCGACTGTATATGACTTGAATAATAAGAATTTGAATATAAATATTGTTGGTGCAATGTCAGTTTGAAACAATGAACTTATGATGTAGTTGATTTCAGGCAGACTAAATATTTGTCTACATTCATTAAAATAAAATAACAAAACTGGACAACAAATACAATATGCACACACAACAATTGTGCGCTAAGAATACATGACTACTACAATGACTTCATCCACAAATAAGCAATATTCATCAGATTTGATTCAGGGTCGAATTTCAAGGTTACACCACAGACAATATCTCAAAACAGTGATTTACCCCACTCCAACCTCATTACAAATATTACTCACACACCAAGTTAAATTTAACAATTAATTCAGCCTTTTTATTCTTGTCAAGGAGATATCTTTATTTTCATATTTTGAATTTTTTTCCCCAAAGATATCCAAAAGTGCTTGCAAAAATAACAATGCACCTTAATGAACAAACTCACATACTATGTGTATGACCCCCCTATCCTCAATATATTTTGTATTTCTTTTTAAAAAGGCCCCCCAAAAAGGGATTTCCTGCTATAATTTAATGAGAATAATTATCATTAAAGACAGAATACAGCACTGGAGTCTTACATATCTTTAACATTCAAGTTAATGCAATGACAAATGAAAAAGACTCAACTGCATGGAGTTTAGGTCTTTATGTATACTTAGAAATAAAAAAACGATTTTTTTAAAACACAAACAGTATGAAATGTTTTTACTCCTGTTTCCAATTTCAGATAAATCTTGTGTGCGTTGTAATGGTATAAGTCATGTTTATGACATCCTTGGTGAACTATGCTATTGGGATAAATTCATGACTGGGTACAATTCAACTAATCAAATATTAATCCTTGACTGAATGGTTTGGGAATAATTTGGTTTTTTAATTTGCTGCCTCTGGTAAAAGTCAATTAAAATATGCAACACGTAGAGGACAAGAAACTGACAAGGCATGTGCAGGGAATAAGTAAATTTGACAAGGTTCATTTGTGTTTTTATATTATTAAATAAGGCAAACTTTGTACTACCACACAACATAGAACAATATCTCTTACATTTTTCTTTTTGTAAATGGTAACTTTATATATAACATATTTCTTTGTATAAATGATGGTTTCTTCACACACTTCAATACCTTACAAAGAATACCCTGATTGGTTTGCTTAATTCTTAACAGGAAAAACCCACCAATGAAATGAAAGCTTTCATTCACCATTCACAATTAAACCTCCATTACACATGTCCTGATTGGCTCAGAATCATACTGACTTAAAAAAAACATCCCCTGATTGGTCTAATCTTGTTGCAACGTCAACAAGGTTTACTAATTTGAAAAAGCCAAGCACAGTGCACTAGACCAGATCTTCAGCAGTCAAAAGTGAAGATACTTGTGAAAAATATGAATCTCATTTTGATTTTAAAGTTTTATTTCATAAAGCAGAAGGCCTCCAATTCCCAATTTCTAGCCAGCATTGAAATCAAGTTTCAAGAGTAAACTCTACATTCTGATTCAAGAACGAACGTAAAAAGTTGAAGCCAAAATATGGCCATAAAGCACTCGATAATCGTTGTGTATGAAAGACATTTTTGTTTATCTCGGCGTCCAAGAGAAATTCCTACCTGAGAAGAAATAATGATCCAAGGTTTTCATTGTTTGCTTTATATGATCTTTCACCAACTTCTGTTTATCCAAATAGAAAATTTAAGCAAAATACACAAATAATCTCATAATTTGTCATTATGACAAACTATCTGGTAACTTTTATTTTGAATTTCCCCAAGACCATGATTTGCTATCATACAATCCAGACGAATAAAGACATCATGATTATTCTCATAATCCTACACTCTTAATCCATTTACCTTCCATTATCTTTAATCAGACTGGATATTTCATTTCAATATTCTGACTTTTCAATCAACAACAATGATTATGATAATAAAATACTGTAATCAGTAATCTTAAAACGGATGTATTAAGATTAAAGATGCGAGGCCACCTGGGCTCAATTTCATAGCTGCTTGACAGAATTGAATCATGTTTTCTAAGCATGTTAAAGCCAAAATATTAACATAATACATAATTTTGGGGATCATTTTAACCTTTATATTGCTAAAATAAATATATATATTTGTTGATAATTCTAAACTGGTTCTTTATTGATAATTCTAAACTGGTTCTTTATCTTAGCAGAAGTTTGCTTAAAAGTGTGTTTACTTCTACAATGTTTGGCTTAGAAACTCTAATTTCTTCTGACCAGCGCTTTGAAATTGGCATTAGGAAGTTTCCTTTAATTAAAGGTTCCCATAATTTATTTGTTGTGATCTTGGCATCATTTTCACAGCATGATGCAGACAGGCCTTGTTTGGATTTCTGGGCCAATTGCAGAAATCTTAAATTGTAGACTGAATTAAAATGTGGTCAGAAATCAACACTGACTAATTGCATAGTTAAGCTGATTTAGTTAGTTTGTATGGTTAGTACTGTGGGAGAGCATTTGTTTCTGTTTAACAAACTGTAGAATTAAATGATGATGAGATTGTTGCAATCTTAACATGGTATGCTCATCTCAAAGACCTACCATACTGCTTCAGACTAACACCTATCTCTGCACATGTAGGTCGATTCAAATTCAGCCATCAAAATATTATCACAATCATTGTGTGTTCATTCTGAAAAATTAAATTCCTGCCCCTTTCCCTGATAGTTCACCTACTAAATATAAAATCGTTTTTTTTTTTTTTTTTAATTTTTTTTTTAACTGAAGAAACTCCATTAGTCACCAGTTTGAAAGCCTCGTTTTTTATAAATCAAGAACTGGACATGATGTACAACCAACTCCTCAAGGCTGTAATCACCATCCTAAAGATGAACGTCAACCCTTGTTCTCAGTATATGACCATCAGCATCACTTCTGAAGGCTACAGCACAGTCTGGGGTGGCATTACTGGTGACAGTCGTGGGATGATTTCAAGACGCTTTGGCTGTAGGGGTTGGAAATGGATAGAGAGAGAGAGAGGGACTGAAATTACTTTGGGAGGAAATCTGGGAAAATTGTGATTTGGAAATACAATGAACGTGGAACTCAATGTTATACAAATACCTTTCAGATTACAAATGGTTCATAAAGTTATCATTTGTCTATATCAGTATTTCTCTTTTTTCAGAGCTTTGAAAATGAAATGGATGTATGCATTTGATGATGAAATAAATGATTTAAACAAATTAATATATGTATGAAAAGCAGTCAAATATAAGAAACAATGGACAGTATTAGATGTAAGTTAGTTTTCCAAAGTTTACCATAAAAACTTAAGTTGAATATAAAAGAAAATATTATGAAGAACCAAATATAAAGATTTAGTATGTATGTTTGGGTCTGTTCAACTGAAATTAAGTAATTTATTGTGTAAATTACTCTTCAAAAACATTTTTTTAAGTTTGTTCATTTCATTGTCTGTCTGTATTGTTGCAAATTTGTAGAAAGATTTAATTAAGAAATGAAAAGTTAATACATAATAATAAAATATGAGGAACCACCTAGCGCCAATGAAATGAAACTGCCATGTGCAAAACAATGACACCATTAAATTGAGATGTTAGTATGCCAACAAGAGTGTGAAAATTCTGTCATCACCTTGGCAGTTTTAATTAACCCAGATGTTTTTGCAACATTTATAATAAGAATGTGGATGCAGAAGAGTTTGGGAATACGGCTTATTTTATATCATACATATTGGTGGAAATAGTATACTGATAAATACAATTACTGTATTTATTACAACTTGATAATCTATTTTGATTTATGTTAGCCAAAATAATTTGATTTATTTTAGCAACATTATTTCTTTGAGAGATTTGCTAAAAAAAAGAAAAAACATATTCAAAACGGACAGTCATGCTGCAAAAGCCTGAATTAATTATTGATTACATTAAAGAGGATATAGTGAAAAGAGACAAAAATTCATTTCAATTGGTCCACATATATCCGAAACAAAAGCTTATTTAACAAAATTCTGTAGAATTCTTCACTTTAATTCAGCAAGAAAAGAATTTAACTTTCACGCCCTACAATTCACATGCAAATCAATCAATCATTTCAACAAAATATCAACAATTAATAAATGCAATACAAGCTTTGAAATCATGCACAGATTTATTTAAAACCAAAATGCAAAAGTATTTTGGGTTGCCTGGAAAAATAAATCTAAGTATTTTGGAATACACGTTAAATACAGGCTCTACTATGGGAATTGGAGTGCTTTAAATCAAATATTGAAATGTGTTTGTGCCTAGACTATTGAAGCTACATGATGCTTTATGTGTATTATAGGGTATAGACTATTCTAATGGTGGATATTACGATGGATCTTATGAGATTTTTCAAAGTAGTGCCCTCATCAAGTTACATCCAGTGGCGGATTTAGGGGGTGTGCGCAACGGGCGCTCGCCCCCCCCCCCTTAATAATAAATACCTTGTATAGGGCCTCGTGCTACGCACTCACATTTTTCAACTTTGAAATTAGCCCTCAAAGTTTGCGCCCCCCCCTTTCTTAAGATCCTGGATCCGCCCCTGACATCTCTGTAGCAAAGACACCTGGACATGTCTACAGGCAGTCTTTTGGTTATGTGCTCTGGCAGAGTTCATGTCTAGATGTAAACTGTCAGTTTTAGTAAGTTCTCAAGGAGTTCAATCCAAGCCTTATAAGGAAGTAGTACTGAATTGTTATGGATCTTTGGTCTACCACAAATATCAAACTCTTGCAGTTCTTGGTTTTCTGCAACAAAGCTTTCAAAATATATTCTCTAATCTGTGTCTAACATTAACCTCATTTTTTAAAAAAGAAATGGGAAACAAATTTTCACTTGATAGGGCTGGCATTCAACATTGTAAGATTTGAGTATGAAATTTTGTATCGCCAGTGGGAACCATGTGTTAGTTAACCTCCGCCAGCCTGTGACAAACCCACTACGCTCAGAGATGTTGAAGGATAAAGCATCCATTCCAGTCATAAACCTTACAATATGCCATGGATGTTTCTCACGCAGTGGCCATCTTGTTTTTAATTCTTAGTTACATGGCCATATGGTGCACAGAATGAGGCTATCTTTGACCTCAATATGAGGTTGTATCTGGCACTGACCTACGACATGGCAGCCCACTCTACTTTAACCTCTAACATAACTTTGGGACACGTAACAAAGATGGATGCAGCTTTTGAGGGTGAGTGAACTATGTTCCCTTAAAATGGTAAGGAATTCTATGACAATATCTAGGAATGTAACCATGGTAGTGATGAAGACAAGAGATTAATAATGATACACCATTTATAGTGCTAGGAATGGTTGAAACAAACTACAATCAGGTGGCATTCATCTAGTGTCTACTTCTACCCAGAAACTTTGAACCGTGGCACCCAAAAGCCGACAGGAACACATACGTGATCAGAAAATGAAGAGGAAATACAATGGAATGTTTAACAAATAAATGTGGCATTCTTAAGAAATGAAGTAGACATTTAGCCACGTGCCTTTAATCAGAACTGGAATATGGGGCTAGCAGCAGTACGGTTGATAGGTGTTACTCCCATTTGGTGGTGGTGTGCCGGTGATGGTGAATAGATTAGCCCACCGGCTGACCACTCTATGGTTTTCTGGTAAATTACAAGGTGAAACAGAAAGGGGCTCAGTTGAGCTATGGTTGTACGGCTTCCTCTCTGACTGAGATCATAACCATGACTGCAAAATGGTCTTCATAACAGTCAAAGATGAAATTACTGTCATATTTATAATATCTATTCTATACAGCAAGAATGATTTGTATGTTTATGCGCGAGACGGTAGTTAGAAATATCCCAATTCTGAAATTGAGAATACTAAAAATCAAATAAAACTAAACTTGAGGAGTACTGTATGATAAATTGCATGGTGTCCTCCAACTCAAATTAAAATATTCAATGTTTTCATGGATGTACTTCTATACATGTGCATTTCAGCCAGAACCAAACATGGCTTCAGTTAGACAAACAAACTCTGCTCCGTGCACCACCTGTTGAGGGCGCCATTCACAACAATAACGAGGGCAGTTATCATTCATGTCTTATCACTGGTAAGCATGTGCTATTGAATCCAAGTTTACTGGGAAGGCCGATTGTATAAATAAAAATAATTGCACAGCCGTATTTGGGTACACTTCATTACTAGCAGACTTCTGTCCCCGTCTTTTGAGGGCGTGGGAAATATTAAAATCACAGTACGTCAGAAATATTTCTTGCAATTCCATCTTGGGAGATATTTTAAACCAATACAATTTCTACAAAATCGTTTGGCTTAAAAGGATATTTAAAATATTATTCTCCAACAGTATAGTTAGTTCGATAAAAAGTAATTGCTACAGCTTTAGTAGTACTAAAAGCCAGTAATCGTAATATGCAAGGATAACGAATCTCTGTAAGGTGCCATGCAATAAACCCAACTATAGATTTAGCATAAATAACTAACAGGTTTAAAAAATAAAAAATAAAAAAATTCCGGCATTATCATTGTCAATATAAAGCCTTACACAACAATGCAGGCAACACAATATATCAGACCTAAACAAAGAATGCAAAATGAAATAAATAAAAACAAAAAGAAATGTCTAAGAATTACTCAATGGAACTAAAACCAATGCCATAAGAAACACTATTTATTTGACTCTATAGTCCGATTTCCATGGAAATAAATTAGTTAGTGTCACATAAATCAATCGTAACCATCATGTCAAGGGGTTTGTAGTTTCAATTTTGATGCCTTATATAAAATGCAATATAGATTTCTTCCCCAGTTTTGCCTCGTTTCAAATTTTGATTTGCCTTACTATGGTTTTAAGTATTCATCTTACCTCTCCCATGTTAGCCTTTGCAAATTCAATTCTTAAGCCACCACGGTCACTGGACGGCAATAAAACACCTTGGAGATGTGTCAATGCTTGTGTAGCACAAGGAATATTCTACAAACACAACCACAGATAATATAAGACAATTAGGTTGACTGGTAACACCATGTGTAATAATCTCTTCTTGGTGTGGTGCGGTGTCACGGTCTCAGCTATCCGATGTGCTCAGCTATCCGGATGATGTAGCCGGGCATTTCAGCACGCTGTAGTCATGGTCTCGGTATTCCGGCGTGCTCGGATATCCGGGTTACAACATTGGACAATTCCGCGTGCCCTCGCGAGTTCTCTATGGTCCCATTAATTTTAAGATTATTCTCTGCCCAATCACATTCTCTTGGCCCATCTTTATACGCAGGTTACACTTTTTCAAAGTCCCTTCTTTCTTAAATTTTTTATGGCAAATTGTAAACACAATAATGGATAAATTCCTCGTACAAACTCCCCCTTTTCTGGTTGTATTTTTTATGTGACAAATAAGTAAAACGTACAAAGTATAATCTGACATGACTGTCCTTGGCTTTTAAAAAAAAAAATAATAATCATGGCATTTTATCGTGGTTAATAGTTACAATATAAAATGCTGCAGAAAAAACTGGAAATAAAGTACAAATTCGTTGAAACGATCTGCACATTCACTGCTCGTGGAGGCCGCCATGACAGTTCCAGCAAGTGTACGTGTGTGTACGTGTACACGACTCAGCACGGCACTAAAATGGACTACTTTCGTACGCTGTGCGCAGACATAGCATGACGTATTTTACCATATTTGGTCATCCGGATAGCTGAGCACGCCGGACAGCTGAGACCGTGACAGCGGCAATGAAGATGGTTCTTGACTGCTCTGTTCGGATACTGTAGGATACTGGATTACTGTTGATGCTGTGGTTTATATACTGATGGATGGAGTGTTTGTTTATGGCATGAAGGACCAGACAGGTGTAATGGTTGGTTGTTACAGATACATATAATATTCAATGCAGGTTGTATTATTAGTGTTTACATTTATTTCATAATGGCAAAATGAATCACAACCAGCTGGAGCCAGAGGAATTATTTAAAAGGAACAGATTGTCAAAACAAACCTCTTCCCACCAATTGGCTTACACAGAAATAATTTTACTGATCAATCACCGATCCTTTATACTTCCATGAATTCTAAAATAATCCATTAAATGGGTACATAAATCACTTTTGGGGGGGGGGGGGGGTGGTGAACAAAGAAACATTTACTGAAGATGAATTAACAACCAGCGAATTATCATACTGTTGCTCTACCAGATGAGATCTTGGAATTCTATGGCAGCAAAAATTACAAAAATCTTTGCAGAAAAGTTCTGTACTGGCAGAACAAATTAAATTAAATTAATATAAAAAGTTATATATGTACCCATTCTTAATGGTTTCAAATGATTGTTCGGATAGTAACTTCCTAAATTCTATTTTCTTCAGATCTTTGCCTTATCAATGATTTTGTCTTCCTAAAGGTCTCCAAGAAAACCGTTTTCCCAGAGTTTATAATTTACCTGAAATTCCACAAAACAGCATGGCGCACCACCCTTGTTATGGACTCGTAGTCTGGTGAATCCAGGAAGGCTGTAGTCAAGGATGGAGAGAGAGAGAAAGATATGACAACTAATTTAACCCAAGACAACAAATAGCAGTTTTAATAATTTTGTATTATTCATCAGAGTCATGATTATCATACTTGCACTCAAGTATATTTGCTTGTAATCGTACTCATGAAAAAGTACTCACAACTAAGGAGTAGGAGTATGAGTACTTGCATTCATTTTCTGAACTCATACTCATGAAAAGTACTCAACTACAAGACGGTGCTTTTTAATCGGGATTGGCAAAGAATTTTATGGATATTTTTTCTTTTTGTTTTATTTTTTGTTTTGAGTCCCACATACAAAAAAAAATTATATTGGGATGAAAAATTTTCATCCAATCAATGTAATTATTTTTGAGCAAATCTTTTCAATTACAATACATATTAAATATTGTAAACAATAAACAACTATCATGACTTTATGAAGAATTGAGTTGATATTATAGAGGCAATAGGAATGGTTTTCTTATGTGCAGAATGCTGCTGTGAATTCCAAACAGCGTTTTTGAAAACCAAATTGAACTTCCAGGTTTGTCAAAGATTGTCTGTACGATTTGAAGAGTGTCAGATGATAATAAATTCCCTCATATGATTCTGATTCATCCAATATGAATTCAATTTAGCAAAACTAAGCTTATGTCATTGAAAATATTAGGACCTAATAAAAGAATTTCATTGACTGAAATTGTAAAGGGAAGTTACAACATTTGTAATGTTTGCAAAACTGCTTTTATGATTCTTTAAATCAAAATGCGCATTAACCCTCCTACTAGTACAAGGGACAAAATCAGTCAAAATGCTGATATACTTGCCAAGGTATATCTAGTGAACACTGTCAAACCTTACGTGTAGTAAGTACATTTACAGGTCAAAATGAGTCGATCGTTTTTGACTGGTAAAAGCATTGTCTGGTATTGTTCAGGGTGGTCAAAATGACAATAAAAACCAGTCAAAAATGCCCCTGTGTGCACATTTAGGTCAACAGTCAAAACAGTCAAAACAGTCAGTTGACTGGTTTTGACCTCTATAGCAACTTCCCACTAAAGTGCAGCAATAGTAGGAGGGTTCTAAACAACCAACCTGTGAAAGTTTCAGCTCAAAACATTATGTTTTGTGTTTTTTCTGAAATGAGAGCAAAATTATTGTTCAGGATGATTGGAACCAACTTCACATTATTTTGGATAATAATTTGGTAATTTTGTAATCGGTTTATTTATCAATGTTGCACCTTCTCTTTAATGATAATAAGCAAATATGGGTCAGATATGTGCTGTAATTGGCTTCCACCATCTCACATATCTAGCTTATAGTCTGGTATTAATTACTCCGCACCCGCACCCGCTCCCGCCCCCCCCCCAACACATCTTAACTATATCTATGGTTACCTACATGTACAATAATGAGTATAAGTGATGACACATCTTGACACAATAACATTTAACTGACAAATCTCACCAAGAAAGGCCACCCCCCCTCCAATGTTGAGCACTTCGAATTTGGCTCGGATATTGCGCTCCCAAATATTTCCAAGGAAATTCTGTTTTTAACTCAACATTGAATGGGGAGGGGGGAGGGGGGAGGGGGGGGGGAGGGGCCACAACACTGTAGCAACATGTACATCTTTCATAAAATCATATCCGAGTAACAAAAATGCAATAAGGCCCTATACAAAAACAGTGCATAAATTTACATAATTAAGACAATTGAGTTTAACAATGTCACATCTGCTTCCATCGTTTGCATTTTCCTCTGAGATCTTTGAGAACGATACAATGTGATTGCTGTAACCAACAACTGTGTTTGCAATAAGGTTGTTACAGGCTTGGACCGTGCTGCTTTGATGTTAAGAAATGTTTGAGGACATCAGTGAAGATGACAATTTGAATGTTGGGTGTCAGTAAATGTGAAAATAAAGTAACCAAATTCCCTCAAAAACTTGTTGCGAAGTAGAAAAGTGCTATAAAGTGCCTATCTACATGTATGTTGTTAAATAGCAAACAATGTGAACTAGTTGTAATGGCTAGATGTGGAAGTACAAGTTACAAGACAAGCCAAAGGAAAGTATTATTTATTCAAATAGGAAAATCCATAACCTTTTCATAACCACAATCATAAATTCAGGTACTTGACATTTATAAATGCAAGTGTCATTTTTATATTATCCATTTTTGGCTCAATGTTTTCAAACTACAAGTCAGAAGATTGGCTATTTTACCATCTAATTTTTCTGCCCATCTTAACTTATGCAAAGTATAAATTGAATTTTTTCTCACCGTGGCTTACACATTGACGATAAAATATTGCATATCTGTCAACTAAATTAATCCAATCTTCATTCAAACATCACCTTAAAAAAAAAAAATCAATTAAACCCTAACCCCCTGCATGCATTTCACAGACACCCTGCTGAATGCAACAAAATGCAACAACAGAAAAGTGTGCATGCTGCTCAATGCAACAAGATCTACCAGCTAGAACAATGGTTCTTTTGTTCTCTGCCAAGGGCAACAAGATGATTTTTACTTTTGTTGCATTGAGCATGGTTAGGGTTTAATTTAGCAAATATTGCTACTAGAATAAATAATAAAATAAAGACACTAACATAATGAAACAAACCAAGTAATTAAAACAAGGAATAAAATTATCCTTAAAATATCCATGAAGTTATAATTTACTCATTTCCTTGCTTTCAAAACATTTTTAAAATATTACTTAGTGAATCAGTTAGTCAATACTTTCCCTTGCTTTAGTAAATTGGTTATTTATAAAAATGTTTTCTGTTTAAGAGTAAATCTTAAAAATGTGCAGTGGACATGCAGGCTCTTATAAGGCTGGTGATTTTATGGTGTTGGGGGGGGGGGGGTGCAAAAAGTGCATACACCCCCACCCCCACAAATATCAATATGGTCCAAAAATAATATTTTTATAATCACGCGATATACAAACAGTTCACAAAAACAGATATTACACAACGTTCTGTGATAAGTATTTCAGAGCTGCTTAATCCATCGGATATAGGCTCCGAGGATTTACTTAACCAAAGATTTAGAAGTGTTACACACTTGTATTGTTTTAGCCTAATTGCATTTTATTTTTGACCTGGAGTCTGCATGATTCCTCAAACTTGCGCCACAGACTCAGACCAAGGTATTTCCCCTGAATTTGTTTTCCTCTATACCCACCAGCCTATCATGCCTGTCATGTGCCTGTCATGTGCCTGTCATGTATCTTTACAGCCTTATCTGAGTTACAAGTGTGCACACACAAAGGATAATAAAACCATGTGCATGACGCTGGCTACTGTGACATACACAGCCGCTTATTGTGACGTGTTTTGAATTTTTCCCTTTTCAGTCCCAGAATCCTTCGTCAACTTGTAGCTCTGATAAGGCTAATAATAATGCTGTATTCCAATAACGTGATGTTTCCCACAATCACATTTTATGACGTGTAGTGCATTTGTGCTTCAGGCGTCTTCCAAAACATGAACTCGACATCGCGATTGACAAGCTCTAGTTTACAACTCGTGGGAAAGTGGGAAATACGAGGCAAATTGGAACACAGCATTATTCCGATGATGTTGTTTTCCTCCATGGAGCGATCCTAGGCCACTCACCTACTACACAAGTCCCTCAGCTCTTGCTCGGCATTGGCACCGGTGCCCAGATTTGCAATAAAGAGAGTGGAGCACGGTGCTGACCCAGCTATTGCTGCCATTGTGGCAGCGTTAGCCATGTTCATGGGTAGAGTCTGCTGGGGCAAAGACGTGTGGGGGTGGGGGTGGTGGGGATGTGCAACAGCTGAGTGTGCATGGTGGGGCTGTGAAAAGAATACATATGGAAAAAACAAAATAAATAAATAAAAAGGCAGAGTTTTATTACAAATGTGGCAATTCAAAAACTTTGTTCTCTAATTTAGCTTATGAAAAAAATGCAGAAATTATAATGATTTTGATTTGTTTTTTTTTAAGTTTTATTTTGTTGAGTCAGGTTACATGCTGATTGAAGTTGCAGCGTGTTCTGATCTGCATAGGCAGACATTTCTGAAGACAGTGAAAATACAAACAGCACCCTCTATACAGAAAGCTTCAGAACAGGTATGGACGACACATACTGTATTTCACAAATAATTAATCTAGGCAATTTAAGTCACATGTCCCCATTATAAATTTTCATACAGAATATATTTCTTTGCTCAGACATACTGATTAGAAACAGGAATTTATCTTCTGTGTATGTGTCATCCAGCTATTCCTTGGAAGAGGGTTTAGAGATAAGGATACCGCAGACCATGAGGAAAAACTGCTTCACCGGAGATTTTGTTTTTGCTTGCTATTTACATTCCAGCATGCGATGCACAAATTCTTAACATGCTTCAAGTACTGGCTCATTTTGAATGAAATGATTTTTGGAGGATAAATGATCACACAGCAAGCATATTGACAACAGAAGTCATCTTGAAAAGACTTCATTAAGCAACTTGAACATTAAAATTTGTAGCATTTTGTAAACACATATACACAAATAAAAATGCTTTGTTGGTCATACGATCTATCAGTTCATTCCAGTCTTTGATTGAAATTTACAAACAAACAATTTTTATTAAGAAATTGGTTTTTACAGACGGCACAAACACAAATCAGGACTTTGTTAGTTTTACATGTGTTTTGGACATTCTAATAAGTTAACTGAATAATGATCGGCTTCAAAGGTTAGTTTTAAAAGGTGCCGATAACTTATTTCAATAAGTGACAGAACTCGACGTTTTTTATGAGTGTGAATTATTCCAATGAAAATAATATCAATCTAGACACAAATATTTTAATATTTTGCTCTCATCTTGGGGGGGAAAATGAAATGTTATCCCATGTAAAGTAGTAGTCCCCAGCAGTTGTACAGGAGATTCAACTCAAATTAAGTACGTGCGTCTGGATGACCCTTCAAGTTTTCATGTTTAAGTTTAAATCATTTTTAAAATGCAGTTTTGTAAGTTTCTCAGAAAATTAAAACAAATTTTTTTAAACCGTTTCTTTAAAAGCTTTATGATTTTAGAGGGGGAAAACAAATAAAAATGTTTAATATGTTTGCAGTGCAGTTTTGTGACTGAGAAAATTTGAAACTGGACAAATAAGGGGAAAAATACAAATTTTAGAAAAGAGGATAAAGTGAGACAAACATACAAAATAAGAAGTAAATTGAGAAACAAATAGGAAAAACAGGATGGGGTGAGGACGTAAGGGATTGACAAAGAAACAAACAGACAGACTGACTGAGAGACTGACTGAGAGACAGACTGGGAGATAAAATAGAGACTGAGATGGGAAAGAAATGATGTTATTGAAGGAGGGACAGGGAGAGATTGGCTTGGAATTTGGTTAAGGAAAAGAGAAGATGCAGAGAATTAAGTGAGAAAAACAAAACGTCAGAAAAGACTTCAATTTAAATAAGAAAATCCGAGTCATACAGAAGATTTAAAGCTTAACAAAATTCAACCTTAAATTAACCGGGTGCATTTTTAACATTGAAGTCATCAACTCAGTCCATCTTAAAGATAAAAAACATATGGAGTACGGTGTATGTAAATGTTATTAACAGTGAGTGGAATTTGTTCCATAAAATGGCTAACGTGCACAGTGGGGAAACTCTGTGTATAGGGGTTGTATAGTTTGTAACACATACCAGTACATATGTAATTCTGGCACCATCTGCTGGTATCTGTGCATGTAATGCAGGATGAGCAGCAAATACTGGATGATGAACTGCCGGTGTAGCAGGAGTAAGATCAGCATATGCTGCAGCTAGTCTGTTGAGGTAAAAGTAAACCAAAGTTTTCTCTTTAATCATTACAGGTATTTTCTTACGTCACTTTCAAACAAATTCATTCATTCATTCATTCATTAATGGTTTATTCTTTAAAAACAGTTCTCCCATGGCGACCAAAAGGTCGAATTGCGGAAGAATATATTACAAAATCATGATTGATCAATTCAGTAAATAGGTGATTAACGCAAAATCAGTGGAAAATTACCACGGACACTGTTTAAAATTGATTTTCTTCAAAGAAAAGAGTTAGACTTCATCCAAATGAGTTTGTCAACTAATTCCATCTCAGACTTCAATGTTATACCTATCAGAGGACTGATACAATATTCTTGATTTATAAACCTATGAAAGACACAAATACAATGGTTCACAGAAAGCTCTCAGATAATCACAAACAAATTTTGTCCAACATAGATGGGGTCATTCATATTTCTGCCAGATTTGAAAGTGAAACTTTGTGATGATGGTATTGGTCAATGTTTGTTTTCTGCAGTTACAGACCTCTCCATTTTCTTTCAACAAAATACAACATAAATACAGCTGGCCTTAAACGCAGTCATACAATATTTAGAGTGGGGAAAAAACTTTTAAAAAAGTTTCCCCAATAAAAAAAAAAATAAATAAATAAATAAAAAAAATAAAAAAAATAAAAGATAAAAACATAGAACAGAATAGTGTGTCAGATGGCATTTGAGTATGTGAGAGAGCCAAACTTACGGATGATGTGCCCATGCCTCTGCAGCGTGTGGTAAAAACACAGCAGTGCTTAGATCATCTGAAACATGCAAAATAACAAAAAAATGATGCATTAATATGAATGCACACTGCGGACGAGTGATGGTAGAATTACATTTCTAATGAACGAGCCAACCTAAAACAAAATTAATTTGATGATAGGAATGATTTATCACGCATGTTTAAACAAAAACCATGAAGATGATCGCAGCATTCTGATTAAAGCACTGAGTTGCTAAACCACTTCTTTTCAGAACCAATTAATTTTCACATCACATAAGAGGATACACACTTCCAGGAAGATTGTTCCTTGTCCATAATAGTTGAATAGCGCCCTCTCTTGGTATTGAATTTGCAATGATGACCTCTTATAAAATTCTGTATTTCAGGATACTTAAATGTACTTTTTTCAATATGATTGTTGAGTTATTAAAGTTGTACTGAATAACAGCCCCAGGAAACTGATTTCTATGCTGCCCGATATTTCCTAGCAAGTCCAAACCCATTTGTTGAATGAAGCATTCCAACATAAACACAGGATGAAGTTATCAACAAAATATGTTCATCTAGCTTGTCACTCAGTATAGCTCTTGACCCAACCCAAAAGCAAGGTCGCCTTCAGAATAAAAAATAAATAAAATAAGAGACACCCAACTTGGTAATCTCCCCCAAATGTTTGGCTAGATGGTGTGCAGACTGCTATCTTAAGAAAAACACTGCCCTACCCAACACCTAGATCTGTTTATAGCCCCTTTCACACTAGACGTATTTCCCGGGAAATCTGTTCACACTTCAAAAGTTAACCCCAGGAAATTCCCGGGAAGTAGCTTATTCCCGGGAAATAATTACCCCTGCTCGGGAGTAGGGTAGTAGTTTTCCGGAATAGTGTTTTTCCCGGGAAATAGCAACTAGTGTGAAACGAAAGCGGGTTTAACTTACCCCACTTTCGCGTCGCGGCTGTTGGGACGTATAATGTCTTGAAAAGTCAGCGAGGTCACAAATAGCGCGCCAAATAGTTCGCGCGCTAATATCCAGTGTTGCATTTCAGTACTTTTGAAACTTTCCTTCTTAAAACATAAATGTCTACATCTGTAAATAACACAATATATTCAGTTTTCTAGAATGTGACCAAATAAATGGTTTTAGAATTGAATAAAAGAATTGTCGCGGACAAGGCCACGTTAAGCATCCGTATCATTTACGTGTATTTATAATGTCCGCATGGTTAGGTACCAGATATTGGTATATCAAATATTGGTATAATAATAGCATGCGAAAATGATGTGATGACACGTTTGAAGGAGCCATTTTGGTCACGACGCGATGCATGGGAAACAGTCACAACAACCCGGCCGTCACCGCGCCGGTTGGTGCGCTTGAGCGTGTGGCATTCTGGGATTGGACTTCCGCCCACAACATTTTCAACTTCCGTGTGGGCAGATTCAGATAGCGTATTTCCCGGGATTTGATCGCGAGTGTGAAACGACCGTGCATATTCCCGGGAAATAATGTTCCCGGGAGCGACCAGATAGGTACAGTGTGAACGGTCGCTGGGGTGTTGGTGGGGTTAAAAACTCCCGGGAATTTCCCGGGAATTTTTTTCCCGGGAATTGGCTCTGTAGTGTGAAAAGGGCTTATAACAAAACAGCTTGGGAGAAGGGGGGCAGCTGCTTTCACAAGGGTTCTGTAATTCTAATGACTGTACACATGAAAGATCTCAGCTCAACACTAATTATGAGAGAGTATGAGTACACCATACTGTCACTAGCTTAGCTGTGCTGGTTCATCTGACATGTTACGACTGTGGGATCCAATCCTATCCAGGTGCTTGTGTCCTTGAGCAA
Source organism: Zoroaster sp. YZ-2022 (assembly GCA_029582265.1). Classification (NCBI taxonomy): domain Eukaryota; kingdom Metazoa; phylum Echinodermata; class Asteroidea; order Forcipulatida; family Zoroasteridae; genus Zoroaster; species Zoroaster sp. YZ-2022. The sequence continues at coordinate 1,987,376 of CM055827.1, read as the reverse complement.
GACACATTAACTAAATTTCTTCACTCCACCCAGGGGTAAAATAGGTACCTTTGTGAGTATAGTTCCTTGTTTGATTAGCCATTGAGCACCATGGCAGTGTAGGGTTGTATATTCCCTAGGGACCTGAGAAAGTTTAAGGAATGATTTTGGCCAATCAGCAGGAGATAATTGTGCTAGATATGTGTCAAACCATTTGTTATCAAGTGTCATGGCCGAATGGTTTAGTGCATCGCACTTGTGTTCTGATGGCTGAGTCATCACAATGTGCGATCCCAGCACGGTGCTTCTACGTTAACCAAACTTCTTCACTCCACCCAGGGGTAAAATGGGTACCTTTGTGGGTGTAGTTCCTTTGATTAGCCGCTGGGGCACCATGGCAATGTAGGGGTTGTATACTTCCCAGTAATCTGAGAAATTTTAAGGAATGATATTGGCCAATGAGCAGGAGATAATAATAACTGTGCTTTTTCCGAACATACTTTAAAAAAATCTTACTTGTGATTTTCATTAAAATGTACAATGTTCCGAAGATAGAGTCGAGGTGAATTTCATCGCTAGAGGGCTACGATGTGTACAAAGTTAATAATGCATCTTGGATTAAATTACTGGAAAGATAAGCAATATAAGTGCTCACTCCTATTAATAAATACAGCTACCCTATCCTTCCTTACTATGATCAAGTATTCTCATTATTTTCCAGTATTCCCCAACTCATTGAAGGGAAGGTACAACATTGGTAATGTTGGCCACACTGCTTCTATGAGTATGCTTACTCTCTATGAATCAAGATATACATTGAAGGGAAGGCACAACATTGGTAATGTTGGCCACACTGCTTCTATGAGTATGCTTACTCTCTATGAATCAAGATATACATTGAAGGGAAGGCACAACATTGGTAATGTTGGCCACACTGCTTCTATGAGTATGCTTACTCTCTATGAATCAAGATATACATTGAAGGGAAGGTACAACATTGGTAATGTTGGCCACACTGCTTCTATGAGTATGCTTACTCTCTTTGAATCAAGATATACATTGAAGGGAAGGCACAACATTGGTAATGTTGGCCACACTGCTTCTATGAGTATGCTTACTCTCTATGAATCAAGATATACATTGAAGGGAAGGCACAACATTGGTAATGTTGGCCACACTGCTTCTATGAGTATGCTTACTCTCTATGAATCAAGATATACATTAAAGGGAAGGTACAACATTGGTAATGTTGGCCACACTGCTTCTATGAGTATGCTTACTCTCTATGAATCAAGATATACATTAAAGGGAAGGTACAACATTGGTAATGTTGGCCACACTGCTTCTATGAGTACATGTATGCTTACTCTCTATGAATCAAGATACACATTAAAGGGAAGGTACAACATTGGTAATGTTGGCCACACTGCTTCTATGAGTATGCTTACTCTCTTTGAATCAAGATATACATTAAAGGGAAGGTACAGCATTGGTAATGTTGGCCAAACCGCTTCTATGAGTATGCTTACTCTCTTTGAATCAAGATATACATTAAAGGGAAGGTACAGCATTGGTAATGTTGGCCAAACCGCTTCTATCAGTATTGCTTACTCTCTTTGAATCAAGATATACTGTACATTAAAGGGAAGGTACATCATTGGTAATGTTGGCAAAACTGCTTCTATGAGTATGCTTACTCTCTATGAATCAAGATATACATTAAAGGGAAGGTACAACATTGGTAATGTTGGCCACACTGCTTCTGTGAGTATGCTTACTCTCTATGAATCAAGATATACATTAAAGGGAAGGTACAGCATTGGTAATGTTGGCCAAACCGCTTCTATGAGTATGCTTACTCTCTTTGAATCAAGATATACATTGAAGGGAAGGTACAACATTGGTAATGTTGGCCACACTGCTTCTATGAGTATGCTTACTCTCTATGAATCAAGATATACATTGAAGGGAAGGTGCAACATTGGTAATGTTGGCAAAATTGCTTCTATGAGTATGCTTACTCTCTTTGAATCAAGATATACATTAAAGGGAAGGTACAACATTGGTAATGTTGGCCACACTGCTTCTATGAGTATGCTTACTCTCTATGAATCAAGATATACATTAAAGGGAAGGTGCAACATTGGTAATGTTGGCAAAATTGCTTCTATGAGTATGCTTAATTAATCTCTTTGAAATGAACGAGCAGCAATTCACAATTCTCACAGAAAACACTTAAAGTAAATGTCTGGCAAATTTGTTTCATTTGTTTGTATTTTCTCTGAAATGAGAGCACTTCACAGAGAATAATGTTTCAGGATTATTAGTACCTTTACCAACTTCACATCAAGTTAACTTTCGGGTAATAATTCAGTAATTTTGGAATTGGATAGCAAACAGTGTTGTACACTCCCTTTAACCAAGGATGTATGATTAAAAATGGTTTAACACTTCTATAAAAAAACTTCACTATAACAAATATAGTGAATATGGCATTACACTCCCTATTTGTTATGTGGTTTTAGCAGTGAATCGATGAAACAAAATGACCTCAATAGGGCCATAACTCACTCAGTGGTCTTGTTTTATATGAGAATCATTAAGAATCTCAAGTCAAATTAGACTGGTGCGTGTACAATTATTCATTTGTGAAAAACTAGATATGTTCTAGCAGCTGACATAATACTGATGTCTTGTAACTAATCAATGTTTTTCAGAAACGTTAGAAATATTTCAAGTGCAGCTGTTGTTTGCAATTTGACAAATGAATTGTGTTTTTTTTTATTAAAGATGTGCAATTATTGTTATCGATTGTCGATACGATTGTGTGATGGCGATGCAGGAAAGATGTGTGAATTAAAAACGCTTGTGCATTTGGAAGAGGGTATAACGCAACAAGTATTAATGATAACTTCTTGGGGGTAGAGACAGTTTTGAATTGAAATATTCTACTGTCCGTCATCCCAAAAGGTCAGTTAGAATGTCTTTACATGATCATGCATGAGTGATTATAGAAAGCAGAGTCATGTAGCGCAGAATGAAGAGGTGAAGTACAATAGATCGCCAACACTCTAGGTCAAAAGGTCACAGAGTAACGCCGTTGCCATACTGTGGGACAAACATCGTTGTGCGTATTATTTTGCGTGCGTATGTGCTGTAGTTCTCCACATGCATGTACTTGTTAAATTGATACGCATATCAATTGCACAACACTTTGCACCATGAAACATTCAACAGAATTTGCTTGTCCCAACATTGGGTTTGACCGTTTGACTTTAGCGTGCAAGTGGTCTATAAAACATTTCTACTACCTGCTTGATGGGTTATGAGCTATCTTATAGAGCTCATTTATACAAAACAATTTTCCTTGTGATATTTGCTTGTGAGGCATCATATTCGACAACTCGTCAATAGTGCATAAATGTTACTATCCCAAATCCACTGTAGGCAAACCATAGCTAGGCAAGACAGCCTACAGTGATCACAATGCTAAGATTGTCTATGGTTTATTATTAACGGACTCTTGACTGATGGTTATCCTCAAGAGAATTGGATGGATGTAAGCTTTCTGCATGACATCCACTTACTAGAGTATATAAAAACATTCTTGTTTAACCAAAGATGGCTCCCATGTTGCAAGCCGTGTTTGTGTGTGATAGCTACAAGGGGCCAGGGGCCAGGGGCCAGGGGCCACTCCCCCCCCCCATGGAAATGCTGTTCCCTCCAGGTGCCCAAAATGAAAACAAGAATTAAAAACAAACAAAAAAGCATTTTAGTGTTGGCAAAGTGCCCCCTTCATAATTTCTTATCCCCACCAGAGGATAAGACGTCCTGTCTATGTGACTACAATTCGTGCTAGTTAAGTGGATGAAGACTATGGCTATACTTACATGGATCTCTTGGTGTTAGTTGTCCCGGATGGGGTCCCATCATAGGTAAATTAGCTGGTTGCGGGGATGTCTGTTTGGGTTTGGTCACTTTGGTGTTAGACTTGGCGAATTCTAATCGTATTGTCTGAGGTTGGTCTGGGTCAAAACGTACTCCCTAAAGAGAGAGGGGGGAAAAACAAAAATGAAAACTTACGTAGAAATGTTCTTTATTTCAGAAAATATGAATACAGTAACAATTGATTTTGTCTAATTTCTCCTGAAAACATTTTTCTGTTCATGAAAACCCCCATAAACTGCAGCAGCTCTTGAAGTGAACGCAACCCACGGCTGTACAAGTGAGTGCCACTTTCCATAAAATTGTTTAAACAGAGACTTGTCTTTTGCATTAACTTTTCTTTCCGCTGAACTTTAGTCTGCTTTCTCAAGAAAAGGAAAACCTTCATTTCTTTCCAAAAAAGAACCACCCTAGTTTCAAAGCAGCCTACAGGGCTGGTGACATATTTACAGATATAGTTTCCTCCCAGTTTATTATGGTCAATTGCAGGGGTCAGGTGGTACTCTACAAATTACAATGTGCTGACACCAAAAAGTACACCAATGTTTGCTGTCAGAGCTGGGGGAATGCAATCGGAAATGGTTCATGACCTGTTAGACTATTCCCTTCGTATTCCAATATTAAAAGGCTTCTTAAATGATTGGCATTGAGGGACAGTCAAATGCAGTGTGGAATTACAAAACAGATGGCTGTGAACTATGAACATCTGGCAAACAAAAAACAAAAAACCATCAAGTAATGGAAACATTTCAAGATAAGATTTCAATTCCAGTCCCCCAGAGTTTTTGATATCATTTTGAAGTCATTAAGTCAAAACATAGAGAAAGGATAGAGAAAATGAGAACATCTCACTGGAGGGATTGGCAAAGCTTCTTGAAAATATCTTTGGTTTTTTTTCAATCTTCTCAATATTTGAAAAACAACAGTTGCTTGTTTAAAAAAAAGACTTGGAAGCAACATATAAACAGGGAGGTAACTTTCTGAAAAAATTATTTGAGCATTGTGCAATATTCCGAAGTATTCAACATGAATCTAGATTGGAGAATACTAATCTCTGGTTCCAGCTAAGATACATGTAATTTATATATTGTACTCCACATCCAGATCTCTTTGATTCTTGTATAGTACACAAGTTAACCATACTGGTTTTCATCATCTGAGCAATCCTATGGTTGGCCATATCCCAAATAGTCAATATGTTTAGTTTCTGATGGTACTAGTCAGAAGAAATGAAACTCGTACATGCCCCATCACCAGGGACCATATCCCAAGGTAGTTGCTAATGACAAACAGCAGTCTGTAGAACCCTCAGAGAAGATTGCAGATTTTTTTTTAAATTCAAGTACACTAAGGAAATCTAGCAAAGACAGACGGCCGACCTGAAATCCAGCAAGGTCAGACAACTATCTCTCTGGGCCCTCTACAAGATGACTTCCTAGATTGGCATGTGATTAGTGTAGATCCATACTTACTGACAATGCCTGCTTAGCTGATTCAGCACCTGCTCTGCTTTCAAATGTGACAAAGCCTACAGGCTGAGGAAATAAGATAATAAAAATATACATTAAAAAAAACCAGAAGTAGACATTTTTCATTTAACTGCAAACAATCAAGGGGTCATGTGGGGTACAAATTAGCATACACAAGTAAAATATAGTAACGTTAATTAAATTTGATACAAAATCTGAGACATCGGACTTTTTTAATGTTTAAATGTGTCCCAATATGAGACTAGATTACAAAGAATATTTGTTGTTGTTTTATGTTCGTTTTTTGTACAGAATCTGGGAGGGTCCAATTTTTTATATTATTTTTAAAAATTTCAACTCAAGCAAAAATGAAATACTGTCCAGGGAGTTGAAACTATTTGTATTCTGTCAAAAGAAACTGAATGATTTCAACTCAAGTAATATTGAAATACTGTCCAATCTTCCCTCTAGATGTAACCATTAAAAATCACTACAAATACAGTAAGTAAATAAATAAGGCGCGAGGGGGGAAAAATGTCAATACTTTGGCCTAGAGTCTCTTGCATTACACAAAGGTAATCAGTATATGCATGGAAGGACCCATTAGAACTCTTAACGATTTCCAATGGTAGAGGACGTTCCTTCCGTTATAATGGTGAGAAACACCATCTTTCCATATCCGGGGGGCCAGCTGATCTGAAATGCTATCTACCACGGATCAATTGGGAATTTTGTGTGTGTAGCGATATGGCTTTTCTATACATTTATGAAAGCTTGATCGCTCTTGAAAAGAGGTTTTTTATGTGTAGAAATTAAGCTGCATGTATGTGTACCATATGAAAGGCTAATATTATTTTATTTGAGTCAACTCTACAAACTGACTTTTCTCTAATGTACAAAATATGTCAACACGATAACTTCACACACAAACCCTAATAAGTACAAATACAACACTTAAAGATTCTATGTTAATCCATCAACAATTTGTTCTTTTATAATCAGTACAACTCAATTTCTTTTGTTAAATAAGGTAAATTACTTACAAATCATATTTCAAAATAATTTACCAAAGCACTGAAGGGGTGTGATTGGGCAGTTTTGAAAAATCCACGTAAATTTTGCTAAGGGTATTGGAGCCGCTGTTGTGAACATTGCTGGGGCGAAAACTATAGTTCTGAGCGTTTGCTTTGCTTTCCTTTATTGCTTAACCCTAACTCCCTAGGCCCATTTGCTTACACATAACCTGAATCCTCCAAAATCCTTCAGTAGTAAAGCAAGCACATGACGTGTATGCACACATGTGTTTCTAATCTGTGATGCATGTACATGGCCAGGGACCCTCCCTGCATGCATGGAGCAATAAACAGTGTCCACTGACCCAAGCACTGACCTTGCAATCACTACAATAAACATGGATGTACATGGAAAGGCAAGTACGCCTAATAACCTCAATCCTCCAAATCCTTCACTTTAGCAAAGAGCATGTAACCTCAATCCTTCAAAATCCTTCACTTTAGCAAAGAGGATTTTGGAGGATTTGGGAAGGTTAGGGTTAAATCTTTAAAATTTAATCCGTAAAAATCACACCCCAGGCATTGATAAATTGTCCATTGATACTCTGATCAATTATTTTATGAAATAACTTGTTTGTACTGATTTAAAACAAACATTCCTGATAATAAGAATTCACACAAATTTGTCATCTTTAAAATATCATCTTTGATTGATACATGTATTGTAAATCAAACATTTTACAAAAAATGAATAAAACTATTACAAATTGTGAATCTTTTTGATACTTACAGATGAACTCTTTCCTGGTTTACTTGTTAGTTTTAATAATGAACCTTCATAACCCTGAAAAAAAATCAAATAAAAAGGAAAATTAATTGAGACTGATATTTGAAACCGACAAGTTAAATACACAAACAAAATTTACAGGTGGTATTTGTCAAATTTCCAAATGTATACACTGGTACATTGTAGAAGTTGAAAATGAAAACAAAATTTACAAAAAATATAAAAAAATCAGCACATAAATAATTTGAAAGGAAAAAAAACCCTCTCCAAGCCAAAATAATAATTTAAAAACAAAAACAAAATATCCCCAAACCAAAGATAAGAATCCCCCAACTTTCCAATGACTGTGTCAATAGCTAGGTTATATGTTTATTCCTTACACATTCTGAAGTAAGGATCCCTCAATTGTCACGTTATACACTCACACAGCTAAATCTTCCCCGCTACAAGTATACCAAGGGTCTTGACTAAACACGTTTTACACTCACAGAGAGGAAACCACTTAGTGTACAGAATATTTGAGATAAGTCACGTCACTAGGCTAAAACATCCGATTATGTGGGTCCCTAAATTCAAACTTTTAATGGTTTACTGTATAAGTATTTTTTTTGGGGGGGGGGGGTATATTGAAAGATTGGATGTTGAAACACCTTTGTTTCTTCCGTTTATGTTTGCAAAATTTTGGAGAAAAACATGCTTGATGATCATGTCATGTGCATTTCCTTCTATTCAATTTGTTTCAACTGACTTTATGATTCTGCCAGTAAGAATATCAAAATAATCATTGTGGTCTAATCATTGTGGTCTATAAGTTTTAGTCACCTTTTTTAGTCATACATCTAAAATATTGAATTTGAAGGCAATATGTTAAAACTCAGTAAACCTTTAACCACAGAGACTGACCAATATTAAGAGTACATTCTTCATATTGACTTAAGAGATTTAGGGTAGTTGATACAGGGGAACCCTTGTCTCCTGAGAAGGAAATATATTCCGATTTTCAGGAAAAAAGGGTGAAGTATGTATGCTGAAATACCTTAAAACAACAAGCTCACTCCCACACCATCATATTTCAATCTATTTAGAAATTCAAATGAAGTCATTTTCAAAATTGAGGTATCAAATTTATCAAAACAAAATCCGTACACCATCATTGGGTCAATGCTCTCTGTTCAACAAGACCAATAAGTTTCTGACAATTCTTTATTCAATGTAACTAAGGAAAACAAATAATATCAAAAAGGGAAAGCAAAACATTGCACATTTTACTCCAATTGTTTTTATATAAATTGTAAATGCTTGTTCCAACTTATTTCATGCCTTAAACTTTGCATTGAGCTGCAACTTTCACAGGTCCTTTCACAGGCCCATTTGTTTACACATAACCTGAATCCTCCAAAATCCTTCAGTAGTAAAACAAGCACATGACATGTATGCACACATGTGTTTCTAATCTGTGATACATGTACATGGCCAGGGACCCTCCCTGCATGCATGGAGCAATAAACAGTGTCCACTGACCCAAGCACTGACCTTGCAATCACTACAACAAACATGGATGTACATGTACCATGGAAAGGCAAGTATGCTTAATAACCTAAATCCTCCAAAATCCTTCACTTTAGCAAAGAGTGTATATCTTGATTCAAAGAAAATATATTCATGGAAAGGTAAAACTTGAAGCTTTGCATGATGAAGAGGATAAATAAGACTACGGTAATTGCGGTGACACCATGTGAAATTTTCTATTGAGTAGTAATTAGTTCTCAAAAGAACCTCCAGGTCTTTTCAGAACTAATTACTACTCAGCAATTAGTCTTACATATTCATAAAAGCAGTTTTTCCAACATTACAAAATGGTGTACCTTTCTTTACTTTTCTTTTAAAAAGTTTTAACAGATTGTTGAAAAAATAATGTTAAAAAAGCTTGAAATTGCAGGTAAAATAGTCCAAACACTGGTGATGCATCTGAAAATTACAGACAGACAAATCTAAACAATATTGACACATTCAACATTTTAATGTATTAATGTTTTAACATTTGGATATATATACTCTAGACTGACCAGTTCGACCCCAAATAAAGCCATCTCAAAAAAGTCACTCTGAATTGAAAAGGAAACAAAAGGGTACACATATAACTTTGAAAAATCACCTCGCTGATAATTTCCCATTACAAGTCATCCATATTGAATTGTATTTGATTGAATATCATGAAAGATGTTCATGTGTAGTGGTAAACTGAACATTGTACATATACAATGTACACATGCAGCATCTAGATTATAGGTTAGTGAAATTATTGTCGTGTGCAGTATTATACACACGTCGGTGTAGGGCAAAAATTCAATCAGAATCTAGATTAGTTTGTTTTTCCCAACTTGCAGTCACCCAATGCTGCATGTACATGTATGCTGCAATGTCAACAAATATTAACTTTGGGCTTTTCTGATTTCAAGACCAAAAGGGATTCAGAGAAAATGATCTTTTAAAGTATTCAACTATGATTTAATGTGAAAATATTAATTATAGTCTATTTCTTGAGGACCTTATCTCTTGGAAAGTGGGGATATCTCAATAACTACAAGTGCATTACAGTATCTCTTTAATGGAAGTGCACAGACCCAACCCACCATATAAATCAATCAAATATATCCCATTTACTCTTCAGTTTTCATTTTTAAGAATGCCCAAGTAAAAAAAATTGTGAAAGATCCATCCAACTGTGATCCTTAGAGCAGGATGTGGCTATCTCTATCCAAATATTGCTAAAGAATTTGCACTGGAAATAGCAACTTTGCAATTAGTCAAGCTCCCTGAGGCTACAACCAATGAATAGTGATGAATACCAAAAGCGAAGCCAAATACCGACGTCAATGCCGTTTCGGTTGTTCAGTCGTCAGGACTACATACAACATCCTACAAAAAACGTGCACACAATGAAGACTTGGTGCAGACGCATTCTCATGATTCAATTTTAAGAAGCAGCAGTCGTTTTCAAAAGGAAACGTAAGACCATGATGTTTTAAAATTTAAGCAAATCACAAGGGAATAGAGTTGTATTTTGCATACGTCAGGAATTCAAAGTAAGGGGGAAATTAAACTGAAGAGATAAGTTAACCATGTATATTGCTAGTTTATTTGGATGGCATTCAAACAGAGTGTTTTAAGGATCATTCAATGGGCAACTAATACCATGGGATATTTTTTCAGAAAATAATAAAATTGAAGGGTAGCCTTCTTTCTTGAGTTTCCATTCTCAAGGGAAGCAGTGATGAAGAGTGACTGATAAATTACCATAGAAATGGAATTGGTTTTTCAAGAAAAAAATACTAACACTGAAGACACAAAATGATTAATGTAGGTTTGAGTTTAATCCTTTTTAAATATTAAATATCACTAAGGAAACTAAATAAATAACATCTGTGGGCTACTGTTTTTTCTTCAGATTTATAGGCTATCCCCAAGATACTTTGTCCATTCATATTTCATGACGTTTAAGAAATACAACTGTGAAAATGTCAGCTTTACAGCAGATTTAAATTTTAGTATTAAACATTGTTGAACAAGTTCATTTGAGAAAATAACCAATTTAAGAGACTTTAATAATAAGAATTATTTTTTTAATTTATTTATTTTTGTTTTAAATTTCATGTCGTTAATTCAGCAAAAGACTTTCCTATTCCTCAATTTTAATAATGTCAAGAAAATTATAATGGGTTTGCCATGCCAGTTCAATTTTGTTTATGTCATACAGACAGAGATTATAGATGGTCTAATGGCAGTTTCTTTTGATTTAATGAAATCTAAAAGCTTGGAGTGATTTCCTCTTAATAAAGTGCAACGACAACAGAGTGATTTTTGACGAGTACCAACAAGAAATGGCAGACTGTACGAAAATCATCACAGACTGGTCAGCTGAGTGCACCTGCTTTCTTGTGATTGCATTTTAAAAATGTATACTGTTCCTGAGCCAGGTTGATTAATTGTATTGCAGATGGGATAAAAGCCTGGGGTTGCAGATATAAACGTGTTGCTTATTTGAAACAGGTGTGATTGCCAAATGAGGAATATTACTAACAGGCAAATCACTGCAGAGGGTTACTTGTTTAGGAGAATATTGTCACAGGTGATATGCCCTTTATGAATAATTCTTTAAAAAATATGAAATAATACCATATCAAAGCTGCGATTTCGTCTTTTATTAATAAGACCTTGAATAAAATGCCAGCTATAAAAGGCAACTGCCTTTATCACTCCAGGTCTATATGTATTGGTGCATGGAAGATGCATATTACATTTTATCAATCTCTCTCTCTCTTCCCCCCCCCCCCATCATATCTTTGATTTAAATCCATACATTCCTCTTTCCTTATTATACATGTATAACAATAATAAAATACCATTGATTTGATTTTGCCTATAAAATACTGTCAAATAACTTATTTAAAAAAATATTGACCAAGCATGGGTGAAGAGAAATGGCAGGTACAAAATTGGTATTTGGTTATGTACAATTATTTTAACCCTCTAGTCTTCAAGAAATATACTTTCACTAACCTGTCAAAGTTTACAATAGGTGTTCACATTTGAGGAAAAAACATGTTACATGTTTTTGTATGTTTTTATATTTTTTGATATATCATTCATGTTTTCTCAAAGATGAAAGTACCTCGGACAGAACAACTTTTTCATGATGACTGGTATTAAAGTTAATAATTTGTCAATTTTATTTAAAAGAAACCATGAACCCGCCTTTGCAGTCTCTGTAACATCTATAACACAACCTGGATAATGTGGCCACCTGTCCACTGTGACCACTAGTTTGATACCTGTATCCAATCATCTACCGTATGCTCAAGTAATACGTGTATTTATGCATAGGATGGGACACAGATGTGAAACCGAATGAAAATGAATTTATCTCGCTCCAGTGTCTGAGATTACTTTGTCTTGATGTGAGCCAAGGATAATTAGAACCATTCCCAAGGTTTACAAAAATATTACTTTCTATCTAAAATGTCAACAACAGTGTGTAACATCCGTCTATGCTGTATTGATCACAAGAAATGTGATTGGAAAACATGTACAGAATGAATAATTCCAAGAATGTCAAATCAAATTTCCCCCCTTCCTACACTTGAGAATGTGTATGTCAAATGTGTCAAACAAAAACAGTAAAACGTGCCTTTAGTTTTCCTTCTTTTGTATTGCACGATACAGTGTGGCCTACTGGAAATAAATTTGGCCGTGTATAATCACAATCACGAATGGCGCTTCTTTATACAATAACATGCGTTTTGCCTGTTGTCGGCTAAATTGAATTAAGAATTCAGGGCTGTGACACACTTTCCTTTTGAGGGAACATGACTTTGGTGAAAGGCAAGAAAACTAAATTTGGTGGACGGAGGTTGAAAAGGGTTTGGAAATCAGCAAGCAATCAGTTTAAGGTGATACACAAGGACAGACCAAACGATGAAAAGATTCCATATTTGACGAGGATGACAAGGAGCTAAAAATAACGACAATACAATGAGAGGTCTGATGGAAAATGAAGAGAACATGGTTCAAAAATTCTGTCAAGGGAACATTTCCCTTCAAAAGGATAAAATACATGTATCTCGAACTTTAGGCCATCAGAAATAATTCATCTGTTTGATAAGATTTCCGTATCAGCCAAAGGCAGAATTATAATATTATAAAAAAATGTGCATCAGCAGACATTAAATGCTTTACACAATAATCATGACGCATTGGTCATGCTGAACTGTTAACAACTGTTAATTTTTCGCTTCGCATGTGGGTTTTTTTCATGGTTTGTAGGATCCTTTTTGGGCACTTGGGAAATACTCATCTATGACCGTTATACTTTATTACTGCTTGTGCACAAAAGCATTAACTTATCATGGTCTGATTTTGCTGCAAGACTCCTATTTTTCCACTCCACTTTACTTCTCGCTGTAGGTTAATCACTTTGCACTTTCTGCAGATTGCTACAAGTAAATCCCACTAGAAAGTGTCACAGTTTCTCCCTCCGCCCACTGTGAATTACTGTTAGAAGTGAGTGTTTTTACCATAAACATGTTGTGACAGTTCAGATGGCAGTTCAAATATATTCATATTATGCAGTTTTGCTGTATTATCCCTAGTTTGTTTATGTATGCATGGCAACAGGAAAGTAAACCACTTTCAAATAACATATTTCACAAAATAATTGACTGGAGTTTGTTATACAATCCAATGGTGCCATTATTTAACCAACAATCAATTTATCACGGTTTGTGGTAAATTCATCGAGTCACTTAATTACTCTATCATTATATGAATAACATTTATTTGAAACTTTCCTTTCTACTAGGAAAGAGTAACATACAAATTTAAACCAACAATTATGGAATTTTTTTTAATTCATACGAAATATTGATCAAGATTTGTTTTTACCCTCAGTGAGAACTGGAAGCCTTAAATACTGTAAAAGCGTATCTATTCACTTTTAAGACTGAACAAAATAATTTAATTTTGCCCTACACCGACGTGTGTATAGCACTGCATACTCAGTGCTTTCCGAGTGTCTGTGCTATACACATGTCGGTGTAGGGAAAAATTTAATCAATTGTTTATCACCTGATGCAAGAATTTCACCAACCTAAGACTGAACAAAGATAAATGAAGTTGGATTTGAACATGCGACCTCTGGAAGACTGTACAAGTGTTCTACCAACTGAGCTATCCAGCCCTATGGTGGCTATCTGTGTGTTGTTTCTCATCGCATGAGAAACCGACTTCATTTTCTCCAAGATCTCAGGTTGCATGTTTCTCCGAGATTTCAGGTAGCATGTTTCCTCTGAGATCTCAGACCTCATGTTACCCCCGAGATCTCAGACCTCATGTTACCCCTGAGATCTCAGACCTCATATTTCATGTTACCCCCAGATCTCAGACCTCATGTTACCCCCGAGATCTCATATTACCCTTGAGATGTCAGGTCACATGTTTCCCCCAAGATGTCAGGTCTTAAGCCTCCTCCAGAGGTCTCCTGCTGATCTCATCAGGATTGATAAAGATCCTAATAGATGGTAGCTATTTGATAAGCCATTACATACCTGATATGCTCTGAACAGGAGGTACAGCTCCCTCGGTGTTGCATCCATGGGTAATCCACTGACGAACAATGTTCGCACCTGTGAGTACAAATTAAAATGGAGATTAGGAAAATTAATGAGCATGTGACAGTAACCAAGGAAGTGGGTTACAGGCATGGTGAGTGCTCGTTAGGTATATGGAGAAACAGGCTGGAGAATGTGGATGAACATCGAGAAGCTCTGGTAGGGTGGAATTTGTTGTTTCTTACCAAGAGATGCAAAGGTGTGGTCTGTTTAAACTTTATGCTAACTCAAATAATATGAAGCAAAATGACACGTCAAAACATGACATTTTTACAAAAGTTGAACACATTCCATCTTTAGCCAGAAATTTATGAAACAAAAAATTGATTCATATTCGTGTCAAATTTGAACAGTTCTTTAAATTAATTATTATTTTATGATGATGGTGGTCAAGGTCTTACAAACTGTGTTTCTGCCTATTTGTAATAGAAAGAATACATTGGCAACCATTAACCCTACCCATGCTCAATGCAACAAGATGCAACAAAAGTCAATAGTTGTTGCTTCTTGTTGTCCTCAGCAGAGAACAAAAGAACCATTGTTCTAGCTGGTAGATCTTGTTACATTGAGCAGCCTGCACACTTTTATGTTGTTGCATTTTGTTGCATTCAGCAGGGTGTCCGTGCAATGCCTGTAGGGGGTTAACACTTTGTATCTTAAAGATGGTTGGGTCAGGTGAGATGTAGGTGAGATGTGGGTGAAAAGGTGAGAACAGAATTCCCCAAAAAGAGGAACATAGGAGAGAAGGGAGAACACATGGATCATGCATGATGATCAATTGTGTTATTTGCCCCCAGGATATTCCAGTGAAGTAACAGAGGGAAGAATACAGCAGGTTGTGGATAAATGAGAAACAAACAAATCATAAATATTTGTTTACAAGAACAGCCTCCCCCAAACCCAACATTATCTGCTATTTTATAATACTCTGGAAGTGAAATAAATATCAAAAATTTACTATCTAAAATTTACCTAAAAACAAAGATGTCTTAAAATAACACGGGTTACAATATTGCTGGTATATTAACAATGAGTTCAATATTAGAATATTGTTTAACATAACTGATATGCTTTTAAACAAGAAAACCGTCCAAGAATTGTCAATAAAATTACATTAACCCTAACCAGCCCAAATCCTTCTATATCCTCTTTGCCAAAGTGAAGGATTCCGAAGGATTGAGGCTATAGTATTAGGACTTTTCAGTGGAGGAGGATCCAGAAGGATTTGGGCCATAGTGGGTTTCTGCTATGAGAGGATTTAGAAGGAATTGGGCTATCAGGCTGTATTTGACATAAGAGGAAAGAGAAGGATTAGGGTCTTATGCAGCTTGGCCAAAATGGGATTCAGAAGGATTTGGGCTGCTGGGGGAGGGAATGTGATGTAGCCTAAACAATTTTTGTTTGATTATTGGCAAGGTAAGTGTAACAAGTTAAGTGGGTCTATTGCAAGGTCAAGGGGTCAGTGCTGGGGGTCCCTAGGCATTGTATGTTTATGTATTACTGATAAGAAACACATATATATGCTTAGTGTGCACACCAATGGAATTTCTATGACCATTGTCCTGGTATGAAAAGGTCATATGTAGCACGGGCACTTCCATTTGTTTGAGGGTAATTTTATAACCATTCTGTCACAGGAGGATCTGGAAGGATTTGGGCAGTTGGCCATATTAAGAAAAACCAGGAGGATTTAGAAGGATTTGGGTACTTTGAGCTTTTGACTCTCTAATACTGAAGGATAGGAGGATTTGGGCTATGTGTAAGCAAAAGGGCCTAGTCTGTTAGGGTTAAAGTACACATCTATGAAGAATAAATAAGCACAGTAAGAAGATGGTGATTAAACGGAGCACTTCTCCATCAAGCTTCATCTCATTTTGAACTTCTTAATTGTAATAAGGTCCTCATCTGGCTATAACACATCATTATCATTGATCCACACGTTTGATGAATGCCCCGAGCATGTGATCATATCAACTATTGTGATAGACTATGCTAGACCGACAGATCACCGTAATACAAAGATAAACGGACACCGTCTGTGTAATAACGTGTCTGACTCTGTTAGTCCACATTTGCTATCCTATCCTATCAATAGATGTACTTACATGTATAACTTAAATCATATAGTGTTAGTATCACACAGCTATAATGATTCTAGGCCTAATACACTTGATCCAATAAAGAATACTTTTCAGTCATTTTGTATTCAGGTAATTACATGCCTTTATTAACCCTATCTCCCGAGGCCCATTTGCTTACACATAACCTGAATTCTTCCTAACTCCCTAGGCCCATTTGCTTACACATAACCTGAATCCTTCCTAACTCCCTAGGCCCATTTGCTTACACATAACCTGAATCCTTCCTAACTCCCTAGGCCCATTTGCTTACACATAACCTGAATCCTTCCTAACTCCCTATGCGCATTTGCTTACACATAACCTGAATCCTTCCCAACTCCCTAGGCCCATTTGCTTACACATAACCTGAATCCTTCCCAACTCCCTAGGCCCATTTGCTTACACATAACCTGAATCCTTCCTAACTCCCTAGGCCCATTTGCTTACATATAACCTGAAGCCTTCCTAAATCCCTTGGACCATTTGCTTACACATAACCTGAATCCTCCAAAATCCTTCAGTAGTAAAGCAAGCACATGACATGTATGCACACATGTGTTTCTAATCTGTGATACATGTACATGGCCAGGGACCCTCCCTGCATGGAGCAATAAACAGTCTCCAATGACCCAAGCACTGACCTTGCAATCACTACAACAAACATGGATGTACATGTATCATGGAAAGGCAAGTATGCTTAATAACCTCAATCATCCAAAATCCTTCACTTTAGCAAAGAGCATGTAACCTCAATCCTTCAAAATCCTTCACTTTAGCAAAGATGATTTTGGAGGATTTGAGAAGGTTAGGGTTAATAATTAATTAAACATTTTTCAGATCTGTCACAATTTGTACACCAGTGTATAAAACACATGATAAATATATCTTATAGCATCAACACATGTATGTGTATATTGCATGTATATTGTGCATATATATAGCGCTGCCAATATATGCAGATAGCAACATGGACATCTGAAGCAATTACAACCAAACCACACAGCTCTATGGATTCCTGCTGTAGTCAAGGCCATCTAGTGGTGAGGTGTGAACAAGACCAGGACTAGATGGATCATGGATGAAAGCCAAGCCAATGCTTATCAAGCAGGAAACCAATTCCACTATAATTAACATCAAGGATTGTGCCCAAAATAATACCACCTGCCAGGTAATGTTTATGTTTTCCTTGGTAAAATTATCAGAAAACAATGAAGTCTAGATCACTAAATTTCTATCAATGTAACTACACTGCGGAAATATATGAAATAAATTGCTTCTGAAGCTAAACGGAAATTAATAACTTAATAATGATTTTTTGAGTGCCAAGGACAACTGTGATTTTTCTCCTTAGCATAAAACATGCAATGTTAAATTAAATTATATGACAAAGGCACATCTGAATACACACATTTCATGGTTGTCTCTCAAAATATTCCCAGTTATTCATTTTGTTCAGGGAAAGTACCGATGATCTATTTTATGATTTATTTTTTGAAAATTACGAATTTATAGAAAATGATTCCACTTAAATTTTAAAATGTGAAAAAAATGCATGTATTTTCAATTACGCATCTACATGCACTATTAACCTCTCAACAAAAAACCAAGATGCTATAAATGAGAAACTAAATTACATTCTGTAAAAAAAACCAAACTCCCAAGATAATGTAATAATCTGAGGGCAGTCTCAATCTAACAAATGCAAATCAAAGCTTTTTAGCTAGAAAACAAGGAGACTGGAACACATGCTGATACCTCCCAGGCAATATTTGACAGTTTCTTCTCTCTTTTCTAGAGCATTATGTTCACCATCTGTATGGAAAGGCTCCATCGTTTGGGACTGATTTGCTTCAGGCTACAAAGATGTGCAAATCAATTAGAATCGCTACAAACCGCATACGCATCCTTTTTCTCAACAAAATAAAAATACCTTTTCCCGTTTTTTTCTTGTAATGGTTTTTGTATCGAGGTGCTCAAGAGATATACAGATAGCCTAACGGATGTCGCTAATATTCTCGGTGTTAAGTGGATCTTCATCTGTTATGGGAACTTTATATGACTGACTAATTGTATCCATGTCAGTCTCGGAACTTTTTTTTTTTTTGCCTGCCTGCCTCCTCCCTCCCTCCCTCTCCCTCCCTCTCCCCCCCCCTTCTCCCTCCCCCCCCTTCTCCCTTCTCCCTCCCCTCCCCCACACAAAAAATAAAAAAATAGACAGACAAAAATTCACTTCCACAATGTACAGTGTGTGGACAAAAATACAAAAATTAATACTAAATTTTAAAAAAAACCTCAAGATATCAGAGCGGGGTGGTAAGATTGATTGAAGCGAGATCATCACCAGCAATGTTTATCATCCCGTAAAAATCAAACATTAATCAACGAATTATCATCCAAAGCACACGCGAAAATTCACAGATTGCATGTTTAACATTTCTAGCAAATGTCTGGCAGAACCCCCCAAGAGTTCTCTGTATCGTGGCTCTGCATATTTATTGAAACAAAATAAAAAGAAGAAAATCTGGTGGGTGGGTTGGCCAGGAGGAAAGAGCAGCTAGTAGACATTGGGCAGCTAGTAAGGCTATCAAATTGGCGGTAGAATCAGCCGTGCATCCTGAATGGTAGCCCCAAGGGTACAGGGGAAAATGACTGCTGTACACCCCTCAGCAACTACATGTGGATACATCAAGCATAGATGGAGGCACTAGCGTGAAATGTGTGTGTGGGGGGGGGGTGTATTTTGGCGCTGTAAAATCAGATTGAGGACATGATGAGGTGGGGAAAAGAAACGTCTAGGAAGGCAAATTGATGGTTCGATAAGCAGTACATAATAAAGAATCTACACTTAGGTACTGCTCAAATATTAGATGGTGTGAACACAACCTTTATATTATTGATGTAGTAATTAGTGGCTTCTTGTTCTTTGCACAGAAGGGACCTATGACGTAATAGAATAACAGAACAAAAACTGTGGTTGTTTCTATGTACAATACTGCTTCTGTTGAGATGATTTTTTGTTATTTTTGATGAATATTTTCACAGATTTCAACACTAATTGGGGAACAATTCCGTTTTTTTTTTAAATTTCCTTTTTTTTAAATTTCAAAATGTTCAGACATTTATCTTGATTGATATGGGTGAAATAAAACAAAATTAAAAAATTAAATTAAAAAAACCCACTTTTATTAAAATATTTCTGGGAATTAATTAAGTACCTATTGCTATAGAAATACTAATTAGGTTGATTTAATTAACTGTTTACATTTCAATAGCATTTTCTGTGTATGATAATGATTGGATTTGTCTTCATTTTTTCTGACTGGTCAATAATCAATCTTCACAATATCATCTGCCATACTATAGGGTTAACCACTCATTGTGACAAAATCCTCCCACCCTCTCCCCCACAGTCCGTTTGTGAGTGTCATGTCAAAAGTCAACTTCTCCGCATATTACTGATTTCACTAATGCACCCACGTTATATGCCAGCAGAAATTTCCTGATGTGAAATCGTCTCACGTACGCATCCTGTACGGTTGATCCCAATGGGCTAAAAAAGCTGGCACTCTTGTTGTCACAATACAGGAGAAATTACATGTATGATCGTGTACACATGCATGTGAAGAATTGACAATTAGTTGGTCATTCATGCATATATCAATAGTAACTACTGACCTTTAACGAACCATAGCAGTTTGATGAATGCATCATCTACGGCTGGATATTTAAAACAAATAGCCAATAATAAGGCTGTGCGTTTTCGGTTATTTCGGGAACCGGATACCCGAAATTGTAAATCTTCGGATATATATTTGTTAAAACACAAATATTTCTTGAAGGTATAAAATAACCAATATGAACACAAGTTTCTCTTGTTTTATTAGAGTCATAATAAATGTGGACTTACTGTAATAATTTCCCGCCTCTATATTAAAAACGACTCGTAGCATCCCAATTCCTCACACATTTTGTTAACAAAAAAAACCTGAGACTTCCATTTGTGTGGCTTAAATGTTCAGATAAAATTTTCAAAAGTCGTTTACGGGTAACTGGAACCCGAAAAATGGAACCGGGTAACGACAGTTTTGGTTGGCTATCCGGATACAGCCTTAGTCACTAAACTAAAATATAAATAAAAAGACTTCTTTTACTTCTGTTGTTTTCACATAGGCCTATATGTACCGAGATTGTCAAGTGCAAGAAAAGTTATGAAATAAAAATATTAATCATCTCATATAATTTACAAGAACTAACAAAAAACCCACAACCCTGGCAATTTTACGATTCAAGTAAAACCTAAAAATAATACAATTCACCATAAATGGCACTGTTAACAGTGTATCAGATTTCTAAAAATAGACTGACTTTCAAAGCTGTCTGCATGCACCACACGCCTTGTTGTCAAAATCATCCAGTGTTGAATTATGCTTGGACTCAAAATGGAGCATACTTCAAGTTTTCATGTATGACCTATTTTGGAGTTACTCTAATATGCCACTATCATGATGAAGATATTAAAATGATACCACACACAGCAGCTAAATAGATCTATTTACGGTGTTGCTTCTTTGGGCCTGGCTCAGTGCATACAGACGGATTTCAACTCACAAATTAAGAGCAAATACAGATTGAGTTTATAAACTGACATTAAACAGCTGTCCAAGGCAAGCTTAAAGCTAAATATAAAATGCTTTCACAATTACTTGCAAATGAACGCATCACTTGGACAGCTATTACCTCAATCAAACTGAATAAAATTACCGCTTTCCCATAATAGTTTCTGCAACGTCTATCGGCATAGATCAATTCTCTAACTTTTTTGAGTATGTTTGTGGCATGTTCAGCTAGACAAATAAATTCCACAGGATGAATGATATGGACAAGGCCATGTTATGAATTTTTTTCCAATCAAACTTAGCTGAAAAGTACTTTTGCCGTGATCAAAGTTTAAGAAAGTCTCTGCAATGAACAGCTGTGTACAAAACTACTTTTACACTAAACCAAGGAAATAAGCAACCGTTACGTGGATTAAATTTCATCAGAAGTTCCGTTTGATCTTAACACCGTTTACATAAAATAACCATTTTTTCTTGTTGGAAATCAACATAGATTTATTGGTCAAACAAATTTTGTTAGTTACATTTTATTTACTACTGCTTCTGTCCAAGGAGTGACTCAATATTCAAAATGACAGTTACCTTTATCTATACTTTTTAAAATATTGTTTGACTGGTGAATTTGTTTCACTGTTATAACAAGTTCAACCAAATTCATACATGTATCTCATTTTTAAATACAAATTTAGACCAACTAATATACATTTAGATTTGAAATTCTTGACTGGAAAATACATAAAAAATTATAATTTGATGGATATTAGGACTTATGTATCACCACCAGAAACCTTTCAGATAATACTTCGATCACAGACAAAACTTTCTAGGTGCTTTTATAGTCCTCAATTTATAAAGTTATTTTATAAAATACATCTAGGCCTACACTGAAATCAAGTCTCCTTAGATTGTAAGGAACACAACATGTACATGTATGCAAAAAAACTAAGATATTTCTCACAAGACATTTCTAGTTTTACAAGTGTGTGGAAAAACCCTGAGAATAATGGGTCACTGGGTCAGGTGCGAGTGCAAATCCACTCTTTGGTTTTAAATATCCATCCTCTAAAAAGACTTAATAAATCCAATCGCGAGAGGCTCCAGTTAAAGAACAGAAAACCTTGAGCCACAATGAAAGGCGCTACCAACCAACAATCCTTCTGGTATCTCATTTAAGATGTCATCATTTGACATTTGAAGCTCAAGTATTAAAACAAGATATTGCCGGACTCTCACCAAGGTCTTTGTCACTGTGGCCAATTCTATGAAATTGCCATTTCTGCAAGGAGAATTAAGATTGCACTAGTTTCTAATCTATAAATAAACACCAGTGTTTTCACTAGCTACCCATGCAGCCAATTTGCACAGCCAGTTTTGTGACAACACAATTTTATCTTGATAAATCAAGACAGGCTACAATAATGACCACTTTTTTTTATAGGAATTACATAAATCACCTTCACATAAGTAAACATTTTTGTTTTCTCCAGGAAAGGATAATTTTTTTTTTTTTTAACTTATAGGGAATCATTTCTTAGCTGTAAGCCCTGTCTTAAATAAAAACAAAAATATGAAAATGAACACATGTCTTTAATACATGTTATTTACATCAGTGCATGTATCGCCTTAACCCTAACCTTCCTAAATCCTCCAAAATCCTCTTTGCCAAAGTGAAGGATTTTGAAGGATTGAGGTTACATGCTATGTGCTCTTTGCTAAAAAGTGAAGGATTTTGGAGGATTGAGGTTATTAGGCATACTTGCCTTTCCATGGTACATGTACATCCATGTTTGTTGTAGTGATTGCAAGGTCAGTGCTTGGGTCATTGGACACTGTTTATTGCTCCATGCATGCAGGGAGGGTCCCTGGCCATGTACATGTATCACAGATTAGAAACACATGTGTGCATACATGTCATGTGCTTGCTTTACTACTGAAGGATTTTTGAGGATTCAGGTTATGTGTAAGCAAATGGGCCTAGGGAGGCATTTTATAATTTGATTTCTGACTTAAGGCAGACATAGTAAAATAGTACATTGAGATTGAGGGGCAGTATTTAAACTGACTGGAGTCGCTTTAAAAGAATATTCAAAATATCAATAAGGTTATCAGATGTCTTGTGGTTCCAGTATCACACATATCATCTTATAAAAATCATGTCAAGTGTGACGTACATATTGAGATGGACGTTAAGTGCTAACTAATGTTACCCACTTCATGTTCACCCGATAAAAAGCACACGCTAGAAGCCGGAAAGAACATGATATCTATGCAGAAGACGTAGGAAATACCACTAATAATTATTCAGCTAATTAAGGCAATAATTCCCCCCCCCCCCACAATGTTCAATACCACATGGGCCCTACATCATTAAGAGAACATGAGGGGGAGAATGGTCAACGGAGTATTCAAGATGGGATGTCAGGGGATTTAGCCATCAGGATTTAGCCATCGGGATTTAGCCATCGGGATTTAGACATCAGGATTAGCGGCTCCTTGATAAAGTGCTTTAAAGTTTAAGAACTATCTTACTGAGGTACTATCAAGAAGGATTAGTTGTAAGAGGATGACAGTCAATGTATATTGCATGTACATGTAGATTGGCTGCAATTTAGTCTGAGAAACTACATTGTGGGAGACGGCATAGGATTTTTCATGAATCTGTTATTGAGCGAAGATGATCATTTCTCAATACATGTACCCATATGATAGGAATCTTCAAAAATAAAAATATAATTTTTCAAATTTCTAAGAAAAACCTATCAACAAAACATGATTATATTTACAAAAAGACCCAATAATTTTGCTGGAGAACAAAATAACCTTTAAATATATTGCCGTTTATTTATAAATGTTATTTTTTCATGTATGGGTAACCTTCATTAAGCAAGCACTGGTAATCATTGAGTAATGATTGCATTTACTTCAACAGTACATCATATAAAATGTGGACAGCTCTCATAATGGTCCGTTAGCTACAACATAAGTGTCCAGGTTTTTCATGGCATTTTTTAATTGGAATTTTTACAATTGTGATGAGGTACTGAATTGCCACCGAGGTACTGAACGCTAAATCGTGATGTCATTCGTATCATAGAGAATTGAGTCTATGCATAAAACATTTTCAGAACAATAAGCAGGTTGTATTTTCATTGTGATGCGACAAGGCCATATACTTTTACGGAGGATGTTTGACAATGGAATGCATTCTGTTACTGGCTTAAATGACAGATATTTGTATTTGTCACAAATCCTGATTGTCATTATTTGTGCACAAATAAATGTAAGCCTGTAATATTTAATCTCCATGCTGCTGTATGATAAATTACATGTCTGTTAAAATGTGCTGGTCCCAATTCCAGTTGATTGCACCGTTCAAACTGAATATATGCAATTACAAACAATTAACAAATGCCATTTCAAATGAGGCAAACCAAAAAAAAAATTACTCAAAATATGTGTGCTTTTGGAAATAAAATATGAAAACAAAAGAGACTGCTCTGAAATGAAATTGATCTTCAGTTGAATCTGAATGAAAGCAGACCTAGTACGGATCCCTGGGGAACACCTGCATGAAAGCGGCGCAGTGCCTGAAATTTACAGTACATGTCTCTGTCTGACCATATTTCAAACAGGCTTACACATATGATGAGATGGGAAAGGAACCATTGCTCAAATTTTCTTCAGTTGGATTATGATTGGTAATTAAAGTTGTTAGAAGCTAAGGTAAAGAATGAGTAATTTAAACGTACCCAAATGGTACAATAAATCAAATGGTGTACAACTGATGAAGCAACTGATCTTGCCTAGTTATAATTTTATGTGCTATCAATAAAGGAAAGTAAACATTTTAAACATGACAATTGATTTCTTTCATTCAAATATTTCAAGAAAATATGAAATGTTCATGTACCTTTTGCATTCTCCATGAACCTGTAAACAACATCAATAGAGATAGACCAATTATACCTGGCCCTGAATTTCAAGATTTCTCTGAAAGTCATCAAAAGGGTGAAAGTCACACACACGATGTGCTCTATTCAAGCAAAGATCCCATACTCTCCCCCGACATTGAGAATTAATGAAATATAAAAGACAACTTTTCAGTCCTGTGACTTCCCTTGATTCACGTCTAATGAAGCCTTATCAAATTGTAGGCAGAAAAATAATAGCTGTAGGACTGAACGGGTCACATGGCAATGATTTCATCAAATGGCATACTGGAAAGTGGTCTTTTATGATCAAAAATAATGAAAAATATTGGGAACTGTGAGCTTTTCATCTGTAAGATGCTTCCTGTATGAGAAACAATAGATCAATAGCATTGAGCTTCATTTTATGATTAATACCATGGAAGGTACAGGACATGGAAGAATTGAATGTTAATAAAGGGGTTTCTTATCCCATGTGGATTCTTTCTTGTGAAGGAGGTAGGACTATGAATGGACTATGAATGAACAATAACTCCTCAAGCATAGAGCAAGAGTCCTTATTGTATACTTCAATTAAGATGCAAGATGTCTGCCCGAGCCTGTGCTTAGAAAATTCAGTATCATGTTTACTTGAGAACAAGGTTTTTCTATCATTCCTAAACTCCAGATAGTTTTATCTGCAAAAAGGGAATGAGACAGATGAGGGGAAATCATTCTGTAGAGGAGAAAAAGCTGACATTTTGTTAAGAACTTGACCACATTCAGACTTGCAGTTCTAGAAGAAGGCTATGTGGACACTTTGGAACCATTGGCCTTGGGCAGGCATGCCCTGTTGGTCAAATACCACATCACATGGTGTTTTCATCAAAAAGAAGTTCCCGAAGCCATCATTGATCTGTGATGCCTAAACTAATCACTTGCGGAGGGAGATTCTTTTGAATTCTGGTGTGATGCTCTCATTAAAAATTCACGATGAAGACACAGACAGACACCTTCTTTGATAAAGTTAATTCCTTTCATGTTAACGAGCTCAAACATTAGTTTCACATGTTCAAGGAGACCTGAATTTATCAAATTAGAGCTTGATTTGAAGTCTCAATAAATTGGCAACCAATTTTATAGTGTTTTTGAAAGATAGCGTAGTTTTGAGAGAAGATTTGTACCGGAAGCATTTTATCATAAACATTTAAATCATTAACTCTCCTATAGGTTTAACACTCAAAGACACTAAAAACATTTATGTCTCTCTTAACCCATTGACTTTGTGCAGTGCACTCAAATACACTCAAAATTTGTATGTAACTCCCAACCCATTGACTTTGTGCAGTGCACTCAAACATGTGGCTAGGATAGGTCAAACCAAAATCACTAGACGGTACATACACAGCTGTGTGACTCTGTGGTTTGACCTACTAATTGGCAATGCAACCAAAAATACTCAAGTGACTGTCTGTGAGTGCCGTGCTGACTGGGCCAAATTTCAGCCTGGGCATAGGAGGGTTAAATGTAGTTAATCATTTAAACTTTTCTTGTAAGAAAATAACGATGCGATTATAAAGTTCTGATTGTGTTAAACTTCATTATGTATCACCTCTCAGTTACATGGGGGGATGTGTATGTATGGTTACACTATCTCCCATGGAAACGGATATTGTTCACAAATTGATGCATCTCACAGTTCAATGCCCTCTTATCAGTTTCATGACTCCTAAGTGTCTCCAAACCTATCCATTATCTCCTCCAGGTCACAACCCTGTCTCATCCACAAGTTCGACCAATCTTAAGACACAAACCGAACCTCTTCCTTTG
Source organism: Zoroaster sp. YZ-2022 (assembly GCA_029582265.1). NCBI lineage: Eukaryota > Metazoa > Echinodermata > Asteroidea > Forcipulatida > Zoroasteridae > Zoroaster > Zoroaster sp. YZ-2022. Next base: position 1,960,543 of record CM055827.1, on the reverse strand, counting down.
CTGTTTTCCAATCAATCAACTTAAATCAAACCAGTTACTTAATACTAAGTAAAACCCATGTACTCAAGTTCAATATTAACAGATTCCAGAGCTTAAATCTGACATCGTTACCGATGGATTTTCTGAAAATGATCATCCCAATGTCGAGCAGAGGTTAATCAACAGGGAATGAATCTTATAGATGCAGCATCCATCAGGTGGTAATCATGCACCTCTGCCTAACATAAACAAGATTACATGAGCAACCTAAATGAATTAGACACACCCTAACTGGATTAGACAACCAGCTTATCCAGCCCTAACAGGATTGTGAGGATAAACTTTGCAAGGTATAATAATTTCTCATAATTGAATTATGGTTGTTGATCTGTGGGTAATCATTGCCATTGGAATAATGCAAAGCAAGTCAAAAACAAAATTAGACAAGCTGTGGGTATTCGCTTCTTTCTAGTAAACAAATAATAATTAAGCCAGTACAATGCAAATTATTAAGTTCATTTTTGTTCTTTTTCTTTTTAGTATCAAAGGACAATTTATGTTGCTTGAATACAACTAAGCCTAGCAACCATGTAATTATGTTTCCTTACAGATCCAAGGATCTCATCTTTTCAACTCTTTGGGATATAAATATCTGTCTTTCTTCACATGATTTGAAACATGCATTTACAAAGTAATTGGGTGGAGATTTAAATAAGTTTTTCTATTGTTGAAAAAAATTATTTGGTTCTAATTTAGAGCTTACATGTAAATGTGTATTTTTAAAAATAAAAACATGTTTACTATTGACATATATACTTAGATAAACCATGGAGGAATAAAACAGGAGTCACAACGAAGGCATATCAAAGGTTCAATGTCTTTTGCCGCGGTCATAAAATTTCTAAGCCAGCGCTAATCGTTTAATCCGATTATCGAGGAGAACTACAGCCAGGCTTTCTTTGCACATGCGCATTGCGCGCATTGCTGACGCGTTGTCCTATTGCACTACACGGAAGGCTGGCTCGATCCAACTCGACCTCTGAATCCAACACTGCAATATCTTCAGTGTACAGCATCGACATATGAGGATTGAAATGATAAAAGCTAAACAACACGTCTTTGAATTTGACAATTTGTTGGCTTCGGAGATCACCGGAAATATCCTTAAAATAAGTTGCTAAAAGACACTTTATTGTAACATCTGAATGTTATATTTACCGTAAGTCAGCTTCGGATTCGCCAAATTGACGATCAAAACACCAAAATACTCGGTGGAAAAATCGCTATTAAAGACAATGAACTGCGCAATATAAAAAGCCCGCGAAAAGTAGTGCGCATACGTTTTGTGTTTATTCGTTTGCTACAGATTTCTACCCTCCAATTATGTATGCTGGTCGCGAGCAGGCCGAGCGGCAAAAGACATTGTACACAAGGGGATTATCGCGGCCGTAAAACTGGTAAGCGTAGGGGCGGCCGTAACGTATTAACAATGGGCCACTGCGAAGTGCTAATTGGTTATGAGATAAGAGGCTGTAGTTCTCCTCGATAATCGGATTAAACGATTAGCGCTGGCTTGGAAGTTTTACGACCGCGGCAAAAGACATTGAACCTTTGATATGCCTTCGTTGTGACTCCTGTTTTCTTCCTCCATGGATAAACTGTTGAATAAAAATCAAAATATCCAGACTTAAACTGAAAGTGGTATATATTACAACAAAAACTACTAAACATAATTGCATGCTTAGCAACCCTATGGAAACTGTTACCAGGTTACAAACAACCCAAAACCAACACTTATTTCATCTAATTAGCCATCAACTCAGCTGTGACCTCTACCACTCCACCATAAATCCCACTGAGAATAAGCAATTCTCCATTTAGGCCTATATCATATTTTACTACAAATAGTCATAAAACTCTGAACAAAGGGAGTGGGTACTTCAAAAGTATAGAATACAAAACTGAGTATAATTTGATTATGATGTGGTAGGACCTAATCCGTGTCTGTCATATTAAGTTATAAGTTTAGACATAGGATTTATAGGTTAGGGTTATTGAGGGTTTGTTGTAACTCTAAACCAGGGATATTAACCTGAACCAGATGTGGGTAAACCCAGTGGCACTTTGAAATCTTTTTTGGTTTTGTGTTGAGGAATGATGAACTCTAGTAGGAATGCTAACTAGGTATATGCATAATGTTTGAATAATTAGTGGTTTGGGTTATATATGGGAAGTCATGGTGTCTGACCGTAAACAACAATCAAGGAATACTTATTTCCGAATGCACAACAAATTTAATTACCTTTCTTTAAAATTCTGGATAATTAGCTTTGCATAATAGAAAAATTAATAACAAATATTTGTTTTTATCCCCTTCAGTTGTTTTTTGTTTGTCTTTTTTTCCTTTTTTTTGGGGGGGGGGGGGGGGTGGGAAGTGTGAATTTCAAAAACATCTTTCATTTTTTGGGGCCAGACCATAAGTAGGACAAAATCTGTCCATAGGGGAAGACAAGGTTGATGGATGGATGGATGTACCAGTATCAAGTTACTATACATATAAGGTCAAGGTGAAATGCTCTGTCTAAATTAAACCCATCTGTCTAATTTAACATAATCGGAGTTTAGAAAAAGGTTGAAGATTGACAACATCTTCAAATTTACAAAGTTTGGTAAAAGACTGAGGATAGAAGAAAACAATGTGCAAGAAAACTTGTCATAAATTCCAATCAGAAGGGATGGTTGGCCAAAGGTTACATCAGTTCATGTTGAACTAAAACCCATGTGTCTATATTGACCAGGAGTTTTGCCTTACTATACTAACATGACCAGTTTTTGGCCGCAGCAGCGTGTAATGAGAATTTCTAGCTACAAATTGTAACAAAATATTCCCTAACTGCAATCCCAATATTAGATTTCAGCACAACGCCAGGATACACTAACCATGTACAAACAAGCTCAGCTTGTGTGCTTATCATTATTGCAAACATGGTGGTTACTCAGTTAGAAATCAGAAGGGTTATATTTGCGCTTAGTCAGTGTATATACTACCATGATACGGTAATAAAAACACTTCAACATTAGCAGCATTATGTTTGTTATTGGCAGAATGAGGCAAGGTATCAATACCTAGTGCAGTGTCCACATTAACTGATTCATCACCTGTTTTTCTCTTTTGTACCAGTAATTTCTGGTAATTTGATTTTTTTATATGAATATTTCAGAAAAGGAAAACCAAAAACTTTAAAGTAACATATTTCACAAAATAATCATGACAAATGGTTTCATTTTCAACAATTATTTTGTGAAATATTTATTTTCAATGTATTGTTTTGCCTTTCTAAAAGGATCTTGAAATTACGAAAACCATGGGGCAAAATTTAAGTTGCTACATGAAATATATTTAGTTTATTACAAGGCGTTCCGTGGGTTTGTACAGAATTGGAATGAAATGAGGACATCAGAGAAGTTGCGTATTGAAATGACCAAATTGAACATAAGCCATTTTTTCTGTGAAACGGAGAGAAAACTGCGACAATGAGAACAAGCTTTGAGACATTTATTGCTCTACTGCAATTGGTAAAATAATCCATGAATGTACAAAGGTTAAATGAGATGCAGAATTGTGTAGGGTGAATATGATGGATGTTGTAAACAGTGATGTGACATACTAGTATGTAAATAGTACTGACATACAACCTACTGTACAGTGATAAAGATGAATTTGTTTATTTTTGTAGTCACGGAAACCAAATAATCAGACTGCATATATTCTTGGCGATAAGTATTATCCCAATCATAGCTTCATCAGAGTATAATAGACTTTTAATAGGTAACTGTTTAAAATGTCAATAAATTTTAAAATTTCATTATATTTCATTATATTTCATTATAATAAAGCAAATAAAAATAAAACAATTAAATATTCAGTTCAATAGTTTTCCCAATCTTGAGAATAATGAAAATATGTATCAACAATTTCGGTCAAAAAATTCAACCGTTTAAAACATTGAGTTGATTAAATATATACAAATTGTTATCACTGAATGATAAAAAAAATGTTTTACCCAAATTTGGTATAATAATTTGAAACCAACTTAACCCTCAGAGAGGTTCAGGCAATATTTCAACCATTCAAAAAATGGAAAATTACCCCAGGATTGCCTCAAAGCACAACTGCTCTTAATAATCTCTTGAAATAATTATAATATAGTTTGATTGAAAAATGAGAATCTTACTTGGACCTATATCATGTATATTATCAACATACAAATCAACGGACATAAGAAAACACAGATGGCATTGGAGTATCTGTCATATCGCTGGTTAACTTGACAGCAAAATATGTCTAGGTGATCCTACCGGAATTTCAGTTGAGGCTCTTGGGGGATAGCTTGCCAGGGGCTAAATAGAATGGTTCAAGTAGATGTGAGGGATGTTTTGGTTTTTACATTATGAAAAAGGGCTAAGTGATGATATTTTTGGTTTCTTTTTACATTTGAGGTCACCGATGAATGTAATGATTATACTAAAACATGTATGGTATGTACATAGCATGTTGGCTTGAACAGATGTTTAAAAACATACTAACAACTGTAATACAAAAATGTAAAATTAAACTGGTGCTTCTATGCGAAAAGCCGAAAAATCAGATGTTAACTTAATAAATAAGTTTCAAACTCGAGCAGTTACCAGCCATGTAACTTAAAACAAAAATGTTGTCATGACCCAATTTGCATTATTTCTGTACTTGTTACTGAAATCATTCCTTTTTACACACGTCTGTGTAGGGCAAAATTAAATCAATTCTTTTTTCACCTATCATTTGCATTTCATAATCAAAACCTGAACAAGTCCCTCTTCCAGCAACATAACTTTTTGAGCGCCTGCTTTACAGATCAACGATAAAAATCCTTACCAGTAATGACAGACTAATGCAGTCATCTGATGTTGTAAAACCTGACATATTCCAGCAATCAAATTGTAATAAACTCCCACCAAGACCCGAACTTGCTGGCCACAAGTCAAGAGGGTCAGTGCATTACTCAGTGTAACCATGGAGGAAGGAACACTTTCTCCTCCATGAATCCCAAAAAGCGACTTTTGGTTCTACTCCAAAGTTTTGAGCCATCAACCATGGCCAGGTGAAATAAATGATTCCTAAATTATTCTTCATTGATTGGGGGTAAAAGGTTGCTTTATATTTGACAGACCTGGTGAACTACTGAACCCTTGTATACTACTGAAACAATGTATACATTCTTCAGAAGCTCCAGTTCTTTTAAGAACTAATTACTACTCAATGGAGAATTTCACATCGTGTCACCACAATTAGTCTTACTTATCCTCTTCACCATGCAAAGCTACAAGTTTTACCTGTATACATTCTTCAAGAAACAGCACCACTGGTACTACCCGAGGACTAAGCTCTGAAAGTCAGTGGAGCAAAGAAAAGAGGGTTCCGGAATATCTGAGTGAACCAATTTTTGGTAGCTGCCCTAAATGAAGAGTTGCTAAGCAAGTCAAATTGAATAACAAAGTGGTCAGCCACAAGAAATATATCGTTTTGAGTTTTCTGTGAGACTTTTGGAAGTAGCCTATAAAACATTCAATATTTCTAGTCTTAACTTATTATGTATTTTACTTCTAATCCATGTTCAGTTGAAATTATTTATAAATTTTAAAATCCTAAGCATTTGAAATTTAAGTGGCTTGCTTCTGAAAACCCACTATAGAGGGAAATTTCAAATCCATTCAATTAGTCATCCTCCGGCCCCATCTGCACCTTAAGAATCCATCTTTACTCCCCCTTCCATTAGAAGACCATTGAGTGTACCACCGATCCTCTTTGTGGACTACATAATGCATAGATCTTGCGGCTATAGACACAAGTGGCCTTTCCAGAAGCCCTAATCCTCTTCTCCCAAACACAGCTAATCCGTTCATCTCTTCCTTACAATCATTTGTCCGATCCATTGTGCCTGCTTAAACTATGCAACACTTACTTCCCTCCCATCAAAGATTACGCGAGCAAATTACTGCACAGTGGATGGCACAGGGGCATGCAAACAAAAGCACAGTACACAGTGGGTCATAAAGGGCCTTCAACTCCTTGTAAATGCTAGCAGATATTATTTATCGATTTTGATCAGAGAGCAAGTGTAAAGACTGGCAGTGTGTTGCTGTGGAACGACTGGCTATCAAAAGGTGTTGTTTAGACACCGGAAGGTGGTCAGTGCAAGCAGATGTATTCAGATGGCTCATCTAATCAGCAAATAAACCTGTCTGTGCTTATGGTTGCCTATAAATATGAAGTCTGGAGAAGATGACAAAGGTCAGTCGATGGCCTCTAACTCAAACAAACTGTGTATAGAAGTGGCTATCAACAAAAAGGAACTATACCTAGTATGCAAAAATGGTAGTTCGTGACCTTATGTTTTGACCACAGAGCCAAACTAATTGTGCATAAATTGTACCATAAAGCAAGAAACCATGTATGATTGTACAATGTACAATTTGTAAAAATAGACCATTTACATTATCAATCTTTTCAACTCCCAAACTCTTCAGTAAGGTCCTTTACTAAGTAACTTTTGTAGTGAGTTGAAAGAGTTGTTGGTGAAAATTCATGTTATGCTCCAAGCTTTTAATAATTGGTGATCCTCATAACCATATCATTTATACCATGCTCGATTTGCGGCAGAGTGCCCCCCCCCAAATGTCCCTATACACTAACACACTGTTCTATTGTTAACGGACCTCTCCCCCCCGAAATCCTCTAAAGAATTCCTAAGATTCCTGGAACACAATGTAGACACAATGGGAAGAGGATACACTCTGCCACATATCGAGCATCATATGATATCACTAGGGCAATCCCTAGTTCCTTATCTTAAAAATAAGTTAATATGTCCAATGAAAATATACCCTTCAAACAAGACAATGCGCCCAAAAGCCACCCACGTGGACACAAGAGCTGTGGCCTCCCAAAACTGTTGTCTCAAAACCTACCGTGGGCACAAAATATGATTTACCTACAACTATCACTACAGACTATTCATACCCCCCCCCCCCCAACCTCTGCAAGTGTATTTTTCAAATTAACAATAATATTGTGCATAGTAAATTTCAATCAACCCAGAAACTCTTCCACTGGAAAAAATATTGCAGTCATCTGGATGATATAGTAGCAGTCATCCAGAGCTGGATATGTAGAGGAGACTACTGAAGAACAGGTTAAATGACAGTGCCAGTCATAAATAGCCGAGTCCGAGCATGTACTATGCGTGTATTAAAAATAAACACAGGGCCACACGTACTGATTGACATGGCTACTTGAATTCAACATATTACTTCCTGAACTTGGCTTCTGTGATGGGAGCTATGCCAATAAAACAGTTCTACGACATTAAGGTTTATGTCCTCAAAATATCCAAGAACATTCTTTGGTTCATAAATTGTGTAGGTTTGTTCTTCATATGGAATTGAAGTGAATTCCCAAAAGGGTATAATTTCGAGCTTAGATTCCAAATTATGCCGAAATTTGGGTGACGTGGAGGGAGCATCATGTATCAATGCATGCATATGTGGCTATGGGTAAATGTACACTTAGTGATCTTCCAAACAAATATGTGGATCGTGTACATGGTGTAAACACGAGGTAACACACATCAGCCCGAGCTGTTCGGCACGTTTTATTCTCCAAACAAAATCCAAAATGAACCGAGTAAATTTAGGCGCCGAGAATATTCCCCCATTGAATACAAAAATTCCCCTCCCCCCCACCATCTTGTAGATTCATCAAAACAAACCCACAATAATAAATCTTTGCAAATTTCAACCGGCTGCTGATCCTCCATTCATAATTTCACCCCATTCATTTATAATTTCAAATGTAAATTGTGTTAATTCTCTTACACTAAGCACTTTTAAAATTAAATAATCTTGTGACCCTCTAAAGCTGTTTTATCTTGCTAAAAAAAAACTGAGGAACACCATTCACCTCATCCAGTAATTGATGGAGATGACTTAAGAAACTTGAGATGAATATATTTTCGCATGATTTAATGCCTCCCCAAAAAATAATGACTGTTCGTGCTTTCATATCAAATATTTGTCAAGTTATTCATTTGGACATACTTCCTACGTGACAAATTAAATAAAGCACTTTGTTTGAGGCAGTGCAAAACCATGTGTGTGGTTTGAGGAAAAGACTTGGGTTAATTGCATTAGTTGACTTTGATTTTCAAAGAGCTTTGAAATAAACAAATATGAGACGGGTTGTTCCTGCTCTGCATATTTTCAGAATGGAAATTAATCAAATCAACAAATATAACATGACTTTTACTCGGAATTGTCTATACTCTAGTACTATACCAATGGTAGCTTGATATGATGGTCATAATTCTTTATATTAATAATAAATAATGGAATCCAGATGGTTTATGGTGTCACTGAGGCCACAAGGACATTCCAAAATATTACTGATAAACCACTTTACATGTCCTAATTTATGGGAAAATGGGTATGGTATTGACAGGCCCCTTCCCAATGTTAATCATCACCAACGACGAATATTAATTTTAGAAGCTTTTTTCACTGACAATGAACAATTTGAGATCTTTTTAATTTGTGTTTTAGTGAGGAAGAATGATGAACAGAACTCTCTTTATATCAGTGAATTTGGAGTCTCATCAGTCATCACTGAATGAACAGAATTATCGACATGCTCGCAGAGAGTCATTATCGAACAATGGTTTCCACATTCCTATTATAGACGTTGTATTATAATATGAATGATACACAAATACATATAAATGCTAATCTTGGCTTTGATGTATAGCATTATATTCTAAGGCTGCCTGATTATAATACACTGTAGACAGATGGCTGATGAACCCAGTAGCAGACAACAGAAATGATGTGGATTAACAGAGAAAAATTTTATGACATACTCCCATCCATCATTGTGGTTCATGTATTATATCTGCCATTTTCCCCCCCGAACCTTTTGGATATTGTAAAAAAAAAAAATACATGCACACCGATGCAAGAGAATACTGTTGTGAAATACATAGTCAACTTAAATTAAGAAGGTACGCCATTCGTAAAAATTGGAAATCTGTCAAACTGTGGCGATGTACACCAAATACCATGAACACGGCGGTGTGAAAGTTTCTTTATTTTTTAAATTTTCTTTCAAGTACATGTATGAAGACTTATAAATGCACTCTTACCATCAGTGTAATTTGCCTATTAATTTAAAATTTGTACGCTACAGAAATGTTTGTACTTAAGAACACGGCTTAAGTGACTATGTTAAAAATACCCCTAATGCAATAAAGCCATTCATTAAATTGCAATCCTTAAAACCCAACTTCTAAGATTCCCTGCATCTTAATTCTAATATTTCCTCCATTAAAAGCTACCTGAATGGGCCAAAATGAACCCAGTGTTGAATGAGAAAAGCATTCCCGATTTTCTTACTATTATTATGCCACTGACATTCCAATCAAAACATTGTATGGATAGACAGACAGTTTGACTGGTACTCGGTCTCTTGGTACCAGAATCCTCAGGATGATTGACAAGAACAATAAGACCCTGAATCCCAGCGCACAAGCTCTCTCTGATTTGACTATGGGAAACCACTCCGTAAAGACAACAGTGTTTGTTACAACAGACTTGCCGTTTTCTGTGCCGAGTCCACTTAAAATGTTACACGACGATGCACGCAAATTGACAGTACCCAACGATTACTTCCAAGCTTTTCCGCCTCCGCACAATTTAAGAGATGACCTTGTGATAACTACCATTATGTTCCTCTCCTACAGTCAATAAAATGAGAAATATCTGAAGTCTTGCATTATCTTTCTTTTCATCTATTTTCAGGTCTGTCCAAGGCTTACCGGTGCTCGATGTATTTCTTGTCCAATCAAGCCATTCCGAGGTTCACTTCTTAAAAGGTTTTTTGAAAATATGAAGGCACCGAGTTTTGAACAAAAGCAAATGGAAGGTTGTCGCATTTGGGGATGAGCAGCCATGGAATAAAAGAAATTTGATTAAGAGAATGCTACAGAAAAAATATATTTTAGACAAAAAATACCAACATTAAAATAAAATATTACAAATTAAAAAAGAAAAATAATTTTTCCAATTCACTAACATTGTATGTTTTAATGGATGTACCTTCATAATTTGTGCAATTGAAGCAAATAATTTATAATTTATAACACAGACCATTGTGATTTTATCTTTTTATTTAGAAAATATGATTATAACCCCATCAATGATTATAACCCCATCAATGATTATAACCCCATCAATGATTATAACCCCATCAATAAAAGTGCACACAACCTTGGCAAAGGGCAACATTAATAATAAAAACTTATGAAATATGGTTTTCCTGAAAATATACATTTTCCTATGATCGCATTCTCACTGGCCTATTTATCGCATGAAAACATCCGTGTACAGCTAAGGATCAACATTTTAATATTTTATTTGACAACAATTTCATAACATTCTCTGGATTAAGTTTTAAAAAAATTTAATTAGTGGTTTATTTACTTTCCAAAATGTTCATATATAAATTGCTTTCATTGTAGAATTGCAAACAGATGCCAACTGAAATGTTTTTGTGGAAAAGGCAGACAAGTCAAAACATTGAGAACAAACCAACCGGCTCTTCTCAGAGCCATCACGTCTTTCCAAGAAGAGATTATTACATGGTGTACCCGAAAGAACTCAATAACATCTATCTCCACCATGCAAATCCTCAAATCCTACACATAACAACCCATTTTTGTACATTTATGTATATCGTATTTGTTTGTATTTTTTTCAAAACACGAGCAGCTATTACACAATGAAACTTTTATCAATTGGTTTTAAGATATAATTCTTGAAGGCTAGAGCATTGAAATGACCATACAGCAATGTTGTACCCTAACCTTTGATTAAAAAGAGATCAAATGATGCAGGAGATAATCGGATGATCCTTTATAATTGCTCACCATATTATACTTTCCACATCAGTGAATATATAGAGCAAACCAAGATGCAGAATGATTGATGGTCAGTTATTGGTGCCATTTACTTTGGAGTTAAAGCCACTATTAGTGTCTCGCAAAAACATAAATTAAATGATTCCAGTTTTACATTAAACTTTCTTGATGTCAATTTGGTGATGGTATTTAACACCTCTTAAAATTGTTACTGTGTCAAGTACTATAGTTTTAGTAAAATAAGTGAAAAAGAGAAAATAAAATTTAAAAAAAATTTGTTATCCAAAAAGGCATATACTTGTACTAGCCTTGAACTATCAATGTGTCATGTTCCATTATCTTGAAAAACAAACCACTGGCCCACAAGTCTCCAAAGATTTGAAGATAAATTGATATGAAAACACTGTAATGTGCAAATAGTACCAAGGGAACCGAGTGACCTTGATAGATGAATATTACAGGAATAAATAACAAGAATCCAGTCCTGAGCATAAACATGTAGCCAATGAAGCAGAAGTAATAATTCTTATTTAGCACAAATTCTTATTAACCCAATTACATAACATTTATGCTTAAAGTACAATATTGGTATTTGAAAACATACAATCATTAATTTCAACCCTCTTATTTTCAAGATATATATCATAAAACTAAACTTTGAATTTTTGGTTTAGCGCAATAATAGTTTTATTATATTTTTTTGAAAAATATTAATTGTTACATGTTTTATTATCTTCAAAATTATTTTTGGACTGAACAATTCCTATTTTCTCTAAGATGAAAACACTTCAAATGAATATCATTTCTCAGGATAATAATAATTAATAATAATAATGATGATTAATACCTGTAACAAACTAACAAAGTTATTGATAATTATTTGTTAATTTGATAATCAGGTAATTGTCAATGTTGTACCTTCCCTAAAGAAGAAATAAGAAAAATAGCCATCATAAAAAAGGAATTGTTTTAATCTAGTTTCATTAATAATACTTATGAAATCCACTTGGAAAATATCTTTATAAACTTTATTATAAAGACTTGTCATTCTTCATGCATCATAATGATGGAATACTTGGAGTTATATTGTTAATGGTGTGATAAATATGTACTTCATGAAATCTCTTAATGACAATTCTAAGTGCATTATACATTGCTAGAGACAGCTGGCCTAGTTACTCCATAGAACAAGTACCAAATGAACAGTAACAGACAACCAGTTAGTGTTATCTCCAGGCCCATAGCAGAAACACTACATGTACATGTACATGTATGCAGCTAGATCCATGCATTGATTTTAAACATTAACCCTAACCTTCCCAAATCCTCCAAAATCCTCTTTGCTAAAGTGAAGGATTTTGGAGGATTGAGGTTATTAGGGAGGATTGAGGTTATTAGGCATACTTGCCTTTCTATGGTACATGTACATGTTTGTCAGTGCTTGGGTCAGTGGACACTGTTTATTGCTCCATGCATGCAGGGAGGGTCCCTGGCCATGTACATGTATCACAGATTAGAAACACATGTGTGCATACATGTCATGTGCTTGCTTTACTACTGAAGGATTTTGGAAGATTCAGGTTCTGTGTAAGCAAATGGGCCTAGAGAGTTAGGAAGGATTCAGTTTATGTGTAAGCAAATGGGCATAGGGAGTTAGGAAGGATTCAGGTTCTGTGTAAGCAAATGGGCCTAGGGAGTTAGGGATTAATCCTAACTCACTACAGGCATTTCACAGACACCCTGTTGAATGCAACAAAATGCAACAAAAGAAAAGTGTGCAGGCTGCTCAATGCAACAAGATCTACCAGCTAGAACAATGGTTCTTTTGTTCTCTGCCAAGGGCGACAAGATGCAACAACCTTTTACATTTGTCGCATCTTGTTGCATTGAGCATGGTTAGGGTTAAACTGTTACATAGATAGACTACATTGTACACATGTTGCATCTTGGTTGAGCAAACGATCACATTTCACATTTCTCTATAGTAACTGTGTACTTTTTAATCAAACAATCTATGAAGTTGCATTATTAAACTGAACAGGAAATAAAGAATAGTACATGTATGGCTTACTGTTGAGTGTGATTGTAACATTGATAGACAATATCTGGGGAAGTAAGGTCAGTTTTGCAATATGTGACTGGCTTTGGTAAAACCCTAAACTTGGACGCAATGTTTAAAATTTATCGTGAAAATTAACAATGTTCCCAACAACATTTCAGGATTTTTCTTTTTCCATCAAACTCTAGAGAAAATGCTCTATATGGCGACATGAAAAGTGGTCCCTCAAACTGGTCCCTGGGGTCAGTTTTTAACCTTTTCATGGCTGTTACGCATTATGGTAAATGCCGAGAAGTTTTGGATTTTGCCAGAGCGGGTAACATATATTGATCATGCTAGCCCAGCATGCATTGGTGCAAATCGGATTGAACACATACACTGTAGTATTTGCATCTATGACCGCCCACATGTGCCACTGTCTCTTCTATAACCAACATGAAATGATGCCTGGGCTGCATTCCACTTGTACGAATGTATCGCAAACGTTTGCGCGAACGTTTGGTGACAGATGGTTCAAAGTGGAACCGATTGTGAGCGCAACGTTCGAACAACCGCGAACACCTCAAAACTACGTTCGCTGTCTGTTGCTAACGTTCGCCAACATTGGCGGTGCACAATTGGTTCCACTCGAAATTGTTTGCAAACGTTGGCGAACGTTTGCGCAAGCGGAACGCACCCCTGGTGACTGAATTTCAAACTGCTATGCAAAATTTGTGAATGAAATCATTCCATGGTTCCTAATAAGGTTTGTTCCTAAATAAGAAACAAGGACAAGATATTTTACCTCAGGACTACATGGTTTGTGAAAACCAAGCACAGGAAATATGTGAGTAAAAATATATTAATGAATGCCCTAGAAGGCATAATGACATAATATGACACTTTATGGATATCTTAGAGTGGTATCTTATACTCTGTGGACAGACTAATGGCAGCTAGGAGATCATTAATGGTTAATTCAAGTGAGGTTATTATTCAGCCTCAAGAGAGTATAAAGTTTCTCCAATAGTTATGGTTTCTGCTGTCCTTGGCATGTGTACTGGCTCTGGTTACACCATCTATTCTTTGTGATCCAAAATATGTCTCAAAAGCAATATGAGCCTGCCTTAAGGCCCAATTACACGTTTGGTAAAATGTCAGTATTCATACTTATTGATCAAGAATTATATAAAAGAGCCAACCTATGAAAATTTCAGTTCAATTGCTCATCAAGTTCCTGTGAAAATTGCAGAAGTTTACTTAGAATTTTTGACCAGCCCTATTATAGAGTTTTACTGTGATAATATCAATTGATCACAAAGATCAAATTATTTTATAAACAGTTTCTTAAACGTTTTGGGAAAGTGAATTTTTAACAAAGGAATCAGACCAAATGAAGGCAAGAGTGTATATATATATATCTAAAACATGTGTCTCGGGTTATTTGTATTGCCTTAGCAAGGCATTTTGAATCGTTTTGTAGATTATAATAAAGAAATAAATTTGTACAGGTAAAGACTGTGGTGACACCATGTAGAAATTCTCTTTTGAGCATTAATTAGTTCTAAAAAGAAGTGGTTGGTACAACTCAACGTTTCGATCAGTATACTCTGATTGTCTTCAGGAGAATTTATACAAAATAAAAGGACTACTGAGCTATTAATGATTTACATATGCACATGGGATATACCATTTTATTCTTAATAATGACACATATTTTCTTATCAACAAGGAGAGAATACTTGAAGTGACTTGAGGAGCAGCATGCTGTATCCAGTAACCAACTTGATCTATTAGCCTATATCTTACTCCTCCATTTCCCATCTGCCACCATCTGATCTGTCTCCATCTCCTGTATCCCTGCTCTTCCCAGGAGCTTAGGATTTCACTTCACACCAGCATGAAGAAGAGACCCCCATGGAGCTTTGCAACCCAGTTGTGATAAACAGGAGCAGGGTTAGAAAAACAATGTGTCTAGACTGGGGGCCTGTGCGAAGGGGGCGGAGGATGTGGCAACAATTGAGCCAGCTCAAGGATGCAGGGGTGTTGATATTGGTAGGAGGCTAAGCAAGAAGAGGCTACTCTACCTGTAATATATGTTATCATTCTTAAAGCTCTACATTGGTGTAAGAGAAACCTTACATTACATTGTCTCGTCTTCAATATTCTACATGTATTATCCAACATGTTAGCCAGTGGTGTTTTACCAATCTAATCTTGACAAGCACAAAAAACCACTTGTAGACAAGGGAAAATTCTCATCTTCCAAAACGGGAAGATGTGTGCATATTGAAATCTTTATTTTAAGAATACACATCTAGCCAGCACATTTGGTTAGTTTTATGATGATATGCTTCTTGAAAACTAGTGTTGAAATGAATGGATGTCACTAAATACACAAGCCAATGTTTCACCTTCCGTTTAAGTGAACACAGAATAATACTTCAATTTCACAATGGTCAACAAATCTGCAACTTCAATGGTAAACCGCGAATATCTGAGGTCTGATCACCACACTATGGCTTGTATAATAGTAAGTGGTTGTAATGGTCTGTTGAATGACATTTTTAACCCAGATGACATGCATATTTACAAGCTCATGTTTCATGTGAATTAATTCTCTTGATATTCCCAGCTGTAATTCTTGTTACTGTTAGCATGCCTATCATGACAGTTGGTGTACCTCCAATTGATAATCAGCTTGATGTGTCTGCATCCCCATTCCCAATGATTCAAGGGCCAGTATCATCACAATCAGAGTGGACTTTCAACAGGGCATGAAATCAGTGTCCTAGTTCAAGAACACAGTGACTGAAAATTAATGGTTACCCCTGAGAAATTAAGTCACCCCTGTGAATGCACAGGGGTGTGATTGGGCAGTTTTGAAAAAAAACCAAATAAATTTTGCTAAGGGTATTGGGGCCACTGAACAGCGCTGGGGTGAAATCTATAGTTCTGAGCATTTGCTTTGCTTTCCTTTATTGCTTAAATCTTTAAAATCCAGAGGATTACAACATTGCGATTTGCAAAAATCCAGACAAATCACAGCTGCATTTATGAATCAGCAACGGTAATATTACTTTATCATGTGGGATATCATTTTCAGTCACTGAGTTAATCTAAAACTGGCACTCCGATTCCATGCCCTGTTGATCGTGGCGTAATTGTCCCTGTTATAAGTGTCTCTGTTATAAACATGTAAATTTCATAGAGCTACTAAGCAGGAAAAAAATGCTTACCAGAAATATTTGCCGATATTTGAGCACAGCAAAGGGAGCGGGAGGGGGGGGGCATGTATTTGTACTTGCATCATGGCACAGAACCTTGTACAACTAAGACAGACTGATTACCTACCTAACCAATCGCCATTGAAGACTTAGCCATGCCCGTAAGACAACATATTTGGAAATTTGTGAAGCATTGTTATGTTGTGTGTTGAGTAATGTATGCGATGAGATTGGACATCACTGCAATTAGTCATTTACATGTGTCAAACCAGTTTATTCAGTTAGGAGAACACTTTGACCATCGATCCTAAGGTTGCTGGTTCATACTTGCACTGATGCAAATTGGAACCATCTAGCAGCTCATCATGGACAACGTTCCTATGTACATGTAGCTACAAAGAACTTGCTCCCGTTATAACGAACATGCACACACACGTACATGAATAATTCACTAATGCAAATTTCCAATGCAATATTGTCTGCAGCTCAGTTGGAAGTTTAAACCTACCAGCAAATTCATCGTTTTTAAAAATTGGAAATAAGCCACTGTAAAAACTATGTGATTAATCATTTTATATTATAATGCACATAGTCTAGCCCTGCACTAAATACACAATTGTTTAGGCCAACAACTTGCAGCACTTGTGCTACAGATGAATGTATTTTTCATATGCGCCAGAAACGTACATGTATGTTAGTGTGTATGAAATATATATTTGAACATATGCAGTCAGTCATTATGACTGAATAATGGACTGGCTTAGTCTATGGACTGCAAATCGACAATGCTGTTAACAAGCATTGACAAAACAATTACTAGGGAATGGCAGCACAATTGCTAATTGATTTCCAGAACAATGGGGAGTGAGGAAGAGACACTATACAGCGTAATTGATCATATGATACACTGGCCCAGACTAAGATTGATTACATTGGGATTGTGGGACCATGAGTCAGGGGACTAGGTGTTATTTATTTCCATACAGAGCCCAGTTGACACCATGACATTAATGTGTTGCCTGCTATTTCACTACAATGCAAGTGAGCATTCTGCAAATATGAACCATCAATTGGAGTCAGGTTTTTCTATCTAATGAATATACAGCTAGGTATTATTATT
This sequence comes from Zoroaster sp. YZ-2022, assembly GCA_029582265.1. Lineage (NCBI taxonomy): Eukaryota > Metazoa > Echinodermata > Asteroidea > Forcipulatida > Zoroasteridae > Zoroaster > Zoroaster sp. YZ-2022. Next base: position 1,943,173 of record CM055827.1, on the reverse strand, counting down.
AACTAAGGATTGGTATATGAATATGCGATGAGGGACATTCAACTCCAATCCCCAAAGAACTTGCCAAATGTTACAAAGTGGCTAAGCAAAACCTCTATGGCAAAACTAAATGGACAGACAGCTTACTTATTTTTCTGTAAATTTTTTTTTTGCTAAACAAAATATTCTATTTAGCAGTTCTATAAAATGCGACTGGCTCTGCCAAAACCCTAAACTTGAACCCAATTTTCAACAGTGACCTCCCAAATTTATCAAGAAAATTAACAATGATCCCAACAACGTTTCAGGATTTTTCTTTTTCCATCAAAACCTAGAGAAAATGATCTATATGGTGACATGAAAACTGGTCTGTCAAACTGGTCCCTGGGGTAAGTTTTTGACCTTTTCATGGCTGTTATGCATTATGGTAAATGCTGAGAAGTTGGTTTTGCCAGAGTGGGTCACAAATAGGCCTGTGTTATTTGTTATTTGTTTAATATTGGCATAACATTTTCTGGTAAGTACTTCTATAAAATAGGCCTGTGTTATTAACCTGATAAGCTCACACTTGACAAATCTCAGTCATTGCTTAATGACTGTATTGGGTACAGTCTCAAGATCTCAGTAATAGTGAAAAATGGCTATCCCTCCCTGAAAATTCAATGAAATATAAACAATTAACTTAAGATAAATGCAATTATACACCAAGGAGAATGCAATGTTATTGTCATTGGGTCTATAGATACAGATTAACAATTAACCAATGTGCCTTTACTATTCCTGTTAGGTCGTTATTTTCCAAGGTACAACTGTATTAATTATTTGGTCGAACAAACACTGTAATTCACTTATGCTATTAACTACATGTATATAGTTTGGCTTATTAATTCACAGGTGCAGTTTACATTAGAATTGTACATTAGGCCTACAATACATGTTATACAATCTCGTATTTGTTTGAATTTCTGTTGCTGTATTTGTACTACTGGGAATATAATATAAAGCAGTCATTGTTCAGTAATACTGAAAAAAAAATTCCTTTAACAATAGACAGAAACCTGATACAATTAAAAAATATATATATTAAAGAAAATATAAAGCATCAATTGTTATTTGTTTTTTGTGTTATGAATCCAATGATAAATAAAATTTATTTGAGCATGTGACATAAAACACAATAAAGGGGGCCACTTTCCTACCGTCATGTTAGCAGTTTTTCTTATGGTTGTAATTTTTTTTTTTGAATATCTGAAACCACCCAAAAAGAATTTCAACGTTTGAATAGACATGCATGCTTATCCTAAAGATAATTTGAGTTTATTATTACAATTATTTTTTTAATTAGCCTAAAATTTCCATCAACAAATGGACGGAAAAGTGAGGTAACTTTTTCTGTCCAATTTTTATGGAAATTTGAGGGTAAAAAAATTAATAAATAAATTAAAAAATAAAATAAATCAACTCAATTTAGTTCTAGTATAAGCCTGCATGTCCATTCACATGTTGAAACACTTTTTGGTCAGTTTCGGGTACTTAAAAATAAATAACAACCATTGGAAAAACTGCTAACGTGACAGATGCAAAGGGGGCCCTTTATTGTGTTTTATGTCATGTATCAAATTAATTGATGAAATTTTGCACTACACCGATGTGTGTATAGCACTGCATACTCTGTGCTTTCCGAGTGTCTGTGAAAAAACTTCACAGACAACTCGGGCGGGATTTGAACCCACGACTTCCTGCTTACTAGTGTAGACGTCATAACCTCTTGACCACCGAGTTTACCTGATGATCAAATTAAAAATTATTCTTTGTGAGACCTACACATCTCTTAGCATGATCTTGATTTAAATGAATTGCATCTCAGTCAAAAAGAGAGAGGTACGCATCTCAATCAAAGAGAATTATATAATTTACATGGCCCATTGTATACATGTACATGTACATACCAACTAAACCCATGGCTGATCATTTTACATGTACAGTATTACTTAACCCTCCTACTTTTGGTACCTTTTTCATACAAGTTGATGCACCATTTGAAACCATTCGCTTTTGTGGTTTTGAATGGTGAAATAACTGTACAGTATTGATTTCCCCAAATGGTTTTGAATGGAAGGTCAGCTAATACAAAACCTTGTTTGGATACTTCTAAGTGGTGAATCAATGGACCCTCTATGCATTTGAATGGATTTGAATGGTAGTAAAGCTTGCTACCAACACTGTTCAAATGGTATCACCATGTGTGTACAAAACCAATGGGCATTTTGGCAAGTGGAAATTTTGAATGGTTTCAAATGGTCAAACAGTAGGAGGGTTAAAACAATAACTGGAGAATTTTCTTTTTAATTTAAGTTTTGAATGAAACTATTGATCATAAGACATTTCATAACATTGCTTACCGTTAAGTGATGACGTACATTTGTAATCATATTTCACAGGTTAGCAAGATAATTTGGTGAGTTGCGTGGGCGCTCAACATGGAAATTTGTATTGTTACATCACTCATTTGCTAGCAATAATGGCCGACATGGTTAACAGTAAGCAGTGTTATGAAATGAAAAGTGCACAGTAATTAAGAAATTGGCTGCTTACGGCTCTATGAGATTGGGTTCAGAATCTGGAATGTACATGTACACATATTTGGTCTGTAAACTAATATTACATCTTTAAAATCCCTAAATATATTGTGGTTTCTGCTCACAGATTGTTGAAATATCAAATAACCTAATCAACATTCCGTAGTCATAATTACAATGTGATAAAACATCAGCCGGCTATCATTTCTTATTTCTCGTCATTCAACACAGTATTAAATTCAACCAAGTGCAGAAGCAGCATATATTCTATATCAATTACGACTGCCATGGCAACCTTATTTCTGTTAAGGCTATGCAAGGTATCCAGGTACCCGGACACCCGACCGAAACTGCCATTACCTGGTTCCATTTTTCGGTTCCAATTACCCGTAAACAGCTTTTGAAAATTTGGACTGAACACTTAAGCCACACAATGAAAGTCTCTGATTTTTTGTTAACATTTTTTGTGTGGGGAATGGGGATGCTACGAGTCGTTTTTAATATAGAGACGCGGAAATTATTACAGTAAATCCACATTTATTTTGATTCTAATTAAACAAGAAAAACTTGTGTTCACATTGGTTATACAACTGTACCCGGGTATCCAAAGATTTCCAATTTCGGGTATCCGGGTTCCTGAAATAACCGAAAACCCACAGCCTTAATTTCTGTGCAAAAATATTCGTGTTTATGAATGTCATTCTGTAGGACAAAAAAGCATCTTGTTTGCAAACAAAAAAGTATTTTGTTTGCAACCACCTTTCTCCTAACGATGGATAGAGCACACTAGTCGAAATGTTGAGAATAAACCAACTGGCTCTTCTCAGAGCCACCACTTCATCCAAGAAGACAATATTACAAGGTGTACCCGAAAGAACTTAATATCTATTCTGTTGTTCATTCACTCTATTGTGTTTTAGTTAAAGGTGAGGCATAAAATTGGTTCTTCAAATGTCAAGAATAACCAAATTGTGTCTGAAAAGACAATTATTTGAAGAAAAGTGAAATAATTTCCAGTTCACATTTATGAAATAATACTCTTATTCCATGTTACAATGAATATGATAACTCTCAGTATTGTATATACTGATTAACCCTAACTCCCTAGGCCCATTTGCTTACACATAACCTGAATCCTTCCTAATTCCCTAGGCCCATTTGCTTACACATAACCTGAATCCTCCAAAATCCTTCAGTAGTAAAGCAAGCACATGACATGTACATGTATGCACACATGTGTTTCTAATAATAATAATAATAATGTATAGATTTATATAGCGCACGTATCCACCAACTAAGTGGCGCTCAAGGCGCATTATATTATTATCCCTGCTCATAAGGCTCATAAATCATTCCTGAAACCATCTCAGCTCCCTGGGGAGTATACAGCTCAATTGCTGCCATTTCTAGCGCATATAGAGCAAACCATCTCTGCCTTCACAGGTACCCATTTAACCCCTGGGTGGAGAGAAGCAATTATGGTTAAGTGTCTTGCTCAAGGACACAAGTGTCACGGCCGGGGCTCGAACCCACACTCTGCTGCTGGCAACACCAGAACTTGAGTTCAGTGCGCTAGACCGCACGACAATCCACTTTACGTGCATTATACAACACACGGGACCTACGGCTTTACGTCCCATCCGAAGGACGAAGCAATTATGGTTAAGTACCTTGCTCAAGGACACAAGTGTCACGACCGGGGCTCGAACCCACACCCTGCTGCTGGCAACACCAGAACTTGAGTTCGGTGCGCTAGACCGCTCGGCCACGACACTCCAATCTGTGATACATGTACATGGCCAGGGACCATCCCTGCATGCATGGAGCAATAAACAGTGTCCACTGACCCAAGCACTGACCTTGCAATTACTACAACAAACATGGATGTACATGTACCATGGAAAGGCAAGTATGCCTAATAACCTCAATACTCCAAAATCCTTCACTTTAGCAAAGAGCATGTAGCATGTAACCTCAATCCTTCAAAATCCTTCACTTTAGCAAAAACGATTTTGGAAGATTTGAGAAGCAGTTTTGCCAACATTTCTTATGTTGTACCTTTCATTTAACCTTAACCCCCTAGGTATTCTGGCTAGGAACTTTCCTGAATCCTCCAAAATCCATCAGTGCACTTTTGGAAACATGCCCTTATCTTCAAAATACACCATGCATTTTCGTTGATCTTTCATATTCAGCACTTATGGCCAGTACTTCTTGCCAGGTAGTAATTTTGTCCCATTTGAAGAGGTGAAAGTACCAGTTTCCAACAGTGCTGAATTTTTCCAAAAAAGTGCCCCTTGGAGGATTTTGCAGGATTTATGGTAGTTAGGGTTTTAAGGTCGTTTGACTCTCATACATTCATTCAATTACATTTGATGTACAGTGACCAGAAACACTCAACACTAAAATTAAAATAGATGTAGATGAAGTGTTGAGTAAAAACACTTTTATGCACTAAAAGTAGCAAAATAAACTGTCTGATTCACTAGCAAGTCAACCCTTGGTTTTTCTGTCTCGATAAACCCAAGTCCACTCAGTACAGATGTCAAATCCTCACATATTTTTTAACGAACAATTAGCTCAGCCCTGTGAATCATCTGCAAATGAAGAGCCATCTTGCTAAAAGGATAGGAGTCAAATGCTTCCTGAAGCCTGCATGAATCTTACAGGAATTACATGAAGATCCTTATCCATGTACATCATACCCCTTGAGTAAGTCGCCAAGACAGTATACTAAACCATACCAAGTATAGACTACTCTACAGAAAGATATAATGAAGAGATATTGCAAGTGTGTTTTTATAATAATAAATGTGTTTGGTTGTCCATGCTTTCTTCATTGACTCATTCCATTAGCTGTCTCTCTTTATAGAGATTGACAAGGAGTTTAAATTGCACCGATCGATATCTAGGCAGTTTGTGTCACGGCAGTTTTATTTTAATCGAAACCGTCAGAAATGTTACAAAACTGTACTGTAGGGAAAAGGAAACATGCAGTCTGATCATCCAGTAAGATAATGCATCCTTAAGTGATGGGGACACATGCGCTTGCACGTAGGAGTCAAAGCAACTGGACTGTATATTTGTACATATGAAATGCTTCAGTTCCCAGACCCATGACAAAAGAGAGTGAAAGACAGATTTATACATTTGTTCTGTGAATAAGGTTGACAAAATGCATGTTTAAAGGGACAATATCGTTATGATCAGTGTAGAATTTCAACAGGGCATGGAAGCAGTGTCCTAGCTAGTTTAAGATAAACACAGTAACTGAAAATTACTGGCCCATTTATGCAGCAGCAATGGTAATATGACCTTATGTGAGCCTTGTGGGGTATTATTTTCAGTCAGTGAGTTAGTCTAAAACTAGCACTCCGATTCCATGTCCTACTGATCATCCCTTTAAGCACTGAATGGCTGAGATGATTCTATATGTTTTATTCCAAGAAATAAACATTCAGGAATTTGTTTTTCAAAACCAATGCATGATTTTTGGGGGCAGAATTTGCTTGTTATCACTGTTATTACATCCAGACTGAAAATAAAATTTATGATAAAAAGTTCGCTATAAACTATATAACATTGTACGTCTGTAAATGTTATGCATTTATTTACAGAATCATGGCACAGGATATATATGCACATCTACATTTGTAGCAAACTAGCAAACCAGAAATCATGCCTGAGAATTAAACTAAGAGCTCTGGAGAGGCTTACATTTCCCACAAGATTGTTAACCAACAGGCGGAGTTGTTGGCCTAATGGTAAGGTTTCAATGGCCAGGGTTTTAAATTGCAGTCTTGAATATAATGGTGAAAGAAATGCTTTGAGTTTTTAAAAACCTTGTTATAATGGTGAGTGAATATGGCAGGAGAAATAGGGATTAATGACAGGACTATGATGCTGCTAGTCTAGGAGTATTATATAGTATGCTAGGCTAGCATTCAAAGGATATTCCACTTCACTCACTTCCAAAATTTGAAACGAGGGAACAAAATTGCCCTAATGTGACAATGATATAAAATGTCTATTTAAATACTTTGTTTAAAGAGTTTTCTTTACATGTATAACTGTACGATAATTTAAAGGACAGTTTGAAACTATCTTTCATCTTCACTTAAATTTAAAACATTTCCCTATGATACTTTTAAAGGTTTGCTTTAGTCACCAGTAAATATCTTGAATCTTATGTGATAAGCATGGTTTTACAGCATATTTACAAAAACAATGTTTAGTAGATACTGTCATAAATTCATTTTAACAACACGTTTCTTATACCAAACCTAACAATTATTTTGTGAAATATCTCAATTAAAATTATTAGGTTTTTTTTCCTAATGTTTAAATTGTGGAAATTACCAGCAAAATTATAATGAAAAACATGGGTATGTCATCTTTAACCTATAATATATTTTTTTCACTGGCACAATTCTAGTTTGTTCATATACCATCAGGGACCAAGGTATGTGTTAAACTGCAACCCAAGTGGAAAATGTGCCCTCAATGGCTGGAATGCTTGGGCTAAGCTATGACTCCATAAATTTCAATAGGTTGATACATGATGGTGTCAACACGAACCACTCTGATGTGTTATATTTCTGAATTCAGCTCTCACAATTTGGTTATCTTTGCAGGCAGGAAAACAGCATGCGTGTTCCATTTGCTCACATTAAAGCCAGTAGACACTTTCGGTAAAAATGTCTGTATATATGCTTCTGTGTCAGAATCAAGAGGTACAGAAATCTACCTGTGAACTTTGCAGCTTATTTGCATATGTAAAAGGCATTCAGATTATTATTTTTTTTAAATGGATTATCAACTAATGATTGATTTCAGATCTAAATGTGTTTTCTCAGGATGTTTGGCATCATGTCATATCATATCAGGAGAATGCTTTTAGATAGTGACTGACTCAGTTTTGTTTTCACGTAAATTACCAATGGTAGTACTTCCCCCTTTAAATATATGCAGCTGGTTCATGTATGCGTAAGTGAGTGTGTACATGCATTACATGTAGGTACATAATACTAGTGCAGTATCTACATGTATACATTCATGAAGATTACAAACGTGTGTGTAATCAACTTACATTTGTAGTTAAAACTAAAATTAAAATTGAAGTATATACACTGTAAAACAGAATCTGAAATGGAGCTTACTATCAATCTAATTGATGTTCTTTTCAACTCAATGTATCTTGTTTTTTTATCAATACCTTTTTATTTAACAATTTTCATCAAAAATAAGAGCCATCTGATCACTAGCGCAAGAATGAACACATTTTATTATCAATCTGAATCTGATAACATCTCATATTTTCATGGCATGACAGACAGACAGACAGACATTCCCACTATAATATTACAATTACTCTTTCATGAATGAAAAAGCCATCACAATTTCCATGGTAACTTATCACTCTCCAAGATAATATTGCACAGGTTTCCTGAAGGCATTTTAACAAAGGCTGGCTATGTAGCAACACATCCTCTGCACCCAACCACAGTACTGCGTCCAATGTGCATTGTCACAGTCCATCTATCTATAGGCCTCTTGCGGAGGAACCACAGTGAGATGCCCGATTAGGTTTTGCAGTCAAGTCAACCATGGCTGTAGGATTTTTCCCCCCTATAAACACAAGAGTTTTGTGTTCCTTGGCAACATTCTACGACTGTTTCATGTTTGCTCATTATAGAAACAACCATGTTCCAGGATTTTCCCCCCCTAGAAACCAGAGTTTAATGTGTCTTGGCAATGGTATACAACTGTTCTATGTTTGCTGATGTAGATGACAAATAAATGTGATAATTTTGCATTACAATGGTTGTCTATATCTTCATTTTTATTATTTGTGCGTCGGGCAAATCTGTTCTACTGAAAGGGGCCCGTTATTATACATTCAAGCTTTGGTTCAATTTAATTATTATTTAGGAAAAAAAATCGTTAGATTTCTGTGTTTTATCAATATTTTTTTTCATGAGTTTTTGTGTGTTTTTAACGGATCTTTTTTTCATGAGGTTTCTGTGTTTTTACCGAATATTTTTCCATTTGGGTACAGTACACATACAAAATGATTACATTATTAATGTTACAATGTGAGTGTCTTTTGTATGGATTCTTGTATTATGTGAACATACATGTTGAATTCCATGGATGTGCATCTGACAGGATTTGGTATCACAGATTTACATGAAAATTACTTGGTGTAAAGTTGATGATGGTTTTAGTAAAATAATTTTATCATTTTTGGGGGATCATTTTAGTAAAATCAGTGAAATAATTTCCAAAAATATTTTTTTGGTATTTGTAATATTTTTTGGTATTTGTAATACAAAAGCACTGTAAGTTAACTATTTTTGGACACCATGTTTTTCAAAGAATAACAATTGGATGCTCTATTTCAAAATCCTTGTTTATACTATTTTTATTTAAAAAAACTGGCTTTAATTTGCTTGGGTCTGGGCATATCAAATGTCACTGGCTGCGGGGCTATCCCATCATAATAATAACATAATGTTTGAGTCTTATAAAGTGTGAAATCTATAAAGATGCGATACTCTATAAACGCTTTACATTATCATACCGATGTCAACATGTAAGGCACGCTGGTGATTTCGACTTCAAAGTGTTTGGTACATAATTGACCCTCTATAGTCAGTTTGCAAGAACCAATCCAGGTTATCTGTCTATTTTAGCCTCGATGATTGCAAATATTGCAAGCTTTAATAATCATTTGATTGCCCAGGAATATGACACAGTGTTTGTAATTAGCTTGTGTGCAAGAATGAAGGTCATTATAGTGCACTTGTTGCTATCATAGTTGGCTGGTCACTCTGTAGACACAATATTAACAAGGACGTACAAAGCCTTTGAATTTCATCAAGCTGATCAACACATGGTACATACACAAATAATGCAATACATGCTGGAGGGTTTCTCTCTATTCATTCACTGTGACGTGTTCATCATCATCACATTCTGAATAAGCCAAAGATAGCATCTGGATATCTCATTAGTTGTATCAAATTTATTCCATTTTCTGTCACTGTTGTGTGTATGTATCAACAGCTATTCAGGAAATATCCTCTTTTTTTTAAGAGGTTAATGTAACGCTTGAATGCCGCACTGACAAATTGGAGGACTGGGGACTGGGATAGATTGTGAATTATATGTAAACTTTTCTTGTTCAAACAAAGCAAATCGAGTATTTATGTAAATAGCCAACTTACATGTAACATAAAATATGTAATATTTTTGTTTTTGAATCAAATTAATATTGGCTGCTATAACAACACGACTAGATCAGCCTAATTCTGACAGTGCACCAATCATTGCAACATGGATTCTCTACAGGAGAAATTTCCGATTGCAAATACCATCTAATAGTCAATATTCCTTAATATTCCTTAATTATTCCTTAATTCCTTAATATTCTTTTTTATATGTTGCTCCCTGATGTTCATCAGTGTGAAGTTTTTAGACAAGATTTAACATGGATGTGTAATGGCCATGTTCATGATATTACTAAGATCCAACTATGACCTGACTGGAGTCGTATGTAGTCCAATGTCAAAGTGGGTGTTGGGCTTACGACCAGTCGCCGACTCAGAGATTCAACTAATTCAGCAACAGGGGACGCAGAATTGAATTGACATTTGCCTCTGTAAACAGCAATGACACGCATACATGTGTAAGTCATATTAAGGTCATGGAAGGTACTTATTTAGTCAAAGATTGAGGTACGGATCTAGGTACTAAGATTCAATCACAGGCTGACTGAAGTCAAATCATAAAGTGTGCACAGTGGATGATTCAATCAAACAGGTCATCCATCAATAAATCATTAATATCATCTCCAACAGTAGCAATCAATATCTGCATGTTAAATGTATGTATTGCTCACTGAGTCAACACGGTTCAGACATAGCTGTTTAATCCGATCATATTAAGCCAATGTCACTGGCAAGGGGGGGGTGGCTACTGGCAAGGTGGGGGTGGCTACTGGCAAGGGGGGGGTGGCTACTGGCAAGGGGGGGTGGCTACTGGCAAGGGGGGGGTGGCTACTGGCAAGGGGGGGGTGGCTACTGGCAAGGGGGGGTGGCTACTGGCAAGGGGGGTGGCTACTGGCAAGGGGGGGGTGGCTACTGGCAAGGGGGGGGTGGCTACTTTTAAATTTCTTAATACCTTCATGAACATTTTTGTGAAATTAATCCAAATCTAGTCAGATATTTCTTGCTTGTACATGTAAACATGTTGCCTGTCAGTTTTCCAGATTTACCTAAATTGCATTTAATTTATTTTGCCACTAGTCTATTTGTGTTTTTCCTCTACAAAAACACAAACAAATAATTGTATTTTAAACAAAAATTTGTTATCCAAATTGTTAGATATGGGATAGAGACTAGGAATATAACAAATTGTTAGATATGGGATGAACAACTGTTACCAGTAATACAAACCAATTTGTCATGGCAATGAGTCTTTAATTAACGATGGAGAATATTGCAACTATGTGACTGGTGCATCATCCACAGACCACAAGTCAATTCAACGCCGATCTGTTTGTGTTGATTTTTCTTGTCAGACATACCGGTACCTTGGGAAATTGCCATATATTTTGTACGATTCTCGTTTCCTTGAGGGTTGCAAGCACTATTGTCCAATAAGAAACAACGCCATGGCTAACCCATCTACATCACCGACTGTGTCACAGTCTCCATAAAGAGTCATCAAATGTCAGAAGGGTCTCTATCAAAATGGCCGCCAATATTGAAATAGAGATAATGGATATAGTGACCAGTTGAGACCTGGCTATTGGGTGAGATCCATGGATGAATTAGATGACGTGATTGACTGTATATGCATATACTGGCAGTATACAACATGTAAGTGGTAGAATATATCCGCTCACAATGTATGAGGATTAGATATTCATTGAATTCTGGATTATGTCGTACTTGGGTTTCAGGATTTTATTCTCGGCACATCACAAGACTTCATCTATAGCATGGTTGGGGGAAAAAAATCAATCAAAAAATATTACAAAAGGTTTGTATTGGGAAATTTATTTATTGAATTTTTCTCAAATACATGTGTACATCAAAACAAATTTAAGGGAAAACAATTTAAATTACGGAATTCTTAAAATTAAGTCATAAAATATCTGTCAGTTTATCAAGTTAAAAATTTAAAGATTTTTTGTTAAATTAGTACAAAATTTTGGGATAATAAATTGAAAATCAAACAAATCTTAATGGTAGTGGATGAATAAATATTGGTATATTGGAATAATATATTGGTATAAAATAATAAATAAGCAATAAATTGTAATGCACTTTTGTTTATATAGTCTGGTTATGTACAAACACAACCCTGTATTTATTCACTATATATTCTACCATGTAAGGCTGTTCATCTACCAGGCAAGTGATTTGACAAAAGTAAAAAAAATCCTGAAAAATGAGATTTGGTCTAGAGGACAAAGCCCCCTGAATGTTTAATTTTGGGGATTTACAGATTGACTCTCCACATCCCCACAAACAAGAAACTAAAGGTTTGGACACAATACAGGCTACTTCTTTTCTTTCAAGAAATCTTTTGAGGCAAAGGGAGATTTGAAAAAAAAATCCTGAAATCAGGAAAACACCTGACCTGATCTGTGTTTCCAATTATAATTTGTTTTACTATTCAATCAAAGTGAAAACTAATATTTTGAAGATACGTCAACATCTTCCAAAGGTAATTCTTTCTTTGCCCATCTACAAAGTACTAGATCTGTCCTCCATTTAACCTATATATGCATTCTTGGGAGGAATTTCTCTAAGATGCCTGCCCTGTTTGAGACATTTGAAGATGGCTTGATATATCCAGATGAAGTCTTCCACCTGGCCCACTTTGCAGTCATTCAATGACCGGGGATCTTCCCACATTTGAAGAGATATATGAACGCATCCCCAAACGGAAATCACAATTGAGTAAACCTCTCAAATATGTTGAAGTGTTCATGTATATAAGCTATCACTGGTGCGGGAAAAACCTTTGAGAGTATGTCAAAGAACACAGCCCCAGAAAACATGTGAATTTATGACCCACAATTATACTCCGATGACATGTCAAATATTTGTTTTTATGTACATAGCAGTGTGGGAGTTACAAGAGAAGGCAACTTGTAATGATGTCAATGTGATTGTAATTTCTTTTTCTTTTTCTTTTTCAGTGCTTAATCTCAAGGCCAAAAAAAAAGAAAATCTGTGGTTTCTGGTGATCGGTCAGCTTCAAAATCGGTGTGGTGACGTTTTTTTTATTTAAAAAAAAATGTTTTGCCATCTTTTTTGCCAACAGGAAAATACGTGATACATTGTACATGTACATGCGGGAACCAAATTCCCATATATAAAGTATGGTGGCTAAGAGAGGCCTTACAAATTGGGCAAATGTTCATACCCCTATGTGAAAAAGTCGTTTAAAACACAGCACGGCAGAATTCCAATCGATCCAGCAATTTGACATCGTTTCATAGCAACAAAAAAAAGCCAACACGCGGGTCTGAGGCGACGTGCACGGAAAACAGAAATCAGAGATTTTGGGGGGCTGAAACCTTGTGTATAAAACTGTTAAGCTGGACAATGTAACACCTGTGCACTAAAAAAGTAAATGTACAAAAACCGAAGAAATGGACTGTAAAAGAATCAGTAGAGACGTTGATTCTAAATGATGAACACCGAGCACATAGTGCCCCCTCCCAAAGGAAATTGCTAGTCAAAATCTTGTTGGTTAGCACTCACCTTTCTTTCAGGCTACCTACTGGGATTTAGAAATTTGACATGTTTTTTTAAATAGTTAAAAAGCCAGACTGATGAACGAAGGGACCGTGCCTACTGTATCTTTGTGTAAATTTACCGAGCCACAGGCCCACACAAAAATGAAATGAATAAATGCATACTGAACAATATTTCTCATACTCCTTTGTGTATTAGACTAGATCATATTTTATAGTGGAAAAAGCCATGGTGTTTTTGATTTGGCCTGCTGCCCACAACAAAATATCTTTATTAATATTATTACAACTGAACAAACCCCACTTATTCTTGAGTGCTTAATATGAAGCACAAAACCAAAGGAAGAGAGAAATCTGTACCCAGAGAATTCAAAACCAAACACTTGAGTGGCAACTGGATGGATTTGGATTGCAACGAGGGACCAAAGGTGTGAAAATGCTATAGCCCTAGTCCAATCACACATTATCACACATCATTCTGGCTGATGTACAAATCACTGTTGACGATTGGATGTAGGTCATCAAATGATATGGTATTTCAGGAATACCTACATACACAGTACATTGGCTCATCAAGCGGCAGGACTTTAGGATCGCCAGATTCATTGCATATAGGTTAAACATATCCTCTTTCACATTCAATAATTTTATGAGCTGGAAGTGAATGGCTTGGAGAAACTGATGAATGAATGTTCCATAAGGGGTAGTTTTACAAAGCAGTTACACTTGACCGTTTTCATAGTAATTTCAATGCGATATAAATGGGTTCCAGTAAGTAACCCTTCAAGGATTAAGTTAGTGAAACAGGGGCAGACATTTGCAGAGACTTGATGGTAATGAAGACTGACTTGCCAGGATATTATGTTCATTTTGTTGTTTTTAATTTAATCCCAGACAGTTACGCAATGGCTCATGGCCACTGGTTAGTTTTCATGGCATGTAAGGTCAAGAGCCAGACTTGGTTCAATCATATGATTTAAATTACTGCTTGAATTTCTTAGAGCTTAACACTTTCAAGGTGGTGTCAAAATTATTTTTGATTCTCCTAACATTTTGCCACTTTTTCAACCACTGATACCATGGCCTTTAATAAAATAAAGGCTAGTTTGTTTAACCATCAGGTTTAAAATGGACTTATCTGTCTTCAGCAAAATGCCAGGTCTGTCTTTTTGAAATAATGTACAGGCCTTGCATTAGATGTGTTCTCTCATACAAGCAATCCTTCAGGATAGACCGATAGTGGGCTAGTTGTGAATAGTTATGTGTGCATTAACCCTAACCACCCCAAATCCATCAAAATCCTCCAAGGGGCACTTGTTTGGAAAAATTCAGCAGTACTTTCAGAAACTGGTACTTTCACTTCTTTAAATGGTTGCAAAATTACTACCTGGCAAGGAATACAGGCCATAAGTGCTGAATATGAAAGATCAACGAAAATGCATGGTGCATTTTGAAGATAAGGACATGTTTCCAAAAGTGCAGATGGATTTTGGAGGATTCAGGAAGGTTTCTTAGCCAGAATACCTAGGGGGAAGGGGGGGGGGGGTTAGGGTTAAAGGGACAGTATCATCATCAGAGCAGATTTTCAACAGTGACTAAAAACGGTAATATGACCTTATGATTAAAGGCTTAATCATGTGGGTATTATTTTCAGTAACTGCGTTAACCTAAAACTAGCACTCCAATTCCTGACGATATTGCTCCTTTAACCTGAAACTGTTTCCAGGATGTCTTCTAATTATTCCATTCATTATAAGAACATTTTCTAAAGTGGAGGGTGTTCACAACCATTGCCATCTTCAGAATATTATTCCTAAATTGTGTCCCTGTATAACCAAGCAGTTGGTGTCAGGAGCAGATCCAGGGATGGAATTTTTTGTTTTAAAGAAAATATTAATCACTTTCTTAAAAACTTTCTCTCCATATTTAATTTAACAAAAATATAAAGGTCATTAAAAAAAAGGGGGGGTGAAGGAACAGCTCTGAATCAATTTTTTTTTAAATAGGAAAACAAAACACTGGTGACACTTATCTGGAACTACAATACTAATCTAGAATTTCCCTCTCGAGGATGTTGAATGTTACAAGAGATACCAACATGAATGCCAGCTAATCCTTACTGTCAAACTGTATTATGATGAACTGTACAAGAACTTACACAGCTTCATAGTGATAACAAGACATCTTAGACTTGATAGAAACTCATCATGTACAAAGCAATTAAGCAATATCAATGATACGATTGTTTAATCATAAAAGAGGAACATTTGACCATTACGGTGTCAGTCAGTGTCTATTTTACGGTGTCAATTTGTCCATTTGCACAATATTGACTAAAGGAGTCACATGAAGTAATTAAACCATTAAATTGATAATGTCAGGAAGATGAAAATACCCAGTCTTCCGAGTAGTCATGTATAGCTTCACGTACACAAACAAATTCGTGTCCGCATTTCATTTACAAGCTGTAAATTCTACCCATGTCAATCAGCATAAACTGTCCCCCAATTAGGAATAACACAAGAGAGAAAATGTCACGGTCAGGTCAAGGTTTGCTACCTTCATCGCCGCAATGTCTGCTTCCTCTTTGCGGTGCAACTTTTCACTCATATTTGTTGTGAAGGCATACACACGCTTGGCTGATCGCAATTTGTCCCCGTATCCAACAGCTTATTAAAGCCGGTCCTAGTTTTCCCCCCCAACTACAGAAGAAGACATGTGCAGCGCGGAGATGAAACCATGCGGGTAATTATCAAGAGGAAAACGGTAAAGTCAGAAAGGGTGGAAAGCCTTCAGCTAGAGGGAAGACTAGAATTTGCAATAAAAAACCCGGGCTGACTCAGACTCTTTTGGGTGTTTCGGAGAACATCATGCGCTCTAAAGAACGCATGATTCGATGCTCACCCACTCGACAAGGACATCACTAATGTCTTGAACTGTTCAAACAAAGAAGATGATAATTCACAAGGAAAAAGGGGAAGATGAGAAGCACTTTGGACTTGGGAACCATGCTTTAGGGCAGAAATAAACTATCAAGAATGAACAAAATCAGAATCAGAATGACAATGAATTTTCTTCAGAACTTTACAACTCCATTTTGTAGGTGGGGATCTTTTAAGGGAAAAAATAAATTAAACAAAAAATGGATGGACAGAAATGGACAAAGAAATAATAACCAGACATTTCTCTGGCAAGGTGTTCTGAAATGAAAAAAACAGAGTACTTTGCCAAGAGGAAGGAAACTCATACATGTACATTTAATCTGATGAAGGACAGCCTTTCAAAAGCACAGGATACTGTTAATTATTTATAATTCTTGTTATTTAATGTGATATTTCAGTGGTAGGCATAGTTAAATGTACTTGTCAGAACACACACAGTGCTATATGCACTTTGCTTCGCAATTCAACTGTTTAGGGAAGGTACAACATTAGCAAAAATGCTTCTATAAGAACATGCTTACTCTCTTTGAATTGTAATATACATTAACCTGCTAACCTGTGAAAGTTTAAGCTTAAAATAATGTTGTGCCATTCACAAGACAATTTGTTATGATCGGCAAATAAACATTGTATTCATTCAAACATGGCAATTTGATCTTGGATGTAAATTTAGTTTTCTAATTTTATTTAAGTGACAAGGGCCAAAGTCATGGTACAGCCAAGCCTTTGAGAAGCCCGGCAAGGCCCAGGCTTTTCCCCTGCCTACTGGCCTATACAATTCAGTTCTGCTTGTGTGGGCTAGGCCCTCCAGAAGCCCAGGTTATGTTGATTGGCAAGTACTGTATTGTTACAGGATTAGGACTCACAAAAGACAGATTAGGAGGCCAGGTAGCCGAGTCCTGGCTGGGCTCCTCAAAGGCTTGGCTGTACCATGACTTTGGCCCGCCTCCCTAAGCTCCTGAGACGAAACAATTTCAAGGGATTTCTTTTTAATATCATCATCAGCTTAAGCCAGCTCACATATAATTATTCACAGAAGTAAGAATCTACTCAATAGCTATAAACTTAGATAGTAATTTGTTTCATTTTCATGTTGCTATACAATCCGTCTATTTCTTGGCCTATTTACATGATGGTTTGTATATTTTATGGAAATTCACTGGAAATTATATTATAAGATGCTATTATTTGCAAATAGGATATAACATTAAGTCAATGAACTTCTAATGTAAACCAACTGTAATATTATACACACACACAAGAGCACTTCTAGGATATTTGTTTTGGCCAGAACAAATCCAGCAAGAATAAAAACAACTTTGATTATACATTAAAGCTCCTTCCTGTATGCTTAGTGTGTTAATTTAAACATTTTCCATTTTGATATGTATTTAAAATAACACCAAAGTCAAATATGATATCCTTGGTTTCTGGTTACTCAACATTTACATACATGTAGTTTGTGATATCAAATGGACACTCCATTGGACATTGGATCTCGTCACAAAAAAATAAATCAATTCAGATTTTCACAAGACATCTTTCACAAGAATGTTTTTGAGCCTTCTACAATCGAAGCATCCCCCGTCTTTATCCTCAAGAATAAAGACAGGCTTCCTGGTGCACCATTCAAGGGATTTCATTGGATATGTTGTGTTGAAGATCAGACATCACGCTTCGAGGCTCCGCTAGCTACCAACCAAGGTCAAAGTTAAATCTTCGGGAAACAAACATGGCGGCCGCACAGCCAGGATCTGGCGTAATTCACAAGCTTCAAAGCGTGTTGTCAGGTTTCAGGCTACTCATTTCCCTAAGTGAAAATAAACCACGTCCAGCAGTAGATTTTACTTGGTGTAAAAAGCCGATGATATGATTTCTATTTTAGAAATAACAGCCAGTTTAAAATAACGAAAGAACTCTTTCCAAAATTCCAGTGAATATCCAATCTGAATGCATTTCTGGTGAACAATACAATAAGCTTAAAGGGGCAGTATTGTCATGATCAGAGCATGAAATCGATGTCCTAGTTTTAGATGAAGACTGAGTGAAATTACTGGCT
The DNA here is from genome assembly GCA_029582265.1 of Zoroaster sp. YZ-2022. Taxonomy (NCBI): domain Eukaryota; kingdom Metazoa; phylum Echinodermata; class Asteroidea; order Forcipulatida; family Zoroasteridae; genus Zoroaster; species Zoroaster sp. YZ-2022. The sequence goes on along the minus strand of CM055827.1, from coordinate 1,924,837 downwards.
CTCGTATGCAGCAGCAATGGTAATATGACCGTATCTTATGGGAAATTATTTTCAGTCACTGAGTTAATCTAAAACAAGCACTCTGATTCCATGCACTGTTGATTGTGACGAAACTACCCCTTTAAAAATTCACGGGTTGGTTGTTGAAAGTATCTCGATTCAAAGAAAGTAAGCATATTCTTAGAAGCATTTTGGCCAACATTACCAAAGTTGTACCTTCCAAACATATTTTGTGTATCACATTACAATAAAACCACAATTTGTATACATCCAAAACTAAGGGTCAATATAAAATTACATTGGTTCATCCAAAATTGAATCATTAAAAGTATCCCTGTGTAGACATTTCCCTGCTCGCTAGTGTTTCGCTTTTAAAAAGCAAGGCAGCCCTCCTTAAGAAAAACAGTGCCACCTCAAGTGTATTCAGTGTAGCACGGTAGGCATCTCCTGTTTCAGCTGGTCTAATAAGACATTCTGTCCTCATCTCTAATACACTCCATTCAGCATCTTTTTCTAGGTTTCCTGCTTAGGGCCGGGACACAGTATTCTATCACCACTCGCAAACTCTATGCCGAGCTTGCAATGGGTCTTTGCAATTTGTTTGCAAGAAGCGGATTAAGTGTATGAATTTCTGAAATTAAACCCAAGTACTTTATTTAGTCTGTCAAAAACTATTGTGGAGTAAATGCATCCAAGACTGAAAGTAGCTGATCTTATCCGATAATTAATAATGCTCTCATTGAACAATTTCACTTGATCAAAAACAAAATTCTAACTAATATTCATGATTTACAAAGTGCTATTCAAAATTAGCATTTTATACACAAAAAAAATGCATAATTTTTGACCAAAATCGTTTCCAGACAATGTATGTATCTATCATTAGCATTCACAATATACAGCACACCTACATGTACAGTTTACTGGTAGTTGGTTTAACCAGTTCGCATCGGAGGCCATGTATACACGCAAATTTTGTTTGCACCACGGATCGGAGAGCATCTAAACACGCCATAGGAAACTCCGGAATATTTGTAATGCATGCTCGGTTGAGCCACGCATGTACGGTGACATGCTCGGAAGTGCCGGCCACCCGCTGTGGAAGCTTCCATTAACGTGTGTGTGGGAAAAAGAAACCCGCCACAGGGGCCCAGAAAAACTTTTTTATTCCCGACGCGAACTGGTTAACTTGACTGAGCCTAAAGATTCAAGGTTTTTGGAAAGCCAATAATTAGGTTCCATTTTAATTCAGTGTGAGTCATCGATTGTAATGATAAGCACAAACATGTAGTGTTATACATGAACACAGACCGCGTTCACACTTGATCCGGCAAGGGCGATCAAAGGAGGATCAGATCCTGCAAGGGCGATCAACAGCTAGTGTGAACGCAAGAGCGATCAGGATCTGATCCTCCTTTTTGATCCCCCTTTATTGCGGGATCAAGGAGGATCTGATCCTGCAAGGTGGATCAAAACGAGTGTGAACGCAACGCAGGATCAGACCCCGCACTTGACCCACCGACTTCCGGTCTAATCAAACAGACTGGAGCACGAGTTGAAAAAATAAACCGCGAAAGCTTGTAAACAACCAGTGTTGGTTATGCAATGAGAGCGTCCCCTTATTACACTGGTTCCAACACGTAACACAGCATTTCTGTGCACAAAAGAACATTACACGATTTGAATGGTACTTGGCATTTGCATCCCTGTTCTGCATGCAACAACTGCGCGTGACGAACCACATGCTTCGACCATTTCTACCTCTATGCATCGACCAGTTTCCTTCTCATCAGGCTTTCGTGTTTTTTTATCATAATACCACGGCAACAACACCGCAAATAAACGAAACTGATCATCCATTAAAAAACTGTAATTTAATGAGGAAAAAATCAAACGTAACGGTGAAAGTGAGTTGGTCGAACCATGGAGGAAGAAAATGTTTTCTTCCTCCATGGTCGAACTGTGTCTGTAAAATTAGCGTAACGAAGCATAAGCTAAGATGGCGGCATGCATCACCCGGCAACGCGTGTGCCTGCGCAGCGCACAATCAATGACCTTGCTCAGTTGACCTGTCACACGAGCAGTGTGGAACTTCCGTTGAACCGACGGTCGGGCTAGGGGGATCAATGCACGATCAGACTCAAGTGTGAACGCGTCCGCGATCAGTTTGATCGCCCTTGCAGGATCTGATCCTCCGTTGATCGCCCTTGCCGGATCTAGTGTAAACGCGGCCACAGAGTTGTAGTACTTGCTGTAGTACTTTTTCATACACATGTACTCACGAAAAAGTATTAGTTACCTGACTGGAGTAGGAGTTTGTACTTGTACCACCAAATAACCAAAAAATAAACAAACAAGCAAGCCCAGGGTCATACATAAAATGCACTAAAAATGAAACTTGAACATTTAAGTGAAAAAAACATTGTTGTATTTCACTTCAGGCCATAAGAACAGTGGGAATTCAGAAAGCAATACCTATCCCAACAGCTGTGCTACGGTCCTGTTATTAATGCTGCTCCCATGTTTTCTTCTTCCTTCCTACAGTAGATTGTCCAAACACTACACACGCTTCTGTGGGATTTACTGGAGACTAGTGATGACATTCAGAGAAGCCTTTTCCTCCAAAAGCTATACACATCATCAACACATTCACCACACACTAGAATAACTTAATCATCACCTAAAGAAGGGACTGTATTTGTAATTTAATAGCTTCCTTGAAAAACAAAACCACAAGTGCATGGAGGATCCAAATGCCAGTGTTAACATGTTTTATTCAGAAAGTTAACAATGGTAGTTAACGGCCTGATGAGTCCACTCTAGTAGGGTAATCTTTCTCTAAGGCAAAGTAACAGAAATACTGGGACACAGATACAAACAAATTGTCTAGAAGACAGAGGAGAAAGATTGACTGAAGACAAAGGTTGGAATGAGGAAATATAAGACGTACATTAAGACATCACTGTTGTTCTATTTATTTCGCTGTTCTTTCCGCTTCCGTGAGAAGGAAGAGTGACTTAATCCTTGATCCTTGAACATCAAATTCCTTCCAATTTTGTTTTCTACTTTTAAAGGTTCTATAATTCTTCAAAACTGGTGTTGACAAGGATGGAGGATAAAATAATTTAAATTGTAACCACCATAATAAAGTTGTTTATTGTCCTCTAGCCAACTTATCCTGACAAAAATATTAATTCCTACTTTACCCACGACTATTCAGACATTACCCGTTTTTCCTTAAATCCTGAAAAAAAGAAGAAGAAAAAAACAATTTCAACTTGTCTTCCCACACATGGTGTCACCGAAAGTAGTCTTTACTTGTCCTCTTTACCATGCAAAGCTACAAGTTCTATTTCCTATACATCCTGATTATCCAAATGTTGACTTCCAATTTTGACAATTTAATTACCATACCCAAATTGATTGCAGTACTTTTCCAGCAAGAATTATATCTTTAACTGCTGTATTTGATGGTGATGGAATCAATCCAAACACAGTGCTGTCACCTTGCTCAGTAAATAGCCAGATAGACTTCCTCATCTGCCATTATCTTAGACTTCCTCATCTGCCAGCATCTTAGCACTAAACGAGATCATCTTCTGGATATCCTTGAACACGAGACATCTTCCCAAATTGTTAAGCCCCTCCAAGTAGCCTTATTGATGGGAAAAGCATCTTCAAGTTACTGGTGGAGATTACTCAGGAATGATTGATATAAATACGAGAGAAAAAGTACAGCAAACCTACATTAGAAACAAAGTGAATGCTGGAAAATTGCACCTTTTCTGATCTTAAATTTTAAGAAATTACAACAAATTTCCACTGTTGATGTGTATTCATGGTACACATAATTTGTAGAAATGATTTTAAAAAGGAAGTTGAACATTTTCAAGGAAAAAGATGATTTAATTGCATTTCAACATGTTCATAACTTTGATAAAAGATGTTTCACAATTAGAAAAACTCCAGTATTTTTGCAGGAGGAATGGGTTTAACAGAACAATATTTGTAGCTGTAATTATGGTCACATTTTTTACATTTTCCACTCTTTTCTCATACTTTCATACCAAAAACTCATTCAAAATTAAAACCGTGACGTAAATTAAGTAAATTTCTCTTTTTAGTTACCACATAAAAAGGTGAAAATGTATGCCTGAATATTGTATATGTTTTGTCTATTTGTCACAATGCCACACACATAAGCAATTGTGAACGGACTGAGCTATGTAGGCCTACATGTACATACTTTGCACAAATATTGGAGCAAGGTAAACTGGGAGACGTTATTTTGGAGGGAATTTATTAATTAGTAGGTCCTCGGGATATGGTGTTCATATTTAATGTCAACTTAAACTGCGTGAGATATCGCCTCAAGTTAAGGTGACTAACCTTCATAGACTGGCACTCTTGTGTATGGTCGGGGCCGATACTTTCCCTTTGAAAATCTATATGCAAGTCACAGTAAGAAACCAACCAATGTAATTTTTTTTCTTTAAAAACAGAAAATGTAAACCTAAATGCCTAGGGCAATTCCACACAATCTTTTTTTAAATTTTGTAGGTGAATTGTATCCTGTTACATGTCAACTGCAAATTAAATTTGTCTTTATTTTGGCTGAATTAGCTACCTGTAGCTTCAGTGTTTGTATTGCAGAGCAAAATGCTATCACAAAATTAACAATTTCCTTATCAAAATTCAAGATTTAATATTCAAAATTAGTATCACACACACAATAAATATTTCCACCTAAAAAGGTTGTTTTTGTTCACAAGATATTCTCTGGTTACTTGTGAAAATACCTGAAAGAGCACATTAGTTGTCAAGTTAAATATTTGATTTTTTATCCGAGTCTAATGTATTTTTATTTTTCTCCTTAATACCCACACTAATAAGCTTCAACCTTCACAGGATAGTGGTTGAATGTACATAAATGTATACTGATTAACCCTAACTCCCTAGGCCCATTTGATTACACATAACCTGAATCCTCCAAATACAGTAGTAAAGCAAGCACATGACATATACATGTACATGTATATGCACACACGTGTTTCTAATCTGTGATACATGTACATGGCCAGGGACCCTCCCTGCACGCATGGAGCAATAAACAGTGTCCACTGACCCAAGCACTGACCTTGCAATCACTACAACAAACATGGATGTACATGTACCATGGAAAGGCAAGTATGCCTAATAACCTCAATCCTCCAAAATCCTTCACTTTAGCAAAGAGCATGTAGCACGTAACCTCAATCCTTCAAAATCCTTCACTTTAGCAAAGAGGATTTTAAACAAGCATAACATACAAGCAGTTTTGTTATGTATTTTTAATATCAACCTTCACTAGTTAGATGCACCCAGCACATTATATGGGGATTAAATTAGCCAATATGCAATGGGATGAATATTTCAGGGGAACAAGGTTGACTGAAGCAGAGGCCATCAATCACATGTCATTGTTGAAGCTTCCTCATCTCATCATTATATAGTGTTTGAATGAACAAGATGAAAGCGACAAGACAGCATGTACAGAATGAATAATAGATTATTATGGCACTTTTCATCCAGACAATCCGTTTCAAAGTTACACAGACTGATTCAATACAAGTCCCCAACCTTTACTTCTGCATCTGCTGCAAGACATGTGAATAGCTTCCCATCAGCTATTCTGAGTACAGCAGTACAGCTTTTCTGCACTTGGATTAGAATTCATCTCAAACACGCCAGTGTGGGAAATGGACAAACAAGCAAGCAAGCAATCAACATGTGCATGTGCAGGGTATACTGCATAAATGTTGATATACAATGTACAGTTTTGTACACATACCATGGACCCTCTGCTGAGTAGACGGTCTTGTAATGTACATGTACGTTTCCTGCTATCCATGCTGCTACTGCATGGTTCGTCCATTAGTCTATATGGTGCAATTATACCACAACTGTATTTTACATTTGCTCTTAATTGCTGGCACAAAAAAAAGCAATGGATCATTTCCTGAATTTCAGATGTAGAAATATACAATGAAATCATGTTCCACAGCCATATTTGGTCAAATAGTGTTCAGTGAAAGTGAATGATGCAGATCTGTACATGTATCTAAATGTTTTTTTTCCCCCCAGTAACAATTTCAAAAATGTTGCGTAGCTACATTCTTAGGCAGAAATGTTTAATTATCTAACACTAATTTTGAATAGTGAATTTTGACTTTTGATTAGCAATTATGTGACGCATATTGTTACACTAAACGAGCGAGATTGTTCACCGTTTTTCATAGTAATTCAACATGGACAAGGAGCTAATGAGTTTCATGTATTACATCCATGAGTGGATGTGAAACATACTTGACAATCATTGGGTGGGTGTGTGTAATCATCGGAGTATTCAGAAGCCCCTGAGCAAAGAATCATTTTAAAGGTTAGGAAATCGAATTGTAAACCTTACTTGGGGTAAATCTGATGATTATCTTCCCTGGAAATGTTATGTGAGGTGCTGTAACTTTTATATAAAAAAAAAGTGAAACAGTTTCCAATTCGAATTTAGAAAAGAGTGCTCTTTCCTACATTCCACATTAGAATTGATACAAATACCCTCAATGCATTGTCACTATTTTCTCATTAACCCTAACCTCCTATGTATTCTGGCTAGGAACCTTCCCGAATCCTCCAAAATCCATCAGTGCACTCTTTCATATTCAGCACTTATGGCCTGTACTTCTTGCCAGGTAGTAATTTTGTCCCATTTGAAGAGGTGAAAAAGTACCAGTTTCCAACAGTGCTGAATTTTCCCCAAAAAGTGCCCCTTGGGAGAATTTTGCAGGATTTGGGATGGTTAGGGTTTAATAATAATAATAATAATAATAATAATAATAATAATAATGTGTGGACTTATATAGCGCACGTATCCACCAACTGAGTGGTGCTCAAGGCGCATATTATTACCCCTGCTCATAAGGCTCATAAATCATTCCTGAAACCATCTCAGCTCCCTGGGGAATATACAGCTCAATTGCTGCCATTACAGCACATATAGGGCTAATCAACCAACTCTGCCCTCACAGGTACCCATTTAACCCCTGGGTGGAGAGAAGCAATTATGGTTAAGTGTCTTTCTCAAGGACACAAGTGTCACGGCCGGGATTCGAACCCACATTCTGCTTCTTACACCAGAACTTGAGTCCGGTAAGCTAGACCGCTCGGCCACGACACGCCAACACAATGTAATAAAGTGATACTTTCACAGGTTGGTACACCATTTGGAAGGTACACCATTGGTATTTGGTAACATTACTTTCAACCCTCTGTGGGATGGTTAGGGTTTACACACGTCGGTGTAGGGCAAAATTAAATCAATTGTTTATCTCCCGACGCAAGAATTTCACCAATCTATATATATCGCGGAACCCGCTGCTATATAGGATTCTAGCCGGCCAATCATCATCGGGCAAGCTCGGTGGTCGAGAGGTTAAGACGTCTGCACTAGTAAGCAGGAGGTCGTGGGTTCAAATCCCGCCCGAGTCGCCTGTGTAGTTTTTTCACAGACACTCGGAAAGCACTGAGCATACAGTGCTATACACACGTCGGTGTAGGGCAAAATTAAATCAATTCAACCCTCTAGTGTCAAGAAATATATCATAAAACTAACATGTGAAATTCATCACAATATGTGCTCATATTTTTGAAAAAACAACAAAAAATTGTTTTAAAAAATTATGTTTTTATAAAATAATAATAATAAGGATTTGTAGCGCGCACATATCCACTCTGCTGGGCGCTCAAGGCGCGGAAACAAAGAAAAAACATGAATACAAACAATATACAATGTTAGCATAGGAGAGAAAAGAAGAAAAAATGGTGCCATCTGGCAACTTTTTTTTGTATATTTCACATAACAATTCCGGTTTTCTCTATGATGAAAAGCACTTCAGACAAAATAATTCCTCTGGACAATTAATTGATACATGTACCAACTTTACAGTAAGTAAATTTAAAATAATTTTTATTTATTTGATAAATCAAGTAATTACCAATGTTGTACTTTCCCTTTAATGTTTATAAATCTAGATGCAAAGTGAGTAGGCATAAAATAGTTTTTCCCACATTATCAATGGTGTATGTTCCCTTTAACATGTCCTCTTTTGTCACCGTAAATCCTTGAAATTAAGAACCCATTGTTGTTGTTCCTTGTCAAGTCTTGGGGGCACCTGTGGGTCACAGAATGCCCTGTACCTGAGAAGCCTACAGTTGCCTTAGGTTGAGTGCATTGGAATTGACTTGAAACCAAGACAGTGTTGAGAGATTACATGTAAACACTTGTCTATTTACACATTCATCAACTATATTTTTGTCTTAAAACCAGATACACCTAAAGTAACCCTAACAACCCCCAAACCCATCCAAGTCCACCAGCTGGTTGTGTTGTATTTTGATGGACTCAGTTCTGTATAGCCCAACCAGGTATCCAAATTGTAGTTAATACTCGGATTAAGTACATATTCATTCCATCATGGAACTTTGAAAATGATTGCACCAGTTTTTAACAAAAGCACCCGAGACAAAAATATTATAAGGATTATTTGATTCTATCATCAACTTTACACAAAGTCAGCATTATGTTTGTTTTTTCAAGATTGCCAAATATGCAAAGCAGCATTACATCACGAAGATGAATCTTAACTTTTGCAAATAAGACTACAGGTATTTAACCCTAACCTTCCCAAATCTTCCAAAATCCTATTTACTAAAGTGAAGGATTTTGAAGGATTGAGGTTACATGCTACATGCTCTTTGCTAAAGTGAGGGATTTTGGAGGATTGAGGTTATTAGGCATACTTGTCTTTCCATGGTACAAGTACATCCGTGTTTGTTGTAGTGATTGCAAGGTCAGTGCTTGGGTCAGTGGACACTGTTTATTGCTCCATGCATGCAGGGAGGGTCCCTGGCCATGTACATGTATCACAGATTAGAAACACAAGTATGCATACATGTCATGTACTTGCTTTACTACTGAAGGATTTTGGAGGATTCAGGTTATGTGTAGGCAAATGGGCCAAGGGAGTTAGGGTTAATTCAAACAGGATGTTACCTTTTTGTGTAATGCCTCTGACTCAAATTCCGATAACATTATTTAAAAAATAAATAAATCATTAAAAAATAAATACATGATGAAAAACTTAATCAACAAATATGAAGATAATAATATAAAAACAAAACATACAGCAGAAAGTTTCCTGTGTAAAATCAGCATTGCACTGTTTACGTTTTCGTAAAACCAGCATTGCATGTTTACGTTTTCATTACCCCTTTAAAACTATACACAGCTTTTTACGGTCAAAATGCAGTACCTGTAAGTACAGTATAACTAATAATCTCGCCTTTCTCAACAATTTATACAGACATTTAACCACACACAATCAGCACCCGACCCAATAGTACTCCAAGGTGCCAATCACTTGGCCTTTTGACCCACCTGGTGAATAATGACCTCAACGAAGAACGTTTATCTCTGTTTGCGCTCGCAGATTAGAGCAATATAAAGCGTGTATTTTGGCATGACTAAATCACCATACATGGTTTGATTATTTTTCTTCTATTCTTCCTTAGGCAAATTCTCTGGAACTTTTTTGTGTGACCATGTGAGTCGGTGTTTAAACTCCTAGACATGCATGTACATAGAATTTCAAAGTATTTCCATTGGTCCAGGAACAACGTAAAGCACCGATTTGTATTTCTCGGGGGCAGACTTTTTACCTTTTCTTTCCTTTTTTGTTTAAGGTGGGGGGTCGATGTTTAGTTTGTTTCTAACATAGTTCTCCATCGACCGTAATTTTCTAGAGCATAAACTCGAATGAATGATCGTGAAGGAAGGGTTTAGTCCAACACTCCTTTTGTCCAAAAACTAAATACTGCTACCCAAAAAATATAATTATATTCAACAAATTCCATAATATGCACAAAAAGGACATTCCCTCTTGTTTGAAAGCCAACAAATTAATACTCATCAAGCATTTTTCAAACAAAATTGGTCCCCGGTGATGAAATATGAGGGTACCCTTCTTCAACTTGTCCAGTTCATTGTTTTTTAGTGGTATCCATGGAAATTTCACAGGGTCAGTTGTGTCTCTGATGATACAAGCAAGGCTGTATACAGATTCATTAAACCAACCACCCATGAAGATGACATGTAGAATGAACAAGGTGCACACTATCAACATCAATGTACTGTACTTGTGCGCGCACATGGTAGAAAGAACATGTACATGTAAGTAACAGTAATAATAATAATAAAGATTTGTAGCGCGCACATATCCATCCTGCTGGGCGCTCAAGGCGCGGAAACAAAGAAAACATGAATACAAACAATGAAGGCACAACACTGATACCAAGGATAACAAAATACTAATTTTATTCAATTAATTTGTGGGGTATTATTTTCAGCCACTGGGTTAATCTAAAACTAGCACTCTGATTCCATGCCCTGTTGATCGTGATGATATTGTCCATTTAAATATTGAAGAAATTTGTGTATTCCATTTTATTTCCAAAGACATGAATACCAAATCACTTTAAAGGGACAATATCGTCACGATCAACAGGGCATGGAATCAGAGTGCTAGTTTTAGATTAACTCAGTGACTGAAAATAATACCCAACATGATAAGGTCATATTATCGTTGCTGCTGTATAAATTAGCAAGCAATTTTCAGTCACTGTGTTCATCTTAAACTAGGACACCGATTCCATGCCCTGATAAAAGTCTCTGATCGTGACGACACTGCCCCTTTAAATGAAGCTGGAACCAATAAAAATGGTGTCAATGCAATATGTAAATAAATTTAATTGTATTTCCCTTTACCAGGTAAGATCTCAGTCAACACTGGGTCAAATTACCATCCAGAGGTATGTATGTTGTTCAAATGGTAATTTTATTAAAATGTCTGTAGATATATGTAAATATATACTGAACAGCAAAAGAAACGTCGTATGAATACAAGATATCAACAGGTATATTTTGTAACGTACACTTTGAAAACCATTCAAGTCGCATTCCATCCACCTATAGGATTTTCAGGCACAGTCATGATTCAGAATGATGTTAGACTGCATATTTCCCGAAAACGATACATGTAAACTCTTGTGGTTGAGTTATGTCAACGATTTAAAATCACGACGTTTCTTTTGCTGTTCAGTATATGTAACCTTGTGAAAGTGTGTCAATTACAAGAAAATAGTAAAAATGCATTCAGATTACATATTTTATCCTCAAAAGTTGACATCAAACAACAGCTTTGCCAATGTTATTTTATAGGTGGTGTTTGAGTTAGGCCATGTCCAAATTAAGCGTTTTTGGAAGAAACAGTGATCTAGCCATAGCCATCATTTCGGATATGGCCTAACTCAATAACTAGAATAAGGCCTTCAAATTTCTTGTGGGTTGTTTTGAATAGAAATAAGACAAATTCCTGGAAAGAGTAATGTTTTGACTAGAAATTAATTTGTTTCCTGGAAAAAGTAATGCGATGAAATGCCACTGGCAGAAATGAAATTAGTCCAACAACTCCTGTATTAACACGAATTGAACGTTAATACTATGAAGACTGCAACCTGCATGTTGTACAAGTGGTTGCTCCATGCTGCACCATTATCCATCCTCATCTTGAAAACCAAGACATTGTAGGGGCAGACAAATTAAGGACAAGGGTGTGATGATTGCAATGCTCCCTCTGGGTTCAACAGAAGGCAAACAGAGTATAGCCCACAGAGGCCATATTGAATGACAGGTGTGCTAAAACAGTAAAAGGGCCATCAATGTCCAATGTTATCATATGCCTCTAATGAATTATGCCATTTAAACAATCAAATTTGATTTGTTTTTTCTTTTTTCCCAATTGTTTTAACATAGACTACGGACCCGCTGATGGGTGGATGATAAAATGTAAAAATCACCTGTGAGACTGAAGATATAGACTTACATTTGATACTGCCAAGAGCAATGGACAATCTGTGGCACCCAATATTATCTGGTTTGAATTACAAGCAATAAGTCACTGCTTTCTGAGAAAACTGAGGAGAATTTATCAAAACGGTGCTGCACCAACACTGATTAAAATAAACATATTTGAATTATTTATAACTGTGAAAACTGACAGTAATGTTTAAAATCACCTAACTGTCATTGGCTTGATTGATATGAAATCTCTTTGTCACTTTGAGAAAAAGGAAAATTTATGATATATTCATGACTTAAACTATGTAGGTTATTAAAGTTCCCACTGCATACCAGTAAATGTGTCAAAAAATTATTGAATATCTGCAACTTGTTGCATTATTCCTTTTAATAAAAAAAAAACCTGACCACCAATTCTTTTACTCTTGTTTATCAAAATCAGCCTTAATAAATACAATGCTGATCAAAGACCTGCTATGACCGAATACCCTCAAGCAAACCACTGGCTATTCTTACAGATCGGTTTTCTTCTTTCAGCATTCAAACTGAATAAATTAACATCACCATACCATTATACCTCCACAACAAGCCAGGCATTAAACAATCCAAACGGCACTGTGGGCTATAAAATACTACCAGCAAAATCTACACAGTAACAAAAATATGCAAGTATATGACCGATAAAAGCTTGAGGCCTATTTCAACATTATATGGGTACTAAACAGAGGGTTAAAAGCTGCCCAAGAAAAGCAAATAACCACAGGAAAATGCCGATGTGTCAGGACGGTACGGTCTTTGACCGTTGCTTCAAGTGCTATATACATATCATGCACAACTATGTACATAAAGTGTACATACATATGTGATGATAGGCACTTACTGATCTTATTTGTATGCCCTCAGACAATAATTCATGGGAAAAAATATTGATGAAGTCAACACTTAACTCTGTAATTTGTGAAATTATGATTTTTTTCTGTACTCATGATACAGTTTTTGCCTTGTATAAACTCAGACTCGATAATCACTGATCTGGAAAAATTGGTCAGCATCTATCAAGATCATTTTACATGTTCTGACTGAATTACAAACTTGCATTTACTGATAACTATCAATTTCAACTATGATTTATTTGCTTTTTCTATAGGCCATTATAAAAACAGCCAGATGTATTTCACGAGGCAAAATTTCAAATCCACTATTACGGTTTTGTAAATGACAACATCAACAGGAAATTCTACCATGATTATTTCTAATAAACCCTAATGTTTTGTGTAAGGTGAATGACATCCCAAGTTTTTCTTCAAGCAGAAATAGTAATTCTTTGAAATGATAATGGAGGTATTAGGATGGCCAAGGATTTCAAGATTAAAGAGCAGATCAGTTTCAGACATGCATTTCCCAAAAGGGAAATATCTGGATATTTTGCTTGAACAGAGTGGGTCCCTATGACCGCGTTCACACTTGATCCGGCAAGGGCGATCAAAGGAGGATCAGATCCTGCAAGGGCGATCAAAGGGCGATCAACAGCTAGTGTGAACGCAAGAGCGATCAGGATCTGATCCTCCTTTTTGATCCCCCTTTATTGCGGGATCAAAGGAGGATCTGATCCTGCAAGGTGGATCAAAAACGTAGTGTGAGCATACGCAGGATCAGACCCGCAATTTGACCCACCGACTTCGGTCTAATCAAACAGACTGGGCGCGAGTTGAAAAAAAATAAACCGCGAAAGCTTGTAAACAACCAGTGTTGGTTATGCAATGAGAGCGTCCCCTTATTACACTGGTTCCAACACGTAACACAGCATTTCTGTGCACAAAAGAACATTACACGATTTGAATGGTACTTGGCATTTGCATCCCTGTTCTGCATGCAACAACCGTGCGTGACGAACCACATGCTTCGACCATTTCTACCTCTATGCATCGACCAGTTTCCTTCTCATCAGGCTTTCGTGTTTTTTTATCATAATACCACGGTTTTCATTAGTATTTGAAAATCATTTTGTATTATCCATATTTTGTATTTTCTTGTCGCAGTATTATAGTACACTTAAGGTTTAGTGTTGTTGGTGGTTGTTTACGTTATTTCTTGTACGACATGGCCGAAACGTCAACGGTGAAAGTGAGTCGGTCGAACTGTGTCTGTAAAATTAGCGAACGAAGCATAAGCTAAGATGGCGGCATGCATCACCCCGGGCAACGCGTGTGCCTGCGTGTGCGCACAATCAATGACCTTGCTCAGTTGACCTGTCACACGAGCAGTGTGGAACTTCCGTTGAACCGACGGTCGGGCTAGGGGGATCAATGCACGATCAGACTCAAGTGTGAACGCGTCCGCGATCAGTTTGATCGCCCTTGCAGGATCTGATCCTCCGTTGATCGCCCTTGCCGGATCTAGTGTAAACGCGGTCTATGAGCTTTTCCCTGGCACTGGGGACTTAATTGGCTCAGGCCAACACTGCTGACTGTCTAGAAAGAACTTGTGGACAATGGAGTAAGTGGACATAACTGAAGATGGGCTGGGGATAAGACTCACATTGAATGTACACATGTATGTACAACTAATTGGGTTTAGCATCTGTTGAAGAGAATATGTGTTCCTTTGATTATATCCCACATGATTTAGGTTGTGTTACATTTTGTGGCTTCTAACTCAACGTATTCGGCCATTTCATTGTCTGCAACAGGTTCACAGACATTGTACAAGTAGAACGACCCGTAATGGTTTATCTGTAGGTGAAGTGGAACAATCCCAAGGATGTTGGTTCCCTAAATTTCATTGGCCTCCATTGAATTGGTCATGAATAGTCCAATGGCCCTGTATCAACTGCCTTACATAACATCCCTGTTGGATCACTATTGTAGTTGGAATCAGATGAAGTCATGTGCACAATGGCATGATAGAAGGTTTACTTGCATTATCTATAATCTATAATGCTTTAGGGGGGTGAAGTGCCATACAGATCCAATGCAATTTCCTTCTAAACTCTAATCCAAACTCTTAATGAAATGTATGCAGTCATAAGCTTCTAATTCATTCAATCATTTTTGTATTGCAGACAATTTTGTTTTCACATGTGAGAAATCTGACACTTATGAGCCTATAGACATTGCAGCTCTAGGCATGCCGTCAGCCTGGCCTATAAGCAACCAGATGTACAGAGGGGATATATTCACTGTCAATATCTGAACCAGCCAACGGCGTCAGGCAGCTCAATAGAAGTGAATGTATACAACCAGCAGGATGGATCACTTTAGAATCTCAAGACTAACATTCAACTTCACCATCTCACCCTAATAACATTCACATGGATTAACAAAAAATCACCTGCTAAAGACAGTCACATAATGAGTCATGGCAGGTTTTATTGAACTGTAGGTTTAAGTGGTACAAAGAAATTGTGGTGTCTTTTCAGAGTAATGGCGTAAACCAATTCTGTAACTAATACAAGGCTATGAATGCACTGTTGATGATGAAGATGAGATGAATGTGTCATGCAGGATTTGATAGTGTTGGCTCAAGGTGTCAGATCACCATATTGCAATGAATATTCTCCCTCACACGTTAACAGTTCCTATATCCTCTGGTCATCTCTTAGCAAAGGATGGGGGGAAATGAGAAGGCATGGCCTCAAGTTGGACCATATTCTGAAGCATTCTGAACCATGATAATCAACATAGCATCAACCGTTAAAGCAATACCCAAAGTCCTTATTTGTTGACCAAGGATACTGATGTGTAAGTGTGGGTATATAAAATGGTTGGGCACTGTCTTGTTAACGAGTTCGCGTCGGAGGCCGTGTATACACGCAATTTTATTTTGCACCGTGGATCGGAGAGCGTCTACTGGAATATTGGTATGCATGCTCGGTTGAGCCACCCGTGTACGGTGACATGCTCGGAAGTCGTGGCCACCCACTGTGGAAGCTTCCATTCACGGTGTGTGTGGGAAAAATAAACCCGCACAGGGGCCCAGAAAAACTTTTTTATTCCCAACGCGAACTGGTTAAAATCACTATGAGACTTCAACAGAAATTTTTTTAGGAAAGAATGTCGTATCCAACCGCCATTTTTTAAGGGTTTTTGGTGATTTTTTTTACAACCACTAACCAATTAAAAAATTATTCTATCGATTTTTGGGGGTACCGAAAGCAAAAACTATCTTTAAAATCCACTTTTATGATGGTTTTCGGACTTTATTTCCCTTCAAAAATAATCCTCCCCTTCAGAAAATAGAAGGATCCTATTATACTAGTTGTCACTGCGCATGTACAATTACTGTGTTGGTCACTAATTGGGGAGTTGACAAGATCAGACTGACATGACTGAGGAAGTCATCTTCTACCAAAAATGCCCGATTTTTCATGAAATAAATATCCTGGAATAATTTGAAGCATATGTCCATCATCATGCATATGTTCTCCACCTTACTAAATACTAGGTAGGTAAGATTACTTTATTGGTTATATTGAATGAGAAAAAGTGGTGGTCGGATACGACATTCTACCCTTTTTGTATAATAATTATTATTTTTTTTTAAAATCACTATCAAAATCTCCTGAGTCCTTTACATCTTCAAATTACTTCAGTGTCTGTGAAGTAGCAGAATGTCGTATCCGACCGCCACTTTTTCTCATTCAATATAACCAATAATGTAATCCTACCTACCCAGTAAGGTGGAGAACATATGGATGATGATGGACATATACTTGAAATTATTGGATATTTATTTAACGGGCAATTTTTGTATACAATGACTTCCTCAGTCATTTCAGTCGGATCTTGTCAACTCCCTCGTTATTGACCAACACGGTCATTGTACATGCGCAGTGGCAACTATAATAGGATCCTTCTATTTTCTGAAGGGGAGGATTTTTTTAGAAGGAAAATAAAGTCCAAAACCATCATAAAAGTGTATTTTAAAGATAATTTTCAATTTCTGTACACCCAAAAATCGATAGAATAATTTTTTAACTGGTTAGTGGTTGCCCAAAAATTCCAAGAAAACCCTTAAAAAGTGGCGGTCGGATACGACATTCTTTCCCAGAATTTCTTAGACGACGACAGCACGATGACAACATGGATTTGAACTTTTTTTTTTTTTAAAGGAAAAGGAAAAGGTAAAAATAAATACACTCACCTCGTCCTCGCCCGCGGTACTGGCTGAAGAGTCCATGCTTACGGTAGACATTTTCAGGCGTTTCCTGACGGGCTCCGACTCGTCCGTTGACTCCCCGTAACTACCCACTTTACCGGGTGGTAGGGTCTCGCCGGGGACCAAGACGCCGTGCGGCGGCTGTGGTCGAACGGCGGGTTGTGGTGCTAGCTTCTGATCGGCAGCGATGGAAGGCGGCGGTCCCTGGCGCTGCTGCAAGTAACAGCTCACCGTGGGCCCTACCGGGTGGCTTAGGGAATTCGTGTTGACGGCTGGCGAGATTAGGGGTTAAAACCTGTCGGCTGGAATACTGGGTGATTCTGTCAGGGTGAGGATGTAGGAGATAATAACTTTCACTAGAAATTGCGAACGCAAGAAAAAGTTGGCAGGGATAAATTTGAATGTGCGCGCGGTGAGCACAACAGAAATGAAATGTGAACTGAACTAAACAAAATCAAGATATAAACCTACTAAGAAACACGGGTGCTGTGATGTTGGTGCATGTGGACAGGGTGTTACCGCTTGTTTGTCGGTGACTAAAGTGATTGCCAAGCTCTTGCAGTGGCTTGTTAGCTACTCTTTCCTTCTAAACTGACCAAAAATTCCAATAATACACACGATAAATTGTGAAAACATGCATGCGGTCGTGCTACCGAGCAACAGTATACACGCGTGCTGTCATCAGTGACTATCTGGCTAATGCAATATACCGCATGCACGCTGCGTTTGCACACGAGCTAGAAAGTCAAACAACAACAATACGACGACTATTACTAAAAATACTAAGTCGCGGAATACAACAGCCGTTGAGTGACTGCAATAGCTCCGCCTCATTTTTATTATTCAAATACTACGTTACCATTGACCAATAACAGCGTCCGATACTTAACTAATTGGCGGGTTACACCTGTCGTTGAGAACAGACGACAACAATGCAGGTAGATAAAACATTTTATGTTTTAAATTGATAGCTTCATACCTGATAAACTCTGGTGCCGAGTTTTTTTTTAAGTCATGAATTTTACCCTGACAAAAGTGTGGGTGTCTGGATTATTTATTGAGGGGTAAAACTATAATTGATTTTAAAGCCCCTTTATACTATTACAGAAACCTAATTGGTGTCAAGTTTATGATGGTATCAAACATCCGTTGAAATATTTCAGTCTGAGGTGCTGTCATTTTAGTATAATTAATCAAATTATTTTGCAAATAAAGTGTTGTCCTCTGAAGAAGTTAATACAAGATTAGAATTAATACAACAAATCATTTTCAATATTTTGAAAGGCAGGTCCTTTTCATAAGTTTAGTTTTAATTAATGTTTTTACTTAATGTTTTTAATGTATGCTGGTATCCATGGGAGACCAGTGGATGCCACTGAATGGGCAAACCCAGTTGAATTAGGAAATGGATACAGAATTTGTAATAAAATAACAAATATGTACAAAAATCAATTGTAAATTTCATTTAGAAATGAGTCTGGTCTATACATTTCTAATAATATTTCAAATTTAAATATATATATATATATATATATATATATATATATGGATGTGTTTTTATGTTTGTACTGATGAAGGTCCGGTTTGGATCGAAAGCTAAGGCCACCCTCCCGATTTAATTTATATATATATATATATATATATATAACAGCAATGTTTTGATTTAAAAACAAATTTCTTTTCTATTCAGATAAAAAAGATTTAAGAATGAATAAAACAAGTAACTGTTTCTTTCATAAAACATTGATTAATGAGACTGCTTAAATAGATATTATTGCATATTTCATACATGCATATACTATTTAACTTAGCAGCATTTTGTAATGAATATAGTTATTTAAGAGGGTCTAATAAATAATGAAAATGCATAACATTTTATGTCATTAAGAATACACAAACAGCATAACACGTGCTAAAATTATGCATGTACTCAAGAAAGACACATTTCTGTCAGATATACTGTAACGTTAATCCATTGCTACTTATCATTTAAGACCACTTAAACAAAACAAAAAAAAAACACCCCAAAAAATCATCTTGACAACAACAAAAACATTGTCATTTCTGTTGGTTTAATGAGACCCTGGAGTAAATCCTTCCCTCTCTCGCTTTCTCTCTATCACTCTCTCACCCTTCAGTAATCAGATGAGAAAATATGGCATTGGCAACCCTGGTTGCCATGGAAACATGACATCTAACTAAGGATGAAGAAATTTACAAGAGACGGAGGAGGTGCATGCAAGGGGATGAGTGCTCTATTCTTCACCAAACAAATGGCTTGGATGGTTAAGTGGGGAGGGGGGGGGGTGAGTTAAGGATTTTCAGTTGGTCTGGGAAATTATGAGTAAGTGGTTTGTAGTTTGATAGAGGCCATTGCACTGTAATTATCATGTGTTTGCCATCTACATTTTCCAACTAATGAAAGCAGTTTTTTAACATCATGGAATGGAAGAGGTTCTTATCGTTATAAACAACTGGATAATGAGTGAGACAGGACAGGATTATCAGTTTGAGATTAAAACTGAGGGGGTTTGTTGAACAGTACATATTCCATGTATTTCCTGCCATTTTTGGATTAAATTTTATACAAACAACTAAAATAAATTATTTTTAAATAATTAACTGGGGCATAGACATAGACTAATAAAGTGAATAAATGAATTGATGACACAACATGATACATTCATTGCCGGTCAAATATCAGCAATGATACCGTACATTTTTTTCACATTCTGAAGTTGTTTACTTCCCTTTTAGGACAATTTAAGTGTACCAACTAAAACAAAATTATGTGGAAAATGCAAAACACACAGGGCTTACATCTTTAAGACCACAATATTTAAGAGACTTTGACATATTGTACCCATAATCAGCGGCCAGGCCAGGACTTTTTCAGTGGGGGGGCACAGGGGGGCATTGCTTTTCAGTGGGGGGGCCCAGGGGGTATGGGTTTTTTCCCTTTTCTTTTTCTTTTCTGTTTTTTGGGGCACTATGAGGATTTTTCGTGGGGCACCTGGGGGCACTGGAAATTTGTGGGGGCACGTGCCCCCCCAGGCCCCCCCGTGGCTACGCCGCTGCCCATAATATTGTAACTGAGACTTAACCAAGGTGGGTATGACCATTCTTCAACCTTTACGGCTGATAAAAAAGTCAGAAAAGTCTTCATTTTTTATCAATCCAAACTGATTTTTATGAGCAAGCCAAATAAATCCCATTATAAATACATTTTCTTGGAGTTTGAATTGTGACAAGGGAGTGGAATCTTATCTTAGGAATTTACAAGAAATGGGTCAAATCTACCAATGTTCCAGGGTTGATGAAATGGTACTTGCTCTTGCAGGTTGAACACTTGGGACAGATGATATAAGAAAATGGATACCAAAATCTGCATACAATGTACTGTTTTTAAATTCAAGTGAACACATACCTTTTATTGGAGAATCAATTTTCTTGAGTAGCTGTGAAATGAAATAAACCAAACAAATGTAGGGTTTATTTAACCATATATTTTCCTTCTGCTCCCCCCCCAAAAAAAACAACAACAACAACAACAACAAACAAACAAACAAACAAACAAAAACATAAGAAAACAAAGAAAACTAAATAAATTGTTATTAAAAAGATTTCAATAAATTAAAATTAAAATTCAGTAACCCATGTTAATTAAATGATGTCTATTAATAAGTACATATCACCACCTACATTTGATTATTATCCATTTGCAAAACTTAAATTTTTCCTACTTTGAACAGTGTCTTGACCAGTGTGTCAAGCCCCCTCCCCTTGCCCTGAAAATGGGGATGTATTTTCAAATTTTTATCAAAAGTGTGTGAACCTCAGATCCTCATTTTAAATGTTTACATGTCAAATTGATCTTCCCACAAAAACTATTGATTAAAATACAGTTATAACTCTTCAACCTCACTATTGAACTCTAATGTAAAAAGAGGAAACGTCTTTTAAAACACAACACTGTTCTTGGTAAAATGTCATTGTTTGCTGGACTTAAACTACAAGTAAAATCAAAATATTTATAGATGGAAAAATTTGAAGGGGACACCAAGGCTAAGACTAAGGATTGATCTCCTTTATCTCAGAAATACAAGATCTATTATTTGCATTCATATGTTTGAAAACAAAATCTACATTGACCAATTAATATTCCAGCTAAACAAAGGCAGACATTTCTAAAAGATTGTTGAAACATCATTTACAGTTTCAGACATGAACTAGAGCTCAAGTGTTTGTTGCAACAAACACTAGGTGTTTAGGTTAACTTCCGGTTCAATGAAATGATCACTGATGACGTCACAATCATATTTTTTTTAAATGTCCGAAAATAACTATCAATTTTGCATTATAATATGTTTCTACGGGAAGCCTAAATACAATTAACATACACAGTAGGATGAACCTAATGGGACAGAAAGTATTTGTGAAGATTTAAGATTTTTTATTAAAAAATAAAATGAAAAAGTTTCCAGTATTTTTTTGGAATACTACCAAAATGTTTTAAAGGGATGGTGAAATATCAGGAATGTTTTCAAAACTGTTTCTATGAGTATTCTTACTTTTTTGAATCAAGCTATACATAACTATATCGCAACCAACCTAAAATGTCACCTCAATGCGGAGTCTAAGTCATGAGAAAAATGTGAAAAATATTCACAATTTTCTTTTTGAAAAGTTTCAATATTGTGTTTTCACTGAAATGAGAGCATTTCAGACAGAACTGCTTTTCATGATGATTGGTATCTTAAAGGGACAGTATTGTCACGATCAGAGCAGACTTTCAACAAGGCATGGAATCGGTGTCATATTTTAAGATGAACACAGTGACTGAAAATTACTGGCTCATTTATGCAGCAGCAACAGTAATCTTATCATGTGGGGGTATTATTTTCAGTCACTGAGTTAATCTAAAACTTGCAATTCCATGCCCTGTCGATTGTAACAATATTGCCCCTTTAACAAACTTCACATCAAGTTAGCTTTCAGATAATAGGTTAATAATTTTTCAACCAGGTAATTAGTCCCAATATTGGATCTTCCCTTTAAATTATAACACAGCCACATGTGACTTAGAATCAATTTTTCTAAGGGTTCAATAAACCATTAAAAAATCAATAACAAAGAATAAAACACATTGTCAATGGTACAAGAGTGTAAGAAAATGTTAGAATCGATAGAATTCATTTTTATTTTTGACAGGATAAATAGTGTTGTTTTGAAATACTGAACCCTAATGTACAAGTATACTTCCGAATGACTCTAATGTTTAGCCTAATCAGTGTTTTTTATACCCATTACTGCCAGTAGCTTATCCCTAACTAGAAATATCAAACATGATACTAAATAAACACACAAATAGGGGCATTGATGAAAGAGGAGAAGGAACTAAGAGAAAATATTAAAATAACTTTGTAAAAACCCACCTTATGGCAAGAAACTCACTCCAGTGTGGCTCTCAATTCCGGGCTGCCTTTTTCACCGACGGGCAGGCTAGAGGCACTAGTACAACTTGATTCTTCTCTCTTACACACCAAGGAAACGAGTGAAAAGGAAATAAATGCTGCTTTTCTCTCTCTCTCTCTCTTACTCTAGCCTTCTCATCTTGTCTTTATAGCAGTGGCAGTTCACAACGTTAGGCCACTCCCCCATTCAGTTGATCCCATCATATCAAAATAGGGGATTTAAACCACTATGGATCAACCCAACCAGCAGTTAATCCCATCAAATATGAAAATCCTTATTTTCTTAAGGGTGAGGGGATTGGACTGAGCCCTCAGCATTTGTTTAAATTCAGAAAAAGAGGGTAGATTTGGGGGTTTTATTATTTCTCCTTCAAGGGGTGGAGGTTTTTCGGTAAATGGACAAGACCGTGGTCAATTAATCATGCAGCTCGGGTCTCATATGGGATTTAAATCAAGCAGAATAACTATCCAAGTGTTTGTTGTCATCAATTATTCACGAATAATTCATGAATAATTCATGAATAATTGTACACTTTCCTCTGCCTGAGACTATCAAACATTAATTTGTAAAAAAAAAAAGTAATCTGAGTTTGTACCTTTTCTTGTAAATTTGATAATTTCAATTTCAATTTGGTGTCTTGAATTTCATTTTTTACACTTTTGCAAAGCGAGTCTGCCCTGTAGAGCTTTATAGAAAACTTCAACCTGGCTAAGAAACCAAAAATAATTATTTTTGTAACATTATCTGGTTATTTTTGCAGGATATCACTTTATGCTACACATTATAAATTTGTAATTCAAAACACCTTATATTTGTCCTTTTTGTTTTCATTCCTAAGATGTGAACGGAATTCTTTCATGAGATGGTTGTTTCAACAGTACACAATTTTATTGGCATCAATTTCAAAGTCGATTTTTTCCCACATAATTTATCCTCCAACATGGAATCATTTACAAGCTTGTGACTTTTTGTTTCATGGTGAACGTGATGGTGCATCAAATGAGGAAATCTCAACAAAAGTGGGTAAGATTCAATCCACATCAGGTCATCCGTTAACACAACGTTTTTCTTAAAGTAATTTTCCATTTCTCTGAAATGAAGTAGCATATTAGTCATACTCAGGCGTGTAGCCAGAAATTTGTCAATGGATAATTTTTTGTTTAAGTACCATTAGCCCACAGATGTTTTTGGGCTGAAAATATTTATGAATGTGGTCACAGAAAAAATACCCCCTCTACCCTTTTAAGAGTAAAAATGGGGTTAGTGTGGGGCATTTGTTCTTCTGTTAATTTTGTATTAAAAATAACATAACAATATTAAGCAAGTAATAATAATAATAATAATAATAATAATAATAATAATAATAATAATAATAATAATAATAATAATAATAATAATAATAATAATAATAATAATAATAATAATAATAATAATAATAATAATAATAATAATAATAATAATAATAATAATAATAATAATAATAATAATAATAATAATAATAATAATAATAATAATAATAATAATAATAATAATAATAATAATAATAATAATAATAATAATAATAATAATAATAATAATAATAATAATAATAATAATAATAATAATAATAATAATAATAATAATAATAATAATAATAATAATAATAATAATAATAATAATAATAATAATAATAATAATAATAATAATAATAATAATAATAATAATAATGTGTGGATTTATATAGCGCACGTATCCACCAACTAAGTGGTGCTCAAGGCGCATTATATTATTATCCCTGCTCATAAGGCTCATAAATCATTCCTGAAACCATCTCAGCTCCCTGGGGAGTATTCAGCTCAATTGCTGCCATTTCTAGCGCATATAGAGCAAACCAACTCTGCCTTCACAGGTACCCATTTAACCCCTGGGTGGAGAGAAGCAATTATGATTAAGTGTCTTGCTCAAGGACACAAGTGTCACGGCCGGGATTCGAACCCACATACTGTTGCTAACACCAGAACTTGAATCCGGTAAGCTAGACCGCTCGGCCACGACACCCCACCGGTAATGCATTTATAATTTTTGTCCCTACCCATTCCACACTGTCTTAGGTCTGACCAGTCAAATTTATATAGCCCAAGGGTAAGTGTTTTGATATTTCTTGTGCACAGTTGTGACTTTTATTTATTGTTTCCCAGCCCCACCCTGGGGATTGTCACTTTGGGGTGCTCTATATGTAGGGATGTTAATTCCCAGGGTAGATAAGGGGCTTTACAGGAAGAAAGGGGTATGGACAACAATTGATATTATAAGTATGTAAAATGCTTAACTCTATTCATTTATTTCTCTACTTTCTCTTTACCAACTGAAGTTATTCAGATACAATATTCATCTGGTCATTTGTTCTTCTTGTATTACTGTCAGTCGTGTAATGATGTTATTTTCTCTTTTGCTGTAATTCTGTCTTATGTTAGAGGCACAGCAATACAAGCCTTTGCTTGTTAGGACTGTGCCTCCACACAATTGTGCATTTCTTATTGTGTTGGCTATGATTGTAAGGAAGTAAATATAAGATTGAATTAAATTGAATGGGCCTATGTGCTTTAGACCAACAAAAAAAGTTTCCTGTTTCTGGTCTCTGCGCACGTCACCTCAGACCCGCGCGTCAGCATTTTCAGTTTTCTTTTTATTTGCTATGAAATGATGTCCAAAATTGGTGGTTCAATTAGAATTCTGATGTGCTATGTTTTAAACAACTTTTTCACATCAGGGTATGAAGGTTTGTGGTGGCCTCTCTTAGCCACCATACTTTGTGTATGGGAAATTGTGTCTGGTGTCCAATAACTGCATATACATGTATCACATATTTCACTGGTTGGCAAAAAAAAAAAAAAAAAAATGCCGATTATGAAGCTGACCTATAACCAGAAACCAAAGACTATTTTTTTTGGCCTTAACTTGCAGTAAAGAATCACTACATTACAGTATAGCTGACAGAAATGTGTCTTTCTTGAGAAATATATAAATTGTAAATAAAATTTAACCAGTAAGTTTATAACATATGTTATAACCAGTAAGTTATAACATATATAAGTTTCTGCAGGAGCCTACAGTATGTATGGACATGATTTTCGTTGAGGTTCAAGGTAATGTTAGCTAATGAAAGATATGTTGGCCTGGTCATGTATCATTTGTGATGTTCTAATGTGTGTGAAATATGCTGGTTCATGTCATTGGAATTTGAAAATGTATAAACTAATCCGTTAACCAGTTTACTGGATGCCGCCATAACTCGGGTGGTACCTACATTTTGCGTCAAGCGTTTGTTTGCTACATAGTCCAGTACTTCTTCGACCAATCTGTGCTCTCTATTTGATGAAACGCTAGCGTACTGCGTATTTGAGAATGCATGTGACGCACGCGTGTAGTGTGGTACCACTACAGTAATGGTGGAAAACTGTTACCAGATAAGTCTATAAGTCTTATTGGTGTTACAAATCACTAAATTTGGGGTTTTGAGTCTTGCCAAGTTATTTCATAGCTGGCGTGACTGTGTTTCAGTTTAATGACGTACAAAGTGTCCAATTGTTTGAATTCTTTTGTTGATCTTTCTGTCTACCTCCTCTTGTTACTTGTAAAGGAAAACAAATACAACATGATTTGAAGTTCTATGGAACTTTTTAGTTATACAAAATTTAATAGCACGCAGTCATGCACTTGTGTAAGTACCGCTTTCCACTTATTTCAATCACAAATTAATTTTCCTCCACTGTACATTTCTATACCTCTACAACAATAATGCATCACAAACACAGTACTGTGAAAATAATAATAAGTTTTGCCAAGAGAGAAAAAAGTACACATAATTACACCAGGAACGGCAAAATAATTAAATTTGCCAGAGGGACTGTTTTTGTTTGATTGCTTTTGTTGGTGAGTATCTTTTGTTCCTTTTGCAGGTATAGAATGTAAATTTTGGATGAGATTGTTGGAGGAGGCAATGTTCAGTGTTCATTAGGGTTCGTTTATTATTGAAGATTCATCATCAAGGGACTGGCTGAAGATTGAGATGGAAACATAAAGAGGAAATTAATGAGAGCAAGAAATTTATGGAATCTTGAAGGAAGGAGAAGGGGAGATAACATTTGATTTGAAGAAGGGAAGATCACCTAGTGAAACCTAGTGACACAATGCAGATACAAAGAAAAAACCCATAGCATTTAAAAATGCTAAGAAAATTAACTCACAGAAAGATCTCAGGACACTGAAAAGCCGAAACTTCACATACGTATTCAAGCCACTAAATTGTACAATCAAATCCTTTAGCCACAGGCAAAATTCTAGTCTTGCCCTGTGGCTTGGAAGCTGAGTGAATTTAGAAGATATCAAAAGACAATTCTTAAGATAATAAGAACCTTAGAAATCTTCTACACTTATTTTATCACATCCGTTCCTAAGGTGGCTTGTGGTAACAGGATAAACACAAAAGTGACGTGCTCAAGTATAAAGAAAGATTTAAAAGATTTAAGATTTGGTATTTCTCCAAATTTGTGTATAATTTTACAAAAAATAATAATTAATCAGATCAAAGCACTTTACAAAAAAAAACAATATATATGTCAACAAACAGAAAGAGTATTAGTGAGAAAGTCAGAACAAGTAGGATTTGAAATTTTTTTAATATGGACTTTTGAGGAGTCTCTGATGTGTAGTGGGATTTTGATCCACTCCTGTTGGCGATGTCAAACATCCCAAGAAATCAGTTTCTTATTAGTGCTCTCAATCAAGATTACACAAATATTACTTCAATTTTACAAAACTCCACTCGACAACCAAAGTGAAAATATAAATTATGCTCATATTTGTTATGTTTATTATGTTTGCTCAATGAACATTTTCTTTTATTATACTTACTTTTGTGAGTAAGGGTCAGAAATTTAAATTACTTTTCGGTTTTGGGGGGTATTTTTAAAGCTTTTCATGCAGAAAGATTCACTCAAAATGGAAAATTTCCCAAGGGAATGAGGAATGCACACAGATCAAGTAGAGTTTTGCCATCAGCAGTTACACATCAATGCACAATGGTTGTCTCTTAGTACACGGAAATCCTATCCCCTCCATCAAACCCAAACCTGCTACTCCATCAGGGAAACGACCGTACTGTAACTTATATCTACAAGGATACATCCAAATGTTTGCTTATTTACACTTATCACTTTACACTGATCACTTTGCACTGATCACTTTGCACTGATCACTTTAACACTGATCATGTTTGACAAGTACAAGTACACTAACAAATTTGTTGCTGTGATCCTAAAACTGTTAGAGGAATGGGACAAAATTTGTATTAAATCTTGGCTAAACTGCCTTCACAAGTATGCTTACTCTCTGAGTATGCTTACTTTCTTTGAATGAATACATTTAAGGCAATGGGTAACCTTGGTAATGTTGGTAAAACTGCTTTTTACAAATATGCTTAAAATTGAAAGTTTTAAGCTTAAAATATTTACACATTATAACAAAAAATAGTGAATATGCATTCAGATTTTGGTGTATTCATTCTAGAATTTTGAAAAGAGTATTCTCTTCTAAAAACTTGTTAAAAATTCAAATTTTCTTTAAAAAGACAGCACCTGAGGCAAAAGGAATTCTAGAGAAGATTAATACATCAAGGTCTTTACATTTAGCTGATAATGTAATAAAGATTTTAGAATAAAATGTTACAAACCACTTCCCAACCAAAATGAAAATGGTTCGTCATATTTAATCCAACACAAATTTTAGTAGTGACAAGTTATAATAGTTGAAATAATCATTTGAAATGTTAAAGAGACACTATCATCACGATCAGAGCAGACTTTCAACAGGGCATTGAATCGGTGTCCTAGTTTAAGATGAACACAGTGACTGAAAATTACTGGCTCATTTATGCAGCAGCAACGGTAATATGACCTTATCATGTGGGGTATTATTTTCAGTCATTGAGTTAATCTAAAACTAGCAATTCGATTCCATGCCCTGTTGATCGTAACAATATTGCTGCTTTAATCACACAATGTTATTTTAGCCAAATAATATAACCTATTTGATGTTATACCTAATGTTTATTGTTAGACAAAAAAAAACGAATGTGTTAGTACAATGAACAGTACATGTCTATTTTGGTATGGAGTGCCATGGTCAAGCGGTTTAGTGCATCGGATTTGTGTTCTGATGGCTGAGTCGTCAGAATGCGGGTTCGAATCTCAACCGCGACTGGGGTACTTGTGTCCTTGAGCAAGACACTTTACCATAATTGCTTCTCTCCACCCAGGGGTAAATGGGAACCTGTGAGGGCAGAGTTGGTTGTTGTGTTTGATTAGCCCTATATGCACTGTAATGGCAGCAATTGAGCTGTATACTCCCCAGGGAGCTGAGATGGTTTCAGGAATGAGCCTGATGAGCAGGGGTAATAATATAATGTGCCTTGAGCACCAGTTTGGTGGATACGTGCGCCATATAAGTCTACATTATTATTATTATTATTATTATTATTATTATTATTATTATTTTTAGGGCAGTCAAATTTTACAGTTACAATGTTTATTTTATTCATTTGTTGATTTCTCAATGGAGAAGCACTCAGAGCAGCAGAAAAACGTGTTAATGTTTCAAATGTTTCAGTTTGTTTTTACTTATTCATGTGTTGATTTATTAATGCAGAGAATTCCCTTTTTCAAACCACCACCCCTAGAGAGATGTTTACATTAGTAACAGATGACTGTGTTAATGTTTCAGAAAGTTTCAGCTGGAAAACAATGTTTATTTATTTATGTGTTGATTATTTAATGCAGCAGTCCTTTGTAATCACAACAGTGGCATATCCAGGTGGGTTCAAATCTCCCCCATGGGCCTGCTGATTTTTGTTTGCAGTAAAAAAAATAAATTTTTAAATAAAAAGAGGAAATGTTACATAGGCCAAAGTGTTGTTTTAAGTGGTGTATGGTGAGGGTGTGGCATTACCAAACCCCCCATGAAAAATCTCTGGCTACAGAACCACACCCCCTACCGAGGTGTTTACAGATAACTAATGTTTCAGAAAGCTTCAGTTAGAAATACAATGTTTATTAATTCATGTATAGAACAATTCATGTAGAAGATGCTGTTTTAAGACCACGCCTCCAGCAGAGTTGTTTTCAAAAGTTCAATCAATCAATCAATCAATCACATTTATTTCCATACTTCCATAAAAAATTAACAAATTTTACATTAAAAGTGCATTAAATGATGAAGCAGTAAATATCAAATTAATAGCAAAATAAATGAAATAAATAGAGCATAGGGCTGTTTATATAAGCAGAAGCTTGTTAAAAACAGGACTTATTCTTTCATTAAGGTCTGAAAGAATAATGATCTTATCAATATAACAGCTTTATAATTAATCCAATTATAACATTTGTAACTAAATTGTATTCTCTAAACTAATAATAATCTTATTTAACCTAGAGTAACCAGTATATATTTCACAGTGTAGAAACAATTGTCATGATATTATTGGACAATATTACATTAAAATGTCTTCAAAAGGAAACAGTGTGTCTCAGTTGTATAAGACACTATATAATCATGTTAAGCACATTGGGGCATTATGTAAAATACGCTTTATAAGAATGAAATATTTTCATTAGTAATAGTAGTAATCTTTCCCATTGCTGACAATGAACCAACAAACCTGTATTGTTTAAATTTACTATCACTTATGATACACCAAATCATACACCAAATAAGTAAATAATTATAATTTGATTCACTTATAATCTGATAATCTGTCAATTGGCCAATCAACAGCTATCAATCTATTGATCAATCGACCTATTGATCAATCAGATTGGTTGAAAGACACATACTACAATCTTGTCAGTAAGTGTGATGTAATTCCAACATAAACCACCACCCTTTCACACATGCTGGCTCAAATAATCATCTGAAGCCGCATTGGAAATGCATTGACCACCCTTTTCTTAAGGATTTACACGAAAAATTTGAAAGCTCAGGACTTCGTTTTATTGTATGTGTTGTAAAGACTCAACATCTCATTAAAAAAAAAATTCTACATCATAGAATCACAATGGGGGCAGTCGAATGTTGGTGGTCTGGATCCAATGTTTGGATTTCTTGCTAAAATTCTACTGTTAAAAGACTCGGACTCAGACTCGACATTCGTGACTCAGACCTGGACTCAACATTCGTGACTCAGACCTGGACTCGACATTCGTGACTCAGACCTGGACTTGATATTCGTGACTCGGACCTGGATTCGACATGGAGGACTCGGACTCGATGTTTGAGGACTTGAATACAAGTCTGATATGTATATAACTATATAGTTAAATAGTTGCAATGGATGTTACAATATATGCAGCAATATTGCTACATTTCATGCCAAAAAGTGACCTCAAAATGGTGACCTTGGAACATGTCCTCTTGTGACTTTGATAACACTAATACAAATAACAGTCAGTCTTAAACATGATGGTCATTAGAAAACACATTAAATAAATGGAAATCTCTCATTAAAAAACATGTAAATAAAGAGATCCAAGTCGTTAATAAAGAACCAACAAACGACAGTGAGGTGAGAGATCGTTAATCGTTCTATCCATCCATTCATTCTAATTGCTAGAGTTACATTTGATGGACCCAGGAATCTCTCAATCTCCAAGATGAATTTGAGCTCATTCCACCTGAGGATTACATCCCTGCCAGCTGCTCTCCAAAACATCTCTTAACGGGGAAAAAAAATCAAAAATGATTTGAAATAAGACTGTAATGCATGAATCATGATGTGAAGACATATGGATTAGGAGTTATTGCCGAGTCAAGATGCACTTTTGCCGGGTTGAAGTACACACGTAGACAAATCGGAAGTCAGTTTCAATTGATTATAACATTAGCAAAGATGATTCTGTCTTGTACATCATATAGGCCGTTTTCGAATCCACGGCTTCGGCTTGGGCTCCGGCTTCAGGCTCTGTCCTCCTGTCTGAAGCCCTGAACGCAAAGCACGCGTTAGTCAAAACAACCGAGGGAGCATAGCTAGCCTAAGCCAGAGACGAAGGCATAGTCGTGGTTTCGAAAAGGGCCATAGTTTGCTTGCATTCACTGTTGAACATGGGTCAGATCACTTCTTCACTCATCATACACATATATTGGTTAGAAAAGAGGACAAATATTGCAGTATCTAATAAATCTTAGAAGGAAAAAACGATGAGATAAAAAGAACAAAATATGTTATTATTAAAGTATATTAACCAATCCTTGAAAACCAAAGCCAGTTTAAAAAAACAGTTAAAAAAAGTCTCCAGTTTCTGGTCTCTCTGCATTTATAATTAAAATTTATTTTTGCTATGAAACGATGTCTAATTACAGCCAAAATTGCTGGATTGATTGGAATTCTGCCGTGCTTTTGCACATAGGGGTATGAATGTATGTCTAATTTGTGAGGCCTCTCTTAATCACCATATACTTTGTACATGGGAAATTTGTTCCCTGTGTGTATATGTATCACGTATTTCCCTGTGGCAAAAAACAAAAAAGATTACAAAAAACAATAAAAAAAAAAAAAAGCACGTCACCACACCAATTTTGAAGCCGACCTATGACCAGAAACTGGAGACTTTTTTGTTGCCTTATCTCCAAGTATGTTGCTTTTCTTAATTTATAACATTTCTCCTTGGTACCTACTTTCTCTTTAACTACAAGTAGGTTATATCATCAGTCATTCCATTATTATCCGCTTGGTCATTTGTATTTCTTGTTTGTCTGTCCTTCTTTTTTGTTATTTCCCTTACGTTGTAATTCTGTTACAACGTAAGGCAAAGGGACAATATCATCACAATCAGCAGGGCAGCACAGGGCATGGAATCGGAGTGCTAGTTTTAGATTAACTCAGTAACTGAAAACAACACCCCACATGATAACGTCATATTACCGTTGCCATTCATATTCAGTCACTGTGTTCATCTTAAACTTGGACACCGATTCCATGCCCTGTTGAAAGTCTACTCTGATCATGATGATACCTTTAACCAGTTCGCGTCGGGAATAAAAAAGTTTTTCTGGGCCCCGGTGCGGGTTTCTTTTCCCCACACAAACACGTTAATGGAAGCTTCCACAGCGCGTGGCCACGTCTACCGAGCATGTCACTGTACACTCAGCTCGTTGCCACGTCAACCGAGCATGCATACAAATATTCCAGAGTTTCCTCTGGCGTGTATAGACGCTCTCCGATCCGTGGTGCAAAAACAAAATTGCGTGTATACACGGCCTCCGACGCGAACTGGTTAAGACACTCCAATACAACCCTTGCTTTATCAAGACTGTACCTATTTTCAATGTATTACACATATATAAACCCCTCAAAAAAAGTTCTGCAATTCAAATTTGATGGGTAATATATCTCTTGTTGCTTCATCATCATACGTGAATGTGGTATCATCAGAAAGCTTGATTATTCCTCTTTACAATGATGTGTCATTTGTGATGCTTATGCAATCATGGAATGCGCAGTCCTTCTGAATATGCAGCAAGGTCAAAAATGAAATGTTGCAAAATTCGTTGTTTTCAATAGTTAATTCATCCAAACTTTAATGACAAAACAATGATGACACAGACAATTTTTTTTTTCTCACTCTCTCCTCTCCTTCTTTTATTGAGAAATGGTTACATGTCAGTAAGTCAGTAGCGGGTAGATGACCCGAACACAGCAACCACGGCCTGACACCTCCTCCTCATGCTGTTCACCAGCCTCGTCACACGAAGCTGTGGGATGGCGTTCCACTCTTCAACAAGGATCAGCCGGAGTTGTCCAATTGCTTGGGCCTTTAGGAGATTCGATAAGCGTGGCATCTTTAAACATCTTACAAACGACCACTCAGTAAACTGCAGCTCTACCTCACACAAACATTATTGAAGGCACCATTGACATTCATGCAAGACATGCACTGTAATCTGGGCACTATTCAAAACACATTGCATCTTCACAAGAAATGGAGACTTCGGTGTTGAAAACAATGCTTTTTGCAACATTTCACTTCAGACTTTGCCCTATATTCAGGAGTACTGCACATTCCATGATTACATAATCACGGCAGATGGCACATCATTGTAAAGAGGAATAATCAAGCTTTTCAATGACACCAGTTTCTTTTTTCATACATCAGTAACAAGAAAGATATCATCCCTCAAACTTGAATTGCAGAACTTTTTTTGAGGGGTTTATATTGACTATGTTTGTATGGAAATAAAATATTTAATTGAACTGAATCACTAGAATAAATACATGGATAAAAGTTGGTATGTTTACTGGCATTAAGCAATGGATGGTCAGGAAAAAACAACTAAAAATATACGGTATATCCTCAATTTACCCTAAATGATGCACCTAAGGTTATATAATCAACTGGGCAGTAACTTACAAATGAAATTAGCAGTTTGGTGTTTCAGTTTGTTTCAGTGAAGGATTCTCTTGTAAAATGCTGAATTTCAATGCATGATCATATGCGTGGACGTCTTAAAGTTGATGGGAGCACAGAAAATGTACCCAAGAAGAAAAACAGTTGAATCATGTTTCATCTTATTCCAGATGGTTGTAAAATTGTTTTTAATCTTGAAAATAAAAATATTGTTTCAGATTTTTAAAATAAAATGGAATAATTTGGAGAAGCTCTCAAAACTTTTAATAAATATTCTTGAAAGACCAATAAAATTTTTGCAAAAAGTACTTTAAAACTTTGAAATGTGTAAAATTATGTTAACATTTTGTCAAATAAAAGATTTCTTTTCATTACCATGATATTAATGTTTCATTTTCTCAATAATTTTCCACTGCCGACGAAATAAACACCAACGAATTAAGTAGTCATCGTTCGCTTCTTCTATATCAGGATCAGTATTTCTTTAAAAAATCATTGCAAATGCAAAGCATTCATATCTTTTGGTTTCCACAGACAACAGCTCATTGACGGCATAGAACAATAAAATCACAGATGTTTGTGAAATAAACATTGAGGTCATGTAAATCCCTTACTATTTGTATCTAGTAAAACCAGCGGTTAAACAACTTTTTCCAGTTTCACAAGCACTAACTTTCCAGTAAATCATACAATTTTACTATGATTTTTATTTTTGTAACAAGCATGACTTAGATAAGTTTATGCAACCAGTAATACGCCATGTTTTTGTAAGTTTTCAGAGAAATGCTAAGCCAAAGGTAAGTGCGTCATTTCATGAGTGCGGCGAATTACGTACATGGACGATACAATTTGGGTAAAATGTCTGTAAATGCAACCATACTTTATAAGAATCCAAATCTGTATAATTCCAACCTTATTTCATTTTGTAGAAAATAATGAACAAGAAAATAATGAAAATGTAATCATACTGTTAGTTATATTCATTCCATTGTAAAAAAAAAAATGTCATTTTATAAAAGTATGAGTTTTATCATATTTTATGATAACTAATTTCTTTCTCTGTATTTGTTTCAGAAATCTCTGAGGAGATATTTGGTCTTAAGAATAAATGTTCTGACAGATGACTCAAGTCCCACACACACACACGCCCACACAAACAATCATGCAGAAAAAATTTAAATATGATTGGAACAGCGTGTGTGCAACAAAATTACTGCCTGGCTGTCCAATTTGAGAGTAACTAAGTGAAAATTGGGGAAGAATGATGAAAAAAAGAAAATGATTGGAAAAACAGCAGGAAATTTAAGGATGGTTTTTATATCAAGGTTATAATAATGGGACACAAAATATTCAAGATTTAATATCAATCAAAAACAAATATTTCATTGAAAAACAATAAAGATATACACACACATGTTTTCTTTTTTTTATTTTCTTTCAATATTCAGTGCTCTCTTCTTCACTCTTGAAGTCCACTTCAATATTTGTTTCTCCTATTTTTCCATCTCATATAAAATTGTTTTTGTTCCCAAGCCATGAAGATCGTGATTATGTAGATAAAGTTTGACGTCATGCAATAATATTAGCATTTTGTGGGCTACAGGCTAATCCTCCACAAAAAATAAAAATAAATATCAAAATTAAATAAAAATCACGTTCTTTATATCACTAACTTGATGTAGCCTAAAAACAATAAAAAAGGAATAAAACAATTAAAAAAACACTCAATTTTGTGAGTTTGAAACCTTCCAAACAAATACCTTTTTAAGTATATGAATTTCATGGCCCAGAAAAATGATTTAAAAAAAAAAAAATTTAAATTAATTATTATTTTTTTTTGGGGGGGGGGGGGGGAAATGAGCACTTAACTCATATTACAATGTATTTGCATTTATTCTTCCATGGGTTGAACTCATTTTGAGATTAACTAACTTCCAAAGATGTTTTTTTTTAACCAACAGTCCATTTATAAAATAAAGTTGCCATTTATCCATAAAATGAAATATATCAGAAAGAAAAATTCTAATCCAAAAATAAAGAAAAATGCAAAATAATGGTTATTAATAACAATAATAATAATGTGTGGACTAATATAGCGCACGTATCCACCAACTGAGTGGTGCTCAAGGCGCATATTATTACCCCTGCTCATAAGGCTCATAAATCATTCCTGAAACCATCTCAGCTCCCTGGGGAGTATACAGCTCAATTGCTGCCATTACAGCGCATATAGGGCTAATCAACCAACTCTGCCCTCACAGGTACCCATTTAACCCCTGGATGGAGAGAAGCAATTATGGTTAAGTGTCTTGCTCAAGGACACAAGTGTCACGGCCGGGATTCGAACCCACATTCTGCTGCTAACACCAGAACTTGAGTCCGGTAAGCTAGACCGCTCGGCCACGACACTCCATTGGCCTTATTGGCCTTAGGTCTCGAACCTAGCAGGTTCAAAATGGGACAGAATACAAACAACATACATATATAAACACAAGAATGAGCAGAAGTTAGTCCAACGAGATAAAGAGATAAATGTCTGGTGATTAGTCCTCATATTTAATGAACATCTATTTTCTTACATGAGCTTCTTATTAGCAAGCAGCAAGGCATTAACATCTATAAACAAACTACAATAATTGACCCAACTAATGAGCCTCAACAATCTAATTAGAAATGCCCCGTTGGGTTAACATTATTGTAATTATTAATGTAAATTCATTGTATTAATTGGAACAGTTTCTTTGAAACTACAAATATCCATTGGAAAGACAATAATTTGAAGAAAAATACAAATAATTTGATTTTTTCAATTGACACTATCTGGATCAGTATACATACATGTAAGTATACATTTCATTTAAAGATGCAGACGTTTCACACTGCATATTTTTATTTTTATAAGGACACTTTTTTTTTAAGGGAATTAAATCTCTTCCAAATGAGATATTCCGTAAAATAATTCACCCACGCATTGTTAAACAGCTAATATGAACCTTTATTTGAACAGCAATGCACTGAATCCTAAATTCATTTATTTATTGAATTACTCTTAATCTGTGAATTATCTGTGGAATAACTGAAGTGAAGTAATTTTACCTTCTTTTTCGAGGAAGGAGAGGATTTAATGGATTCAAACTAAACATGACAGGCAAAAAAATCTTTTCACACAGAATAATATTTCTTTGAGGAAGGTTCTCTTTATAGATGACATCAATTATTTACAAAAAAGAACACCCTCTATCAAACCATGTCAAGCAAAACTGTAATGTTCTATTTTGATATGACCACTGTAAATATAGGTTCAAGCCAGCATAATTTAATTTGGTAAAATGTCTCCACACGCATCACCACAGACCAGTGCATCAGCATTTTTAGTTTTCTTTTTTTGTTGCTATGAAACGATGTCCAATTGCAGCCAAAATTGCTGGATTGGTTGGAATTCTGCCGTGTTGTGTTTTAAACATCTTTTTCACATAGGGGTATGAACGTTTGCCCGATTTGTGGTGGCCTCTCCAATAACCGCATATACATATATCACGTATTTCACTGGTTGGCCAAAAAAAAGAAGAAAAAAAAACCCAGCGCGTCAGTCACCACACTGATTTTTAAGCCGACCTTCGTGTACGACAAGAAACTGGAGACTTTTTTGGGGGCCTAATGTATCCATACTTGATCAATATATATGTATTAAAACCTTGGTTTAGATAACCTCTCTAAAAATGGGGAAAGGTCAATTATGAATATTTTCTTAGTGGAGCCCCTCCTTAAAGGTAGCAGGTGAATCTGACAACCACACATTCAAATTATAATCAAATTATCAGGGCATCGTTGTCCCATGGGTAACTTACCCTAATGGATAGGGACCTACTTTCCTGAAAATATCAAAACAATGAATTACAAAGGGCATAATTCAGACCCCTTTGTATTCAATCCTTTCATCCACTTTAAGAATTTTTCTATTGTGTATGGGAAGTGCCTTATGTATATACTGATCTTCTTGGCTGTTGACTTGGCCAGCTTCCAGCTTGGGGATTTTGATCACATTTCTCTCTGCCAAGAAAACACTTGTGTTAACAATTATGCATTAATGTAGTCTCGAAGGAATAAATTATCAAAGTTTGATGAAAACTAACTCTGTGTAGAGTTGGCGATGGTATTAATCATCAATTGAAATGTTTGTCAAATTTGTCAAATTATATTTTTACTGAATTAAAATCTGATGGCAGATCAAAGTTGTATACATAATTTTACATCCTGTAAGAATCAAAGAGTTGCCATGGGCAACCACCAAATGAATTGGTATTTGATTTGATGAAAACAGTTAGGTGCTCAAAAGTAAACTATCATCAATTTCCTAGGTAGCCAAGGTAAATGTTTAGGTTGCCCTGGCAACGAGGCCACCCTTACATTTATTAGTGTGGGAACTCTAAATAAAATTTTGTAATTTTCTAGAGCTGTGTGGTTCCCCTGTAAGTTTATTCAGTGTGTGTGGAACCCCTTTTTTAGCGGTATGCTCCGCCCCTTTTGCTGCATATATCTCCCATTGGGATATGATAGTTGACAAGGCCATGGTGGCAATACGAAAGCCCTCATGTGTAAATACATGTAATAAATGGATTATTATCGCATGGATCAGCCCTTGTATGATTTTACGCTCTTAAGTAAATCTTGATTCGATGTATGGTAATTTGTGATAGGACAAGAGATGTGTCATATAGATATGAGATCAGTGAACTCTGAAGGCAGATATTTATCTACAAGACTGTATTATTATATGTCCTTTGGATAGCACAGAGTGAATGTCATGTGCCTGTGATTGATACAAGAAAATAATTTATTGTAAAAGGCATATAAATGGTGAAAAGGTACTATCACTGTAAATAAACTGATTTTCCTGCTTGGAGCCAATTTTTACCCTCATTGGGATAACATGCTTCTAAACAGGATTGAAGTATCTCTCGATTGAGGTACTTAAAGCTGATTCTGACTCTGTGGGCCTAAGCAAGGCAGACTGTCATTGTTAACTAATGGTTTCCTGATCAGAGCCAGTTTATATCCTCATTGGGAGAATCAAGTTCCAATCGGGAACCCTTTAAGGAAAGTAAAGCCCTGTGAGCCTAGGCAAAGTAGTCATTTTCATTATCATTTATATCCTTATTGTGAAAATAGGTTCCAATCAGAATAAAAGTATCTCCCAATTGGGATAGTATACCTATTTCTGATCCTGTGAGCTGAGCAGATGGTCATTGTCTGAGGGTTTCCCAATTGGGGACAATTTGTATCCTCACTGGAAGAATAGGCTTCCAATATTTAGAATACGAGTATCTTCCAGTTGGGATAGTATGGAATATGATTATCTCCCAATTGGTATAGTATGGAATATGAGTATCTTCCAATTGGTATAGTATGGAATATGAGTATCTCCCAATTGGGTTAGTATGGAACATGAGTATCTCCCAATTGGGATAGTTTGGAATATGAGTATCTCCCAATTGGGTTAGTATGGAATATGAGTATCTCCCAATTGGGATAGTTTGGAATATGAGTATCTCCCAATTGGGATAGTTTGGAATATGAGTATCTCCCAATTGGTATAGTATGGAATATGAGTATCTCCCAATTGGGTTAGTATGGAACATGAGTATCTCCCAATTGGGATAGTTTGGAATATGAGTATCTCCCAATTGGGTTAGTATGGAATATGAGTATCTCCCAATTGGGATAGTTTGGAATATGAGTATCTCCCAATTGGGATAGTTTGGAATATGAGTATCTCCCAATTGGGTTAGTATGGAACATGAGTATCTCCCAATTGGGTTAGTATGGAACATGAGTATCTCCCAATTGGGATAGTATGGAATATGAGTATCTCCCAATTGGGTTAGTATGGAATATGAGTATCTCCCAATTGGGATAGTTTAGAATATGAGTATCTCCCAATTGGGTTAGTATGGAATATGAGTATCTCCCAATTGGGATAGTATGGAACATGAGTATCTCCCAATTGGGATAGTTTGGAATATGAGTATCTCCCAATTGGGATAGTATGGAATATGAGTATCTCCCAATTGGGTTAGTATGGAACATGAGTATCTCCCAATTGGGATAGTTTGGAATATGAGTATCTCCCAATTGGGTTAGTATGGAATATGAGTATCTCCCAATTGGGTTAGTATGGAACATGAGGAGTATCTCCCAATTGGGTTAGTATGGAATATGAGTATCTCCCAATTGGGTTAGTATGGAACATGAGTATCTCCCAATTGGGATAGTTTGGAATATGAGTATCTCCCAATTGGGTTAGTATGGAATATGAGTATCTCCCAATTGGGATAGTTTGGAATATGAGTATCTCCCAATTGGGATAGTTTGGAATATGAGTATCTCCCAATTGGGTTAGTATGGAACATGAGTATCTCCCAATTGGGTTAGTATGGAACATGAGTATCTCCCAATTGGGATAGTGTGGAATGTCAGTTTTTTCCAATAGTATGGAGTATGAGTATCTCCCAATTGGGATAGTTTGGAATATGAGGATCTCCCAATTGGGATACTTTGGAATATGAGTATCTCCCAATTGGGATAGTATGGAATATGAGTATCTCCCAATTGGGTTAGTGTGGAATATGAGGATCTCCCAATTGGGGTTAGTGTGGAATATGAGGATCTCCCAATTGGGGTTAGTGTGGAATATGAGTATCTCCCAATTGGGTTAGTATGGAATATGAGTATCTCCCAATTGGGAAACCAAGGTGGTTGATGACCTAAAGTGCCTAAAGTGCTGTCATTTTAGTCAAACTAGTCAAATTATATTTTGATTGAAATAAAAACTGATGGCAGATCAAAATTTTACAAATACTTCTACATTGACCAGCGCAAGAATGTAAGAATGGAACATTGTACTTTTGCACTTTGACCTTATGCCAAAACAAAAAAGTCTCTGTTTCTGGGCAAAGGCTGTTGAAGCGAAACTTCAAAAAAATGGCCGATTCCGTGGGAACAAGATCCAAGCACGCCACATTCGAACCCGTATCCAAAACACTAAAATCTGCTCCTAGTGTTGATAACAACTTCTCTTCTCCGTTTGCTATCACGGAGCTGGTAACGGGCCTCACGCACTGTAAAACTGGAAAAGTGCCGGGTCCAGACCATATTCACAATGAGTTCCTCCAACACATGGGACCAAACAGCAAAAACTTTCTGCTAAACATCTTCAACATATGTCTACAACGCCGTCGCATACCAACGCTATGGACTAAAGCATGTGATGTGATCGCAATCCCTAAACCAGGAAAACCACTCGACGATGCAGCGAGTTACAGACCTATCTCGCTTTTATGCACCTCACACAAGCTCTATGAGA
Organism: Zoroaster sp. YZ-2022; assembly: GCA_029582265.1. Classification (NCBI taxonomy): domain Eukaryota; kingdom Metazoa; phylum Echinodermata; class Asteroidea; order Forcipulatida; family Zoroasteridae; genus Zoroaster; species Zoroaster sp. YZ-2022. The sequence continues at coordinate 1,883,460 of CM055827.1, read as the reverse complement.
GGCTAATACTCGCAAGAATCACCCCTCTTATCGAGGGTTTTCTACCAAACGAACAAGCAGGTTTCCACAAGGGGAGGTCAACCTTAGATCAAGTAGTAAACCTCACAACCGATATTGAGGCCTCTTACGAGAACAAATTAATCTTTGGCATTGTATTTGTCGATCTCACGGCTGCCTATGATACAGTGTGGCATCGTGGCCTCGAAATGAAGCTTCTACTCACTATCCCAAACAGACACCTTGTACAGATGATTATGGAAATGATCAGAAACCGTTCATTTGTCCTACATCTCGACGACACCAAAAGCCACAACTGCCGACTTAAAAATGGTCTCCCGCAAGGATCGGTACTTGCTTCTGTGCTATTCAAGATATACACAGCAGACTTACCGGCGACGCTTAGTGACAAATATGTCCATGCCGATGATATATGTCTGGGTATATCCGCCAAGACCCATGAGGAGCTGTCCCACACCCTCACTGATGACTTCCAAAAGCTGTGCGAATATCTCACAAAATGGCACCTCATACTGAGTGAAAGAAAGACAATAACATCTGCTTTCCACCTAAACAACAAACTCATAAAAAAGAAGCTTGAGGTAAAAGTTGGTACCAGAACTCTGGATCACAGTGAACATCCTACTTACCTAGGCGTGACGTTTGACCGTAGTCTCACGTACAAAACACATCTGATAAATGTGAGCAAAAAACTCACCTCCCGGTCTTGCCTAATTAAAAAATTGGCCGGAACAAATTGGGGAGCAAACACCCAAACTCTCCGTACATCATCTCTCGCTTTGGTCTACTCCACCGCCGAATACTGCGCGCCTGCATGGGAAGCTAGTCATCACACCCATCTTGTAGACACAGTGCTCAACAAGACTATGAGAACTATCAGTGGTACTCTTAAATCCACCCCAGTTTCATCTCTGCCAATACTATCCGGCATTGCACCACCAGATATAAGGCGGCATGTCATCACCGCAAAAACTGCATGGAAGGCCGCGATGGATGAAAACGCCATCCTTCATCCACTGTCTACCAAACTTACAACGAAACGACTAAAATCGCGGTGTCCTTACACGAATCGAGCTGCAGAGTATCACACAAGCTCTATTAAACTCACCAAATCTGAGTTGAAATCCAAAGCCGACCGCCTGACAATGCAACTTTGGGAAAAGAGCTGGCTCGAGATTGACAATCCTCTAAAAAACATACCAGTCCCCAACAGTTGACCTGCCAACAGGTGCCAACATGCTAAGGAAAAGGTGGTGCTGGCTGAACCGCCTTTTGACAGGGCATGGAAGAACCGGAGACAACCTCCATCGTTGGAAGATCCGCCCCGGCCTGTGATTGTGGTGCCCCAGTGCAGTCCGCCAAGCACTTGGTGGACGAATGCCCAAGAAGATTCTTTCAAGGGGGAATGGAAGCCCTCGCCAGATGCCAAGATAGTGTTCCCGACTGGCTGGCACACCTTGATGTCGAAATCTAGGCCTTATTCAAACGAGAGAAGAAGAATAGGTCGACTTCAAAATCACTGCAGGGTTTTTTTTTTTTTTTTTTTTTGTTGTTGTTGCAAACTAGTGAAATATGTGATACATGTATACGCGGTTTAAATGTTGTAATCAGACCAAATTTCCCATACACAAAGTATGGTGGCTAAGAGAGGCTTCACAAATCGGGCAAACATTCATGTGAAAGTCATTTAAAACACAGCACAGCAGAATATATCCAGCAATTTTAACTGCAATTGGACATTGTTTCATAGCAAAAGAAAAGAAAACTAAAAATGCTGATGTACAGGTCTGAGACGACGCGTGCGGAAAACAGAAACCAAAGACATTTTTTTGTCTTAAAGCTCCTGTATACTACTGAGGTATTCTCATTATGGGCATTTCCATGGTTACTCACGTTACATTTTGGAGGTTTCAGACCCACTCTTAATGCCATAATATATATTTCACTCATCAGTTTTTTCACAGTAGTTGCATTATACCCAGACCTTACTCAGCACAAAATAATAATTTCAGAAATTTCAGAAATATGTAGCTGTATAAGAAAAAAAGCGTCATTTTATGCATATTCAAAAATGTAACGTGAGTAACCAGCATTTTTTCTTTTATATAAAAAATTTCTGAAGTTTTTTTTTGGTGCTGAGTAAGGTCCGGGCATAATGCAACTACTGTGAAAGAAATGATGAGTGAAATATGTAAGTAAGGAAATTATGGCATTAAGAGTGGGACCAATACCTTAAAAGTTTAACATGAATAACCATGGAATACTGCTTAGGATTACTCTTGAAATAGTTTGACCAATGTTGTACCTTCCCTTTAGAAGAAATATATCAGGATAATAATGATTCAAATGGAATATATCTTTAGATTTATCAACTGATATATTCATTCAGTCATTTGCTATGAATATCCAGTATCTTCTTGTTGAACATCATGAATGTCAACTATTAGTTAGCATGCCAGATTTTAACAAAGAAATTTTATCTGATGACAATCCTGGGAAAATATGAGGTCTTTTTTTAACTTTACATGTTGAAAGGCAAATGTGAGAGCCAGGAAAATCATTATTGACACTTGAGGCTTATAGAGGATATTTACAGATACAGCTAATTCCTTCGGGATTTGAATCTGCGACGATGCTGTACTGAATGTAAACAGGATTTGATGCAATGTAATGCAATATAAAATACAATATCTAATCTAATTATACGGTATTGCATACATTTAGTATTGATTCTAGAATTAGGAAACATCTAATTAAATGAAATGCTGAGTAATTTTGAAGATAGTTTGATTAACGGATGCATCTGATATGTCTGCTATAGTAGTCAATCAGTTTGGTACATGTATTTTCTGGGTGAGTTTTTATTTGGGATTTTTTTTCCTGATTTGTTGTGTTTTTTTTTTTTTAATGAATATATTTATTTAATAAATTTATGTTATATATATATATATATATTACTAATATACATGTATATCCTCCATCTCATATGAATTAAGCTACAAAGGGAAAGAACAATTTTGGTTATTACTTGTCAAATTAACCAGTGGCGCACCCAGGATTTGATTGGGGGGGGGGGGGGCTCAAAATATTTTTATTTGAAATCCAATATGGGGGAGAGACATGGCTGACCCAAACCATAACCGCTATGCGGCTGCAGCCATGTCCCTAGTCGTGCTCGTCAGTGAACCTACGGCACATGTTAAATGTTTCCTGGTGGTTTCTAGTCATAAAAAGAAGACATTATGGCATGATTCGGACTCGTAGGGTTTTACCTTCCATATAATTTCCTCCTCTTGATGTAAAGAACTTGAGCTTGTTTCGTCTGCAAGATTTCTATAGTTAAATACTTTCATTGCGTGGACGTAAAGTTTGTGATCATTCCGGGCGGAGCTAAATTTTTCAAACACGATTTGGCGGCAAAACCAAATCCCAATATTATCCAATCGGTGTTTGCTAAAAGAGTGTCACATAATCTTTGTAAATTAAAACCCAATCCTGGGCCATTGTGTACAAACTGGAAAGGAGTTGATTATAATGCGGGCGTGTTTAAATTTTACGAGTAACCTCAACGACAGTCAATGACCTCAACAAGAGAAACGGACAACAGAAAATGAAAATAAAATTAAGTAAAGCTGCTCCCTGATCAGGGTGCACCATGGCGGGGGGGGGGGGAGAATGTGTAAAAATGCTTGTTATATATACTGGTGGCCCTTCAAGCTTACATGCACATGCATACGCCGTAAAATATAATAGTGAGTGGAATAAATGGAAAACTTTTGGAGGGGAGCTTGAGTCTCCTGAGTCCCCATCCCTTGTACCACTGCCCTATACTCCTTGCCGAACTCCTCTGTAGACAAGACTTGGGCTCAGATTTTGCTCTCTTTCCTGGCTCCTTCTTTAAAAAAAAAATAAAACATCAGCGGGCCCTTGGGGGGGGGGGCTCGAGCCCCCCAAGCCCCCCCCCTTGGGTGCGCCACTGAAATTAACAAATTATTTCCTCCAAACTTACTTGATGAAAAGTTGTATCAAACTATCACTTATCCTGAGAAAGTATTTTGACTGAATTGTTTTCATAAGGAAACAGGAATTGTTTGAATTCACAAAAGCTTTTGTAAAACAGCAAAATAAATAAACATTTTTTTCTCAAAAATGTGAGAATCTACTGTGATGAAATTTTCACAGGTTAGTTTTATGAAAATATTTCTTGACAATTAGAGGGTTGAAAAGAACGCACCGGTACATTACCAAACACCAATGTTGTACCTTCCTTTTGAAAAGTAAGACATTAGCTGAGACAATGATACATTAACGACCTGCTACGTGAACATGAGTGCCACTAATGGAAAAATCCTATCTACCGTAAGCAATTACATTGATATTGCATTACGGAGAAAGCCATTGTTCTTTTCTTCAATCTTTTATGGGCAAATACTCTATAAAGGTCAATGACATTACAGAACATCATGGGCATATTGTACAAAGCTAAGTTTTCAAAGTGAATGTCATATTGTGGTTTTTCTTCAGTAATTTTGTTGGGTTATAAATAAATATGAACAATCTGCATTTTGACTATTTTATTGTTTTTTCTTGTTAATGACATAATAAATTGAAACCACCAAAGGTGGCTTCTTTAATACTAAGGGAATAAAAGTTTGTTGTGTGGTCTTCATTACGGGTGATAAGGACCGAGCCGAACCAAGCATTCATAAATGCCCGTATCGATTTTGTTTTCAAAATGTAAACATTTTTTGTTGAATAAAGCCAAATAGAAATGGGCAAATTGATGTTTTAGGGACACTGTACATGAGCCAGGCGCATGATGTAAATCTTCATCACTCTGATTTGGTTCAAATCCGCATCGCACATCGCACAAAACAGCCATGTCTTTACCATCCATAAATGCACCCCCACGTGATTACGTTTTGTCTTAACTGTCTTGGGCATTTATGAATTATCTTTATTTTAAGAGAGTATGCATACCGTACTCATAGAAGCAGTTTGGACAATAATACTTATATGAAGGACCTTACTGACTCATTTGACCAAGCTCTGATGAAGAAGAGTATAGTAAATCATAAAAAAAAATAAGAGCCTTCGGATACTGTCATATTGTCCTTTCAAATTGTTGTATGTAAACAATTGTATATTCTCTTATTTTGAGTAAGACATGACCAGAAGGCCATTAATTTGCAGAGGGTAATCCTTGACAAAGAAATGAACAAAGAGAAATGAGGATACCATGAGAAGATACGAGCATTCAAGATGATCAACCTTGAAATATTCCAAGCATTTTCTTTTATTTCTCCCGGCCATTCTTCTATTCTTACCCAGGCCTGCTCGCCTTCAAAAATCTTCAACTTGCCTCCGTTTCCTCTCCACTATAAGTCTTTCTTAATCCTAGTTCCCCAGCCTCCCTTCAGAGCAAGAATTTATTCACAATTACATGAGTCGGCAGAACGTAACCTTGACAGAAGGTACAGCACGATTCCATTAAATGCATTGTGTCATTATATTAAACTAATGCTGCTTTACAAATCTTTCCGCATATAGCATTTGTAATTCAGTTATTCTACGCTCAGGAGAGGCCTCAAAGGCAGAATTTTGTTCCTGGGCATGTATAATCATATTTCCGCCCCTAGTTTGCATTGATTTCTTTGAACTTTCTCACGGCTCTTCCCATATTTGATCGAGTCTTCTGATTGGACGAACAATTCTGAATAATTAGCATAATTCATGGTCACTTAGACTCTAAACCACAGGGTACAAGTGTTAAATATAATGGCTTTTTGAACACACAATTTCGTTTTCGCTATACAGAATATGAAATAACATGCATGGATTTATTTTTACAGAAACACAATTTTATGTGTGACACTTCCCTTTTTAATGTGTGTATGAATAATTCAGGACAGCTGAAAATAGGTTCTTAGTTAAAACAAAATCACATATTTAATTTATCATCAAAAGAAAGCTCAATGCTATTCTCATTTTAAATCTAATATTTTCAGAAAATCAACAATAAACCAAATTAGAAAAGGAACTTTTATGAAAATCTTTATCATCAAATCAAAAAGATCTTCCTTGTTTCACAAACAACTTCAAGTTATCAAATAAAATTTCATATATTTTTTCATGATCAAATGGAAATCTGATGATTTTTGTCATAAGGTTCGAAGATGAAAAAAATAATTTCTTTGTCAATTAATGAATTTATAAAAACATGACATTTTAGCTAAAACAATTGTAAAAAGACAAGAATTTCCTCAAATAAAATTATAACAAAAATTATTATGTCAGTACTGAATTCATCATCCAGGTACATTTTTGAAAAAGTTTTCATATCAAAGCCTTTCAAATGTAACAAATTCTTAAAATTGCAGCTTCGAAGGTGAACAAAAAAACTGAATTTTTCTCAAATTACATCAACAAATTCTCCACCAATCGTATTGTAGCAAACCTGCTGAGTCATATGATTGTTAGCACTAGGTTTCATTTTTTTCACTGTAGTTGCATAATACCCAGACAATTACTCAGCACAAAATAACAATTTCAGTAATTTGTTACATGTACGCTACATAAGAAGAAATGCTGGTTACTCACGTTACATTTTTCTGACATGCATAAAATGTTGTGTTTTCTCTTATATTGTGTACATATAATAAATTTCTGAAATTCTTATTTCATGCTGAATGAGGTCTGGGTATAATACAATTACTATGAAAAAAACCTGATATATTATGGCATTAAAAGTGGGCCCAAAACCTCAAAAATGTAACATGAGTAACCATGGAATTACCCATATGAACAATATTGAGAACAACGGAAATGTACCAGTCTACTGCCCTCTAGGATCTCAAAAGTCTCCTAACGGTACACGATTTTCAAACACGCATCTTCCAACATACAAGATACCCAAGATGGAACAAATTGACGCAAAATTCAACAATAGTACACGCAGCGCAGCAAGGAGGACAAACACATTCTCACAGACATCTTGGCGTAAGACTTGGTTTAGTGATGAGTACAATACATGCCTTTTTATTAAATCATCTGTTCTTATCCACTTCTGCATAAATTAAGCTGAATACAGGAAAAGATGAAAGTAATGTATTCAGACGTAAGGTGATTGCACTCCAGTTTTGAGAGTGCAGCAATAATTCAATGCATTGTTTAAGTCAACAGTAACCTTTGTAAGAACTTGCAATTGGCAATCTTTCACCAGTTACTTGATTATATGGCATATTATATTTAGTAAATAACTTTTTTGGTTGCTTTCCTTTTAATGTATATAAAGCTGCTAGAAGTCTATTTTAAATTTGTTTAAATTTACATGCTCAAAATTTGCTGAAGTCTGCTGAAAACATGACAGATAGGTCACCAAACATGAAGGGCCAGACTAATCCAATACTGATTCAGGAATAGGGAGGACGCGTTGAGATTTGATAAATCACTGAGCCAAAATAATACTAAAGGTGTCGTGGCCGAGCGGTCTAGCTTACCGGATTCAAGTTCTGGTGTTAGCAACATAATGTGGGTTCGAATCACGGCCGTGACACTTGTGTCCTTGAGCAAGACACTTAATCATAATTGCTTCTCTCCACCCAGGGGTTAAATGGGTACCTGTGAAGGCAGAGTTAGTTTGCTCTATATGCGCTAGAAATGGCAGCAATTGAGCTGTATACTCCCCAGGGAGCTGAGATGATTTCAGGAACGATTTATGAGCCTTATGAGCAGGGATAATAATATAATGCGCCTTGAGCACCACTTAGTTGGTGGATACGTGCGCTATATAAATCCACACATTATTATTATTATTAAAGGGGAATCTTATTTTAAAATATTATTGAACAAAACAAAAAAATCATAAAAAAAATCACTAACCGTACTTTAAACAGAACCTTCCACCCATAAAAGCATGGTTTTTGTTATGACCTTTAACATGTAGCACTTTTCTGACTCAAAAATGTCGATAACTGAATGCAAAAGAGGGTGCCTAATTCAATCATTTCATTCTGATATTCAGAAAAGTGGGTCCCTACCAATTATATGGTACATTATTTTATATGTGGCATATGTCTGATGTTATACCGTCTAGAGTAGGCTTAGATGCTATCCCGGCTGGATAGCGTGGGCGTCAAAATCATGGGGAATGGGGTATCGTGCTACTGTTAAGTAGAAACAGTTGAACAAAAATTTAAGTAGCTAATAATATTTATGTTTGAATTTTTATTTTATTTACGGCCATCATTGTTTAAAACTTTCCTGATTTGTTCCAAAACTTGTTCAACTTTTTTGCTCAATTTGGAATCATCCACCCCCCCATGTTTGAAAACAAATAAATGCCACTCTTGCTGAATACATTGCCAACAAATCTAGTTACAATTGTGTAAGCAGACAAAAATTACGTGAAACACTTCAGGCAAAAATTGAGTAACATTGACAAGATTTTGACATCTGTGAGGTCATTGAGATTGGATCCAGTCAACTGTGTTGATTTGTGCTTTACGTGGAATGAATTTGGTGAATTTATGCAAATCATTCTGTGACAAACATGAGGTAAAGAAAACGCAGGTATTATATATCTGCCTTGTCAAAAAATAACCTTTTTTTCATCAAAAGTCCCCCAAGACTTTAAGGCATATTTCATCCAAACTGATTTCTGGTTATTATAATCTTTATTCCCATACTGGAATTACCTTAAAACTGGTGACATTTTGTTTAAATTCCATGAAAAATCCTTGGAAATGGGAAAAACCTTAGTGTTTATGCTCATATGTTGTATGTTCATGAACATGAATGAGGAAAGAACGTTATTTGTTCAAAATATTCATGGAAAATGGCAATCCTGATTCAGTAAAATTTATGGAAAGAGTCATTCCATGCATTGAAAAGTCATGGAAAATGTAATTCTTGATCCGGGATAGTCATGGAAAATATCATAATATTTCTCATTTGTTCCCAAAGAAGACCCATGGAAAATTCTGATCAAGGGAAAAAATTACCGGTATATGATTTTGATGTCATAAGGTGATTATGTTATACATTAGACCTACCACATGTATTCTCGCTTCTCTCTCAAAGGTTCGACAGCCTCATGACTCTGGTTAAAGTACAAACTCAACTCAAACCTGAAGGATCTAACCAACAAATTTCCCACCCAAGGAGAAATTAAATGACGTCAGGTAAAAGCACTGGGGTTCAACAAACCATACTCAAATTAGTCTCGCAAAGATAAAGAGACAAAGCTCTTTTTGCATGGATGTACTCTGACGCTGATGGATGAAATCTCGGGATAAAGAGGAACTTTCAATGAAGGAATTAAAATGGATTTCCTGATACAGCAGACAAAAGAAAACATTTCAATTATATTTTATATTTATTTCTATAGGATAAGAAAAATACATTTTAACCTCAACCGCAGTACATGGACAAAATGGCTGCAAGGATATCTTTAAAAAGCCACTGATTAAAGAGAAATAAATAATGTAAATCTTCACAAAAAAGCCTACAGTAGACCTTCCTTCATTGACAAATAAGGTCAGTTTCTCCCTATAAATCTACTTTATATATATATAAACGGGTAGCAAGCAAAGACAAATTGGCTGATGCTGGACTCGAACCCGCAACCTCTAGAATACCATATGAGCGCTCTACCAACTGAGCTATAACCAGCCCTATATTGGTGGGCGGTCCACTTATGCCAATTATCTGTTGCTCTATGGGGCCAGGTCAGAGGCCAAACCATATCTGTCAAGTAGCCAGGGATCAAGCCCTGGTCAGATTCAAATAACCTGGGTAACGGCAGTAGCGGGGATCACACAATGGGACACAAGCCTTTTACGTGGTTGTACACAAAGTAGATTTATAGGGAGAAACTGACCTGAATATTATATAAACGGGTAGCGAGCAAAGAAAAATTGGCTGATGCCGGACTCAAACCCGCAAACCTGCTCTACCAACTGAGCTAACCAGCCCTATGTTGGTGGGCGGTCCACTTATGCTAATTATCTATCTACTATATTTTGCCTGCTTAATGTTGTGATTGTTTTAATTATTTATATTTGTACTTATTATACCGGTACTTATTGTTTATTTAAAAATGTTGTATTTTATTTATTTATTTATTTATTTATTTATATTTTTTTCTTGAGGGGAAAGGACCCAGTCCCGTGCCCCCTCCCCTGAATCTGCCATTGAGGTTAGATCTTTGAACAGGTACTAGATCCCTTGGTATTTCTGCTTCACTTAAGGAATACAACATTTCTCAAACCCAACTTGAGTTTTGAAATAAATACTTAAATTTAGAAAGATTCAAAAAACTGAAGCGGAGTGAGTCATCAACGTCATCTACAAAAGGATAATCTCCCTAGATGTCTTACAATTCTTCTGATTCACCATAAAACATTTATCATGGAGGTAAATCTGATCATTCCTGAAGGTTGTTTGCCTTTTAAGCTCAGTGAGACATGGACATGATTCTACATGAAGGAAGTTACAGGTAACAATGGCACAACTGCTTCTATGAACAGACTGTACAAAGCCAGAAATGTTTCAAGGGAGCAATGTTGACCACATTTTTTTAAACATAAAGTTTATTTCTTTTTTGAAAATGTTTTGATTGAGGTCACATTTTTTGCAAATCCTTTTGGTTCAATATATTTTTGTTGGAACCCCCTTCACCCCATCCCCCCAACCCCCCTGCCAATCCCCCCCCCCCCTGGCTAGCTGCCTGTGACTATGAGTATGCTTACTTTTGTGAAATTATCAGTTTATTATTACATTGTGTTGATAAATGAGCAAAGAGTGAATATGCATACAGCTTTGATGTATTCATTCTAACGTTCTCTTTTCCAAATTCAAAATTGATTTTAATTTTGCCCTACACCGACGTATGTATAGCACTGTATGCTCAATGCTTTCCGAGTGTCTGTGAAAAAACTACACAGGCGGGATTCGAACCCACGACCTCCTGCTTACTAGTCAGACGTCTCAACCTCTCGACCACCGAGCTTGCCCGATGACGATTGGCCGGCTAGAATCCTATATAGCAGCGGGTTCCGCGATATATATAGATTGGTGAAAAATGGAAAGCAGTCAAGAAAATATTCTAACAGCTCTGTGCAAGCAGTCAAGAACATATTCTAACAGCTCAGTGGATGGGATCTTCCCTCACACGATTCTTGCACTTATGCTTTGGAGAAATGAGTACCGTAATACAATAAGCTAATTGCAGCATAACCAACAAAAGATTGTCAAGATTAGTTGAGACTGTGAACATTAAAAAAAATAGCTAATACCTTAATGTGACACAAACATGGCATCTACATATGATCAATTTACTCTCTGACAAACTCTAATGCCCCTTTGCTTCATATAGCATGTTATGACACACCAAGGTTATATCTGTATTATGAGGAAGTCACTTCAAGACCATAAGGGAAGATCTAGAAGAAATTACCATAATCCCTCAACATCAAGCCAATGTCATTGTAATTCCCCATCACAAATTTGTCAAGATTATCTAACATCGATTTTTCTCCCGGGCACCCAGGTCAAATTCTTCACTCAAAATCACTCCCTTTGACCTGGTCTGTCTTAATAACGGAAGGTTGAGGGAATCAACCAAGCTTGAATTTGTTTGTCTTTGAATATTTTGAGTTTCATGAGTCTAATTCGATGCAGCTGTGTTTACACACTGAAATCAGTGAAGATGAACAAACTTGAATTACATTTCCTATCGCCTTCAAATCTTCAAAGCTCCTGAAACACCGGTCAGTTCCTCTGAGCTGAAAAAGTCTTTCAAAATTATGAATACGTATCATAACAGATTATTTGTTGAAGCATGTTACATGTTTGTGGTTTTAGGACAGCTAATGTACCATTGTTAATCCCCAAGGTTACAAAGACGATGTCGGAGTTTGCTAGAGTGATAAAGCTTTCCTGTTTAGAAGTGACAAAATCCCATCATCTGGACTACTGACTCAGTCAACTGTTATGTGGCAAAATACTATTTTGGCTGAACAAGTTTGTGAAAGTTCTGTTATTTGGAATTTGTTTAGTCCAGTAATGTGATGATTATTTATCATCTTGACCATATAACAGCAGATTCAAGCTTTCACCAATAGCGCTCATCATGACCCCTATTTCTAGAATATTATGTCACATTCATAAATACCCAAGACAGTTTAAACAATCTGATTCGACGGATGGTCAAGATATGGCTTATCGAAATCAGAGCAGCGCATATGTGACAGCTGTATGCAAGCTATTCTATTTAGCCGGTGTGTGATGCGCAAAGTGCATTTAAACCAATCCGAGTGACAAAGGTTGCTTTGTATCATGCTAACTCTGACCTTGCCCTAATCTGTTTGGCGTTATTCAACAAAAATATTTTGTTACATTTTGAAAAAGAAATTAATGAGGAATAAAAGTTTGAATGGGAATAAAACTGCTATTCCCTTATTCAAATGCAAGCAAATAAAGCATTTATTTTATTTTAGATTAGGCCCCAAAAAAGTCTCTGGTTTCTGGTCTCCTCACACCCGCTCATCTGCATTTTTCATCTTTTTATTTATTATTTTTTTTTCATTTTTTTGTTGTTGTTGCTCTGAAACGATGTCCAATTGCAGCCAAAATTGTTGGATCGATTGGAATTCTGCCATGCTGTGTTTTAAACAACTTTTTCACATCAGAGGTATTAACATTTGCCCAATGTGTGGCCTCTCTTAACCACCATACTTTGTGTTTGGGAAATTTGGTCTGGTTCCAATAACCGAGTAGACATATCCCCGTTTTAACATGTATCACCAAAAAATAATAATAATAATAAATACCAAATAATAAAACTTAAAAACACGTCACTGCACCAATTTTGAAGCTGACCTATAACCAGAAACGGGAGACTTTTTTTGAGGGGCCTTATCAGGGTTCAATTGTTATACTTGGATTTGTAAACCAGTGCGCATGTGTTTAAGTTGGTGATTGTGCGCAGGTAATAAGGAGATGTAAACATTGTCCAGCATTGTCTTTTTGTATTTCATAACAAGCACTATTTCAATACCATGGCTAAAAAAACATAACCCAATTATCAAGCAAAATTAAAAGAAAACAAGCCACAATAGTTACAATTTGCATTGATTGCTTATTTAAATTTCACTTCATCCAGCATTGGAAAAGATATTGTATGTTATAGATCATAGAAAAAGGCAGACAAGAAAATTTTCACTCAAGATCTGCCAGATCTGACTGCCTACCTGTCTGTGTGTCCGTCTGATGATCTGTTCGTCAGTATTTGTTGTCCTTTGTCTGCTTGACTATCTACCATCTGTCACTGTCAGTCTCACTATCTAGCTGTCTGAGTGTCTGTCTAGGTGAATACTCTGCCTATCTGACAGTCAGCCCCATTGTCTGTCCTCGTATGTCTGTGACTCTGTCCGTTGGTCTATCTATCTATCTGTTTGTCATACAAGTTGTGTCTATGTATGTCTGCATCTGTCCATCGACCTCCCCCTCTTTCTCTATCCTTGTATTCCAGCATTTGTTTGTACTATATGTGATATTCCCTCTCTACCAATTATCCGCAAGTCAATCAAAACTAACGGGCAAATTGCTTTTTCCCCTGGGCTAATGCTTTTCTTTGCTTGCCCAACGGAGCGTACAATCAATGTATTTTACGCAACTTAAACCTGCACTACGTCTGCTCCATCCCCTTACATTTTCACTGTCAGCTTCTGGATTGATGAGGCAGTGATGGTGAAAAGAATAGCAAGAGTGACGTTGTTAGTATTCTGTGCTGAAGATGGACATTTTAACTGATTAGCGAGATGGCTTGTACTGCCTGGTTCATTGGTCAAGCCAGACATGTGGAAAAACACTGTGTCATATTATACCTACACAGATGATGTACTTGAAAGGGAGAAATGCATAATATTCCTAACTCTCTTTCTTGCATGGAATTTCAAAAGGCCTAAATTTACACAGAGGTGTGATTTGACAAAAGTAAAAAATCCTGAAAAATGGGTAGCGGGCCTGGGTCTCCCTTTGGTCTACAGACTCTCCATATCCCACAAACAAGAAACTAGAGGTTTATTTATTTATTTATTTATTTCTTATTTATCCTGGGTGATCCATTCAGTGAGAAAAACTCACTGATCGCCCATGGATCCCAGCTTACATAAAAAGTACAGTAATACAATAAAATATTAAGATACAAATATTAAATACAATGTAAAAATATTAAAAATTAATTGAAAGTAACTAAAAACAAAAGAAAAATGCACAGAAGGAAATCAACCATTACAATACGATACAAAACATCACTGGAAAATGACATTAACTGAGCTGTTTGAGTTGTTTGACGAAGTGATTAAAACTTGTTGGATGCAGAGATTTCAAATGTTGCGGCAAGTTGTTCCAAGCCTGGGCACCCCTGAAGTTAAAAGTTCTTCCACTTTCTGTTCTGGGGTGTGGAAGAACCACATTGCCAACAGTGCTATTCTTAGTTCGATGACAATGTAGTTCACTGACTGGAACAAAAACATTGCTAAGATAACTTGGAACATTGCCTGTTAAACACTTAAAAACCATGGTATTAATATGAATGTCTCTTCTTTCCTGAAGAGTTTTCCAACCTAGTTCACTATGTACAGCTGATGCTGATGTTCTAGATGGGACCTTAAGAATAGTCCGCCCTGCTCTATTCAAAAGTACATCAAGCCGTTGTATCAGGGTTTTGGAAGCACTACTCCATATAAGATCACAATAATCAAACTGAGGGAAAATAAGACTTTTCACAATAAGGTTAAGGGTTTGTGTAGGCAAGACATTTTTAAGTCTATTCAAAATACCTATTCTTTTAGAGACAGAAGATGCTACATGGTCAATATGTTCTATCCATTTCAACTTAAAATCAATATGAACACCAAGATATTTATAAGTGGTGACTTGTTCCAGGCAATTGTCATTTACAAAAATATCAATATTGGGATGTTCACATCTGGCAAATTTTGGGGCTGAACCAATCAACATGCATTTTGACTTAGTAGTATTCAATTTTAATCTATTGTCATTGAGCCAGTTGGATATTTTCTGTAGATCATGGTTTAGATACACGTTAATCTGATGAATATCTTTACTTGAATAAAAAATAGAAGTGTCATCAGCATAAAGAACAATTTTAGTATGCTCAGTCACAGACGTAATATCATTAATAAATATTAAAAATAATAATGGGCCCAAGATAGTTCCTTGTGGGACTCCAAAATTGATAGCACCGGATTTGTTCGATAAGACATTTCCAATTTTAGTTACCTGTGTCCTCCCACAAAGGTACAGGACCAGAATCAGTCGAGCTCCAGACCTCTTACACCCACAATGTGTAATTTGTTAAGCAAGATTGTATGATTGACAGTGTCAAAAGCTTTACGAAGATCCAAAAACACTGCTCCAACAAATTTACCATTGTCCATCTGTTTGAGTAAAAAATCTGAAACATCAAGAAGTGCTGTTTGTGTGGAATGAAGAGGTCTGAAGCCCGACTGCTCCTGTGCTAAACAATCATTTACTGTAAGAAAATGAGAAAACTGATTATGAACAATACGCTCAAAAATTTTCATAACAGTAGATATAACTGAAATAGGTCTGTATTGATTAGGGTCATGAATTACACCACCTTTGTGGATTGGAGTAACCTTGGCCAATTTCCATTCATCGGGAACAATACCACTCTGCAAACTTAATTGAAAAATAAACGCAAGCGGTTTGGCAAGAACATTAGCACCAGATTTTAAAAAACGGCCGTTAATCCCATCCATACCAAAGGCTTTCCCAGCAGGTATTTTCCTAAGAAGCTTCAATACTTCGCCAGTAGAAACTGGGCAAAATTTAAAGTTTTGTTGGTCGTTAATCAGACCACTGTTCTCATTCAATTCTGTATCAACTTCGAAAATAGTGTCAAACTGGTCGTCCTGAATTTGGCCCACACTAGCAAAATGTTCATTAAAACGATTTGCAACATCGTAAATCTTTTGTTTGTCTCTGGTATGAGTGTAAGTATGAGTTGATTTCTTACTCGGAAGCAGGCTTTTAAGAGTGGTCCACAATTTTTTAGTATTCCCTTTATTGTCATAAAGAATTTTGTTGAAATACTGTTTTTTAAGTTTAACACCCAGATTATTCAATCTATTTCGAAGAACCTTTGCTGTTCCATAAAGCTCATCATTCTTGGCTATGTTAGCAAGGTGTTTGGTCCTCATAGATTTTCGTCGGAGTTCCATAATATTCATCATTGATCCATTCTGCTTTCTTTGTGCAAAATCTTAGACTTTTAACTGGGCTGTAAATATCACAAACACTCATTAGCATATCCTTAAAAACATTCCATGCTGTATTTATATCTAAAAATAGTTCCAGTATATCCCATGGTTCATGTTTGAGATCGTGATTAAAAGCTTCTTCGTCAAAGTTTCGAAAAGAACGAGCCCGAATATATTTATGACCTTCGGAAATTTTCACAGACTTTCGAACAGCATAAATCAATAGATGGTCGCTAAGATTAACCTCTATTGTTCCTGAATTAGTGTACATAGATGGTTGATTGGTCCAGACATGGTCTATACAGGTAGAACTATGCTGAGTTATTCTTGTAGGACAAGTAATTAATTGATTCAGCTCGTGATTATTAAAAAACTGTTTCAATTTTGTCCAATGGCTTGAACTTGGAGTCAAATAATCAGCATTCAAATCTCCCATGCAGGTTATTTCCAGTGGGTTTCTTGAGTTATACATATTCGTGACGTCATCAAGAATAGCTGGAAAATCCTCGAAGAATGCCTCATTGTCTGGTGGTCGATAAACATAGCTGATAATTAGTGGTCTTGTTGATGGCAGCTTAATCTCCAACCATATTGATTCAACTTTGTTCATACTGTCAGTAAGAAGTATCTTGTGGTCAACTGCATCCCTGACAAATACTGCAACTCCGCCTCCAAAGTGATTCCGATCTTTCCTGTAAAGTTTATAATTAGGTATTTCAAGTTCCTGGTTATCTATTGAATCATTAAGCCATGTTTCAACAAGGCCAATGACATGGGGCTTTGTGTCGACCGCTAACAATCGTATTTCTTCCAATTTAGGAAAAAACGATCGAACATTAAAGCATATTAATTTCATGCCTTTTGCTGATTTAAGGCTTCGATCACAGTGTTCATTACTTGGCTGTGTGTGTCGTGAAAGCTCTAAATTGTCTGATAAATAAATGTTACTCACAGGAATATTTGCCAAATTGGAAATGGTTCTCGCCCTTTGTTTGCGTTCTACATTTGTCTGGGCTCTGGGCATAATCAAAATTGGAATAGGTTGATTCCTGCTCCTCAATCCAGCACGGCATCCCCTCTTGGTGGGTTGTTTGTTGCAAATGTTCAAAAATTTCACTCTCACCCATACTGTGGTAGGGAGAAGCCAGTTTCCCCTGAGATCCATAAGTTCACTTCTGGAATACTTGACTCTATTATGTTCATTAGATGATTGGTTGCTCACCACATAATGGTTATGTTCTTCACTTACGTCGGGTCCAGGGTTAGGGTTGATGTCTCCACAAACGAGCAAGTCTTGTTGAAAAGTGGCACACGAATTCGTGTAGTATGATATTCTTTTCCCGGAAAAGTTATGATGTCCAATAGGACTTTGATGATTGTAGATATTTTTAGTCCTTGTCAAGGCATTTACACTTTTAGGGTGACCAACACCCAGCATGAGTAGCAAGGTGATGAACCACCAAGACGCCATTGTTCGGGCATTAAGAAGACATTGTGCGGCACATACCAATAAATCATTGATGCACAGCCAATACGGTGGTACAGTATAAAATAAGACGAAGAATAAGACGAAAAGTACAAACAAAGTTCACATCAAATGCTCTCAAAAGTGATCTATAAATTCACCAAAATTGCCCAGGTATACCCTTAACGAAAGACAATGCACTATATGAACAGCTAAACAAGATTAACAACTAGTAAAACAAGTAAAAAGACAGTCATTAACGGGAGCTTTAAAAAGGGAGCTGCTGCCTATATGGTGCCCTAAGGTTATAAGGTTTGGACACAATAAAAAGAAAAATTTGAGACAAAGGGAGATTTGTAAAAAATCATTAAATTGGGAAAAATCCTGAGAAATCACAGACCTGATTTATATGCAAAATTTGTTTGTTTTTGAGGGAATGTTTGTTACAACCAGTGGAGAGACTGGATCCTACTGATAAGGTTAGGTCAATTAATCAAAAATCTTGTCATATATGTGAGAGAAAATAATGTTTTCTCTTTTGTCCATGCAAAGCCTTCTAATGCTATAATAGGATAAAATAAATACACCTTGAAACCTTGATAACACAAGATGTTCGAAGCAAACAAAGAAAGCTTGAATGACACAAATTGTATGAAAATATATAATAAATAAATTGCCTTTTCCACCTACCAGTTTATCTGAAAGCCAGCCAATTATTTTGGGGAGGTTTGTTCAATACATGATACAACCCTTGGGCTACTTGAATCTGACTTGCATCAGAAACATAGGTAGCCATGGTTAAGGGGACAATAGACTTGAGAATGGGTTCCAATTTACTGTGTCATTTAGGGATGTAATCATGGGAGCGCACAACATAAAGTCACTACAACATGGCGTCTTAAGATGTCTAGATGCATCTTAAGTCATATTTTTTCAGCATGGAAATTTAATTTAATGTGGTCAGGTATTAACGGTTGTATTTTAGAAAATTGTCAAATAAAACTATCAAGATACCCGGTTAGAAGTGGTCTTAAAAGAAGCCCTGACCCTTGTTCCACATAGACCAGCAGTAAATTAATACAAGAAGCTAATGGAAGGATCCTTGTATTTTCGTCTCAGCGAGAAATCCTTACAAAACAAAACAGTCCAACTTATAAATATTTATGGCCAATTTGACTATATATCCCTGCCGGAACTATGTACCACACATGCTGTTGCCTTGCCTAGCCAGAACGACTGTGCTGGCCAAGATAGGCTTTAAGTGTTCAGCCTCTCGGAATAGATCTACAGTATGCATCAATGTCACCTTGAACTTAATCTAAATTAGGCATTATGTCCTGCATCCCACAGTCTGTTTCTTAAACCTAGAATTATATTTAACTTTCCTCTATGGCTGAAAAAATTTAACATTTCAAATTTGTGACTTTTTAACCAAATTTTGGTTACAAAAAGCTGCACGCAAGTCACAATGTTATTTAATAATTTACATAAAAACAACAAATCTTTTGTGTAAATACTCCTTTAGAAAGCTCCTTCAAGTCATGTGTATATTAACAGTGTATGTGTATCCATGTAACTGCCTACCATCATTCAGAACCAGCCAAGTCAGTGAGATATGAAACAGCGTTAGACTTTCTTGTTTTGTTGTCAATTATAACTATAAGTGGTTGAATAAGATTGGACTAGCTCCAAACTGAATTTTGCCGTGTGACCCACATCTTCCCACGTAACTAAGAACAAAAATGCTTCCCTTTTTCTCTTTCTTCAAAATTTAGGCTCCACTTTCTTGACATTGGAACATAATTGCTCTTAGGCCTTGTGCATAGATCTAATCAGGGCAGATGCTTTGACTCCTAAAAACCTCTTCTATGTTAGACGAAGTCTAATTTTCGTAAAATTACAAGAATCATTAAGTGACCTTAATTTCAGACGACTTTCATTCTAGCTGGGGGGCAGTGCGCACGACTCAGCCACCAGAATACAATTACACGGTCCTAATCTGCTTTAGCAGCCATTTCCATGGCAACTGACGTGATATTAACAAGTTTAAACTGAGGGTAATTGACTGCCCCCAACCGTGAGAGAAAGCACAATGAAAAGTTTGGTGCCTAATGGGTGTGGTTATCATCAACTGTCAATCAAAGCCTTTTCACTGATCCCAACCAATCGGGTGCATCTTTTCTTGCATAATTAATTCCTTGTATAAATTATTTTTTGTTCATTTACAACATTAGGAGAGCCTTTGAATCATACAGGCAATAACTGGCAATTTCCTTTACAATTTCCTTAACAATTTTCTGTAGAAAGGAAAACATTAAATAAGAATAAATAATTTTAACATAATAATTGTCAGAAGGATGAATTAATAAGGAAATGAAAGTCTGGTCTTTACTGCAGGGTAATAACTGACAGGGTCATCGCTATGGGTCATAATGGATTGAGCCAAAGGCAAGGTCCTTTATCTCCCTTGGTAACAACCCCACAGATCTTTATCCTGTGCTGACAACCATCAAATTTTTATATCCAGTGATAAATGCACATCTCCATTTCTTTAACATTTTAATATTTAATCATTTGTATTTTTTTTAAAAGCTAGAAACTGAAAAATCCATGTTTTTGAGACTGATAAAATACCAACTTTGCGCAATAGTTGTACACTCTGATTGGTACAATTCTTCATTAGTGCATTGTGGTCAAATTTTGATAAAGACATGTACATGTATATATTGGGCTTAATACAGATAATCTTAAAGATAATTAGTTTTTTGTTACTTTGATGGTAATTTCTGGCAATTTTCTTTTTCCTCAAAATACTGTTCTTTTAATTCAGGAAAGGAAAAAAATATTTTAAAATTACACATTTCACAAAATAATTGTGAGAAGTAAAGTTGACGATGGTATCAAACACATCTGTGGATTCTTATCAAGTGTGGATGCATCGACAGACATCGGTTGGTTTCTCTACACATCTGTGGATTCTTATCAAGTGTGGATGCATCTACAGACATCGGTTGGTTTCTCTACACATCTCTGGATTCTTATCAAGTGTGGATGCATCTACAGACATCGGTTGGTTTCTCTACACATCTGTGGATTCTTATCAAGTGTGGATGCATCTACAGACATCGGTTGGTTTCTCTACACATCTGTGGATTCTTATCAAGTGTGGATGCATCTACAGACATCGGTTGGTTTCTCTACACATCTGTGGATTCTTATCAAGTGTGGATGCATCTACAGACATCGGTTGGTTTCTCTACACATCTGTGGATTCTTATCAAGTGTGGATGCATCTACAGACATCGGTTGGTTTCTCTACACATCTGTGGATTCTTATCAAGTGTGGATGCATCTACAGACGTCGGTTGGTTTCTCTACACATCTGTGGATTCTTATCAAGTGTGGATGCATCTACAGACGTCGGTTGGTTTCTCTACACATCTCTGGATTCTTATCAAGTGTGGATGCATCTACAGACGTCGGTTGGTTTCTCTACACATCTCTGGATTCTTATCAAGTGTGGATGCATCTACAGACGTCGGTTGGTTTCTGTACATCTCTCTGGATTCTTATCAAGTGTGGATGCATCTACAGACGTCGGTTGGTTTCTGTACATCTCTCTTGATTCTTATCAAGTGTGGATGCATCTACAGACGTCGGTTGGTTTCTGTACATCTCTCTTGATTCTTATCAAGTGTGGATGCATCTACAGACGTCGGTTGGTTTCTGTACATCTCTCTTGATTCTTATCAAGTGTGGATGCATCTACAGACGTCGGTTGGTTTCTGTACATCTCTTGATTCTTATCAAGTGTGGATGCATCTACAGGCGTCGGTTGGTTTCTGTACATCTCTCTTGATTCTTATCAAGTGTGGATGCATCTACAGACGTCGGTTGGTTTCTGTACATCTCTCTTGATTCTTATCAAGTGTGGATGCATCTACAGACGTCGGTTGGTTTCTGTACATCTCTCTGGATTCTTATCAAGTGTGGATGCATCTACAGACGTCGGTTGGTTTCTGTACATCTCTCTGGATTCTTATCAAGTGTGGATGCATCTACAGACGTCGGTTGGTTTCTGTACATCTCTCTGGATTCTTATCAAGTGTGGATGCATCTACAGACGTCGGTTGGTTTCTGTACATCTCTCTGGATTCTTTACAGACATTGGTTGGTTTCTGTACATATCTCTTGATTCTTATCAAGTATGGATGCATTTACAGACATCGGTTGGTTTCTGTACATATCTCTTGATTCTTATCAAGTATGGATGCATCTACAGACATCGGTTGGTTTCTGTACATCTCTCATGACTCTTATCAAGTATGGATGCATCTACAGACATCGGTTGGTTTCTGTACATATATCTTGATTCTTATCAAGTATGGATGCATTTACAGACATTGGTTGGTTTCTGTACATATCTCTTGATTCTTATCAAGTATGGATGCATTTACAGACATTGGTTGGTTTCTGTACATATCTCTTGATTCTTATCAAGTATGGATGCATTTACAGACATTGGTTGGTTTCTGTACATATCTCTTGATTCTTATCAAGTATGGATGCATCTACAGACATCGGTTGGTTTCTGTACATCTCTCATGATTCTTATCAAGTATGGATGCATCTACAGACATCGGTTGGTTTCTGTACATATATCTTGATTCTTATCAAGTATGGATGCATTTACAGACATTGGTTGGTTTCTGTACATATCTCTTGATTCTTATCAAGTATGGATGCATTTACAGACATTGGTTGGTTTCTGTACATATCTCTTGATTCTTATCAAGTATGGATGCATCTACAGACATTGGTTGGTATCTGTACATATCTCTTGATTCTTATCAAGTATGGATGCATTTACAGACATTGGTTGGTTTCTGTACTTCTTGATTCTTATCAAGTATGCATGCATTTACAGACATTGGTTGGTTTCTGTACATATCTCTTGATTCTTATCAAGTGTGGATGCATTTACAGACATTGGTTGGTTTCTATACATACATGTATCTCTTGATTCTTATAAAGTATGGATGCATTTACAGACATTGGTTGGTTTCTGTACATATCTCTTGATTCTTATCAAGTATGGATGCATTTACAGACATTGGTTGGTTTCTATACATATCTCTTGATTCTTATCAAGTATGGATGAATTTACAGACATTGGTTGGTTTCTATACATACATGTATCTCTTGATTCTTATAAAGTATGGATGCATTTACAGACATTGGTTGGTTTCTATACATATCTCTTGATTCTTATCAAGTATGGATGCATTTACAGACAATGGTTGGTTTCTGTACATCTCTCATGATTCTTATCAAGTATGGATGCATTTACAGACATTGGTTGGTTTCTATACATATCTCTTGATTCTTATCAAGTATGGATGCATTTACAGACAATGGTTGGTTTCTGTACATCTCTCATGATTCTTATCAAGTATGGATGCATCTACAGACATCGGTTGGTTTCTATACATATCTCTTGATTCTTATCAAGTATGGATGCATTTACAGACATTGGTTGGTTTCTGTACATATCTCTTGATTCTTATCAAGTATGGATGCATTTACAGACATCGGTTGGTTTCTATACATATCTCTTGATTCTTATCAAGTATGGATGCATTTACAGACATTGGTTGGTTTCTGTACATATCTCTTGATTCTTATCAAGTATGGATGCATTTACAGACATTGGTTGGTTTCTATACATATCTCTTGATTCTTATCAAGTATGGATGCATTTACAGACAATGGTGACAATGGTGATTGAAACAGTGTGCATCCTCACACAAAAATAACAGCCAATCTACGACTTGATCTCAAGTCTACCTTTGCTGATGAGGATGCATCAGAAGATCTATGTTATTGTTTTGTCTTAAGGTGTTTTTAAATTTTTGTTTACAAAAAATCTTCTCAAAAAGCAGAGACTGTTTATACTGAAAAGTCATCCAATATAAATAAATTTATAAAAGTAAACAAATAAATACATTTACAGAATCACACCCTATTATGTTTATATAAATTCAGTTTACTCAAAAGAATTGGCCCACGAGGGCCACTCTCTACATAACCCTACTGCCCTACAATCAACATCAGCACAGATTGCAGCTAGCTTTAAGGAGTTCACATTACAGAGTGCAAACATTGTTTCAACAAATGTAATCTGGTGGGCAACCCAATATCGATATTTACCCAAATATTCCCTAGAAGGTATGATTACAAGTGGCTGCACGCATGTACATGATGTAAACAGTGGAATAAACTGGACACTGTTGCCTGGTAATGGATTAGTTTTTGTGGTGGGAACAAATTCCTGTCACAGAGCTGAGTGGAGTTAGATTTGAATGTTGTCTGGGTAAAATATCAGCATTGAAATTCTCACATATGAGTAGGATGGATGTAATTCAAGGGTTTTACATTTCAGTCAATCTCTTTGGACTTACTGAAGGATTTGTAACCGAGATGCCTCTTAAATTGAAATATCAATAGTATGTTCTGGACTGTAGTGTAATTCTAGTCCAATTGTCCTTTCCCTACCCACCCCCTAACCAGAGTATAAGACAGGATTTGGAAATAGGGCGTCCAAATTTATTATTCTTAGAAATACTATGCCTCCCCCCAGTCTCCTCCTTTACCAAAATGATCACACAATGACAATAACATCATACTGTTAAAGGATGCGACCGTAGGGTGGGGGGGGGGGGGGAAGTGAATTAATGAGGCACATTGGGGGGGTTGATCACATATATCTCAACAAGCACAAGACAATATTCTCCAGGGCTGGACATATGACCAAAACAGAGAAGCACATTGGTTTGAAATTTGAAAACAGATCGTCAAATTTGAATTGCTGTTGCAAGGCGATGAATGAATGTTCAGTTTTAAGCTGTGGAAGGAAAAACACCAGACAAATATGCTACAGAAAACCCAGCAGGGACTAAAAACTCAATTATCATCATCATCAACAACTTTACACCAACAATGTTCCATGTACAACTATGAAGTTCATAACCTTCCCATTTTGAAAAACAAATGTTCCCAAATAGACCAAACACTTTCCTTGATAACCCATTTGGCAAATGGAGTTTATTATTATTGCTATTCAGCTAGATAATATTTCCTTCTTATCAGTTGCCAAAAAAGGGAAAACAAAAAAAAAAGATAGAGAAAATCTGCAAAAAGTCACAGAGTTTGTCAAACATTGCTTATTGAGACAAAACATATTCAGAGTTTAAATATTTGTGATAATAAGCAACAATATTCTCCCCTGGGACGCCTGCCAGTATTTTTTGTCTCAAAACAAACATTCCTTATCCTTAAATGCAATGCTTATCTCTCACAGAAAAAGCTCAAAGTGACATTATTTTTTCAACAACACTATCTTTCTGTTTTTTGGGACAAAGGAATTTACAACAAAGTAGTTATCTTGTATGTATTGAAAACCAAAAACCAGAGGGGGGAAAATAAAAATAAAACCATAAAAATAAGACAAAGTCAAAAACCAAACACACTACTAAATCTGTCTTATGACACTTCATCATAAATCAATTTCTTGTTTATTTTTATGTGATAGATATCTTAAACGATGACATTTTACTTCTAAGGTTGGTAATAGTATTAATCTTCCCTAGAAATATTTTTTCATAAGGTTCTGTCATTTTTATGGAAAGTGGAATAATTTCCAATAATTTAATTGATTTTTGCCCTTACACCGACGTATGTCATTTCCAATACGTTTATCAGAAAGACTATTTTTACCTAAATTCCATAATGAATATGAACAAGCTGAATGCATATAATACATTTTCTTATTAATGACACAATGCAATGAACTGAAACTTTCACAGTATGGTTGTTTAATGTTTATCTTGTAGAAGCAGTTCTGCCAATATTGATCAGCTTCAGCATGTAACATAAATTATTTGATGTGTTAATTTATTGGAAAACACAAACCTCATTTTCCCCCAAAAACAAAAGTGCAAATCCATTGGTATTTCCTTCTCACTAATCGCAATGAATTTAATTCTTGATAAATCCCATTTGCTAACATAAAGACAAAATTAGTCATCATTAATTTGTTAGTTAACCAGTTGACGTCGGGAATATTTATTTTTTTCCGGTCCCCCGTGCGGGTTTATTTTCAGTGAAAAATCTGGAAAAAATTTCTAGCCATTAATAATTTTTTTTTTCAATGAAACTAAGTTCGGACACCCAAATAAACACCTTTACTCATTGACATTTCGAGAATTAAATGGCTAGTTTTTTAATTACGGTTGTTTGTTCAGCACAATTAGACCGTTGGCAAGCTCCGATGCAACGGTCTATTAGCGACCAGCGCCCGGTCGAAAAGACGGCATACCCGGAGAGAGATCGAAGGCCTCGTAAACAATGGAAATAAACCCGTCTTTACAAATTCTTGGCTGGTACGTCAAAGTAACAGGTCTTGGATAAAGGGATTACGCAAAAATCAACAAAAAGAGTGAACTCGTTCAGTGTTTGCAGTGCATTTTGTCCGGGGCCACCAAACCGTGACCCCATGGACTCCGAGAAACGATTGCGTGTATACAAGTCAGCCGCCACGACGGCACGCCACATGTGGCGTGTTGACAAGTCTCCCGGTAACACACATAAAAATCGGAATGCGTGTTTAGACGCTCTCCGATCCGCTGTACAAAAAAAATTGCGTGTATACACGGCCTCCGAAGCGAACTGGTTAAAATTCCATTTCATCAATAGAGGGCGTCATTCAATACATGCATTTGCTCTGAGGCAAATGCTGTTGAGCAAAACTCATAATTGAAAACAAATCACAGGATAACTTGACACACAATAGAGGGCGACATTCTCTATAGTACAACATAATATGTTGTACACCATCAAAGATTTCTGTCTTTTTTTCAACTAATGAATAGTGAATTTCTTTTAGTAAATGTCCCATCCATTGCAAACTCTCTCATTAATTAGCTGTCTACAATGCATCAGTGCGTTGCCATCATGTACTAGTAACATATGTGCATTTAGACTCTCTCATTAATTAGCTGCCTACAACGCATCAGTGCATTGCCATCATGTACTAGTAACATATGTGCATTTAGATTGTGCCAGTCACTGTGGCAATAGTAACCTTGAATGAAGGTAATTACTACACCAGGGGGCATCATTTGGTTTCATCAAGTCACTCAAATTGTCATTACTGCATCACTAATTAGTGATCTACATATCCCCCAGCAGGGGCGGATTCAGGACTGCTAAAAAACAGGTTCTCCGGATTCAGGTCTCCGCACGCATCCCCTTAGACCCATGAGTCGACATTTTCAGTTTTCTTTCTTTTGCTATGAAACGATGTCCAACTGCAGCCAAAATTGCTGGATCGATTGGAATTCTGCCGTGTTGTGTTTTAAACAACTTTTTCACATCGGGGTATGAAGGTTTACCCGATTTGTGGTGACCTCTCTTAGCCACCATACTTTGTATGGGAAATTTGGTCTGATATTAATACTAATACATGTATTTCGCAAAAAAAATAAATAAATAAAAAAATTTAAAAAACACGTCACTGCACCAATTTTGAAGCCGACCTATGACCAGAAACCGGACTTTTTTTGGCCTAAGAAGAAAACATTGCTAACCAGAAGTATTTGCTAAGCAGGTTTTGTTTGATACCAGCCAAAATTTCAAACAAATTGTATGTTCTTTAGTTGGGAGTCTGTTGGGAGTTTGGGCTTGCATCATTATTTATTATAAATGGTTTATTGTTCAAAAATAAAAATAACATGGCAGCCCTAATAATAATAATAATAATAATAATGTATAGATTTATATAGCGCACGTATCCACCAACTATGTGGCGCTCAAGGCGCATTATATTATTATCCCTGCTCATAAGGCTCATAAGGCTCATAAATCATTCCTGAAACCATCTCAGCTCCCTGGGGAGTATACAGCTCAATTGCTGCCATTTCTAGCGCATAGAGAGCAAACCATCTCTGCCTTCACAGGTACCCATTTAACCCCTGGGTGGAGAGAAGCAATTATGATTAAGTGTCTTGCTCAAGGACACAGGTGTCACGGCCGGGGCTCGAACCCACACTCTGCTGCTGGCAACACCAGAACTTGAGTTCAGTGCGCTAGACCACTCGGCCACGACAATCCACTTTTCGTGCATTATACAACACTAAATTATATCAAAATTTACCTTCAAGTTTATATAAACAGAAATGTTAAAATGCTTAACAAGCTTAGCATTAAATTACAAAATATATTTATATCCAATTGGTTGTAAGAGTGTGTTAGTTCTGAGAAGGCCTAGTGGTTTGACAATTCTGATCAGTAAGTTGAGTTGTCAAACCACTGGTTTTTCTCAGAACACACGAGTACAACTCATTAGAAATATTACATGGCACTTCCGCAAACTTCCTCTTATTTTACTTTCACCATGCAAAGCTTCAAAAACGGGGCTCCATCTATTAATTCTTTCCGTACTCAGGTTTTCCGTGCCTTAGCCATTACCAGTAACTGACATGTATTTGAGTGTCTTAAAATTTTTGCAATCTGTTCTTATGTAATTTTAAATTCATTGTTTTTATATTTATATTTTTATTTATCATTTCCTGTAATTGCCGGCTTGTCCGCTGTTGGAATCAATCAATCAATCAATCAATCAATCAATCAATCAATCAATCAATCAATCAATCAATCAATCAATCAATCAATCAAACAATCAAACAATCAATCAATCAATCCTACCAAGGAAAAATATTTACTAAGCAAATTCTGCTTAGTAGGTGTTTGAAATTGGCCTCTGATGTGGGGATGAAAAGAAAGCATGTGTATGATCAATGAGTGCATGGCCAATATAGCCCCCACCAAACAAAACAAAACAAAAACAAAAACAAAAATAAAAACAATACAACTAACTCAATCATTCAATAAAAAAAATCATTAAATTCAACAATCCCAAAAGTACAATCCGGAAATATTCCTTTGACATATCATTCTGTATCTTATAACTTTAAGATGAAAAAATATTCAACAAAATTGACACATTTGACAAAATGTTTGAGATAGATATTTGTTTAATATTTGCTTCACCAGTAATCACCAAATTAATACAACTGTGTTGAAGATAACCAACTAATAATTCAAGTAATTAGGCCAAAAAAAAAAGTCTCCGGTTTCTGGTCATTGGTCGGCTTCAAAATCGGTTCGGTGACGCCGTTTTTTGTTGTTTTGTTAATCTTTTTTTTCCCAACAGAGAAATACATGATACAGGTATACACAGCGACCAAATTTCCCATATACAAAGTATAGTGGATAAGAGAGACCTCACAAATCGGGCAAACGTTCATATCCCTATGTGAAAAGTCGTTTAAAACACAGCACGGCAGAATTCCAATCAATCCAGCAATTTTGGCTGCAATTGGACATTGTTTCATAGCAAAAAAATAATAATTAAAAATGCCGGTGCGCAGGTCTGAAGTGGAGACCGGAAACCAGGGACTTTTTTTTTTTGGACCTAAGGGGTATTTATACTCTACACCGGAATATAGGAGGAGTTCCTCTGAAGACAAAATACGCTACACAAATCACACACACCCAACATCGTCTGTTGGACAAGGCCAAAACATGTATCTTGTTCAAATCCAGTCAATAGAATAAAAAATAATGGTGACAATGTCAGTATTTACCAACACCCTCCTCCCCCCTTTCCTTATCATGATATCTCTCTTATCTATAATCTGCTAATTTCATCAAGTCCCTTCTGTTAAAATAAATAAATAAATTTAAAAAAAACTGACCATAATAATTCATGTATCTGTAATAATAATTAATCCGACATAAACTTGACCTGATAGTACCTTTAAGTTACCCATGGATCTTATAGAAATAGTAAATATCTGCCTGAAGCTGTAACCTCTTTGGAAGATTTTAAAATTGCAAAAAATATTGTAATTTTGTAAGAGAAATACAGTAAATGGACAGAATAAGACTACACTAAAATAATTATACTCTTAATCACTAAGTACTTTTTAAGTGTCTTGGAGAAAGAGACTCAAACCCACAACCTTCTCCCCACTAGTGAAGATGTTTTCAAGTTACATGCTGTCTTTTTAGACTCAGAAAAATAATATTACAGTGCTGTTTTGTCATACAAAGGAAACATTGTTCAGGGGTGTTTATACACATCTTTATTAAATCATTTTAGGAGATCTTGCAAGCGATGTGGAAACCCCCCCCCCCCACCCCACCCCCCCCACCCCCAAGTCATATCAAACAAAAGAATCGCTACTGTTAACATCTGGATCACTGATCTTGTATGACCATTTGAGGATCCAGGGTGAAAATTCCTACTTTTTTAATCGCTGTGCACGTAAATTAACCCCATCCCACTTCCCTTATTAGCTGTGTGGCTCCTCCTCCCCCCCCCCTTTTTTGGCTCTGTGCTCTCCCTTTTTCAGGACTCCTGATGGTGACGATTGAAATGGGTTAAAACCCTATACAATAGCTGTAACAATATACAAATTGCGGTTGATTACGAACCATGAAGAAATGTGCCTCTATATTTTTAAATTCATTGTAACTATATCGAATTAAGAAAAATTCATTAATTTACTAAACTTGTTAAGTTGATAGTCCACAGCTAGCCATTAAAACCAAACCAGTACATGATCTTAGCAGAACTATTACTGAGATTGGAGTTAGTAAACGAGAGCCCAGTTTTGGGCAGATTGCACTTTTCACAGACCTTAAACATGCAACAGCCATCTTGGTGCTCTTGTGAAGACAAGAATGAGGCATCTTTGGTCCCAACAGTCTGGTATCTATGACATAATTACCTACATCATACTGATCCTTATTATGTCTTCAAGGAACCACACAGATGACAGTAGATTACAATGTAAGAGTCTCAACAGCAGCAGGTATTTTGCTGCATTCACAGGTTTTTGACAACTTTGTTTTCAGCGAGCAAAAGGCAGTCTTTAAACTTCAAACATGGAGAGAGTACACTGCGTCTACAGGCAAAATGTTCATCACAAAATGCAAGAAGGGTGTTGACCAGCAAAATGGGAATAAACCCAAAGTTACATTTCCAAACTTTTTTCAACAGTTGATGACATCACCAAACGTCCTCAATAGATGCAGGGAAACAAACATATCCAAAGCGCGGTTTAAAACAGCCAAACATTTCCAAACAGCAAACAGGAAATGCCAAAAAAAGTAAAAACTTCAAATGAATTCCAAACAAAATAAATAACAAGAACAAAAGTTTGAAACAGTGGTCCACCTGGTTTGGTTCTTGCTCTCTCGCCATCTCTCCATATTGTGGTTTTTCCAGTGACGGTGGTCCTCTACTTGATGTATTCCATTCTAGGATATTTCACTTCTCAGGGTTTTTGGGTCGGGTTGATTTCTTTAGATGATGATAATTTGGCAGAATTTTCATCAGGAAATCAAGTTGGAGTGTCTGTGCCTGTGTGGAAAATATGCAAGGAAAAAAAATAACATCTATAAGAATTTGTACTAAATTCAGATTTACCTAAACAGATGTGTTCTTGAAGGAACAACATTGGTTATTACGCAATTACAAAAATATCATCTTAAAGCCCCTTTCCCACTTACACGATTTTTGCAACGGTAGAGCACGATTTTTCAAAGTTGAAAAATCACGCTCAGTCGTGCTGTACCGTAGCAATTCACACTCAAAAAGTTCAAGGTCTATCGAATTCTACGTCTTGTCAAGACGCTATCAAGACGCCGTCAAGATGTGGTACGGCAGTAGTGCGATAGTGCCACGACAGTGTTACGGTAGAGTTACGACATCGTCAAGATTTGTCACGCCGTACCAAGAAATGCCAAGATTGTACTACGACGTCACTACGGCGTCAGTATGATTTCACAAGACGCCTGTACGATTTAATTAATCACATGACGGAAAAGGCGCAATTGGTGAATTTATAATTATTTGGATGTTGTCGTTGTCGTCATAATTTTTTAAACAAGAGACAAGAGACATGTGATAAAAAACACACACTATCAGCAGAGACACGTGATAACAAAATCATGTTCTTGCTGGCATCTTGTTGGCGTCTTGTTTAAGTCTTGCTAGGTCGCAGCACCATCGTAGCGGCATCGTATCAGCATCGTAGCGAAGTCTTGGCCTACCGTAGGTGTTGCGGCCACCACGAATGAGTACGAATGAACAAGACGCCGTCACAACATACCACGACAACGTAAAGACAACGTTACGACTCTAATACGATGCTGCTGCGGTGGACCACGATTTTTTCCACCGCTACGGTAGAGCAAGATTTTTTTGAACATTTCAAAAAAATCGTGCTACTCCACGGTGCCATCAAGATCTACTACGGTGCGTTACAGTGGACCACGATTGACCACGAACATGGCCACGACGCCGTTGCGATTGTAAATAATTGAAAAATCGTGCTCTACCGTAGCAAAAGTCGTGTAAGTGGGAAATGGGCATAAGACTAACTTGATGTGAAGTTGGTAAAGGTAAAAATAATTCTGTTTGAAGTGCTCTCATTTCAAAGAAAACATGAAAGAATATGAACATTTTAAACAAGTTGCCAGATGCCAACTTTTAAAATAATGAATTTTTTTTACACTTTTCTCATGACTTGGACTTAAAATATAGTGTCTGTTGATAAAAGAAAAACAATATTTTATTTACAGGTTGAATCAATTGTTTATCACCCGATGCAAGAATTTCATCAACCTATATATATCGCGGAACCCACTGCTATATAGGATTCTAGCCGGCCAATCATCATCAGGCAAGCTCGGTGGTCGAGAGGTTAAAGACGTCTGCACTAGTAAGCAGGAGGTCGTGGGTTTGAATCCCGCCCGAGGAGCCTGTAAGTTTTTTCACAGACATTCGGAAAGCACTGAGTATGCAGTGCTATACACACATCGGTGTAGGGCAAAATTAAATCAAATATTTTATTGTTCTTTTTTTAGATTTCTGCATGGGTTTTTTATTATTGGACATGTAATCAGGAAAAAATTGAGTCAGGTAAACTGAAATATGTAAGGCAAAAAGAAAAAAAAGGGCGTGTTTCTGTTTATCCAACCCCAATCTACAAAATCATTGCAAACAGGCACAGGTGTGCATTGAGGTTTCCACTAGTAATTTGTTTCCATAGGGGCATGGAGGGGGTGGAAAGAGAGTTTTCCGAACCCAAGATTTCTCTCCTCAGCAACCTAGACACAAGCCTCTTTTTCTTTTCATTTATTACAAAGTTTATTTAATTCCAGCTTGATTATCCTTACCTGTGGTCTTTCAGCCTGTACCCTTCGTATGCACTTCTCACCATAAATAACAGTATTCTCAGGCAAGATCTCGCTACTAGTGATTGGACAAAAGGCTCCAATGACACAGCCACTACTTAGCTCAATCTCATGCCCAACGACAGCTGAAGGTGATAACAATAATAATGATAGGTATGAACTTCATATCAAGGGCTTAAAACCAGAACTGGTTCTGTCCAAAAATCTGCATTTTGAAAAAATGAGTTTAAAAGTTTGAATCTTTCTGAAAAATCAGAAACTCCCCATAACACATTTTAGGGAAAAGTGGACATACCCAATTCTGGTTTAAGCCCTCGTTACATTAATAGTTTAAATTGATTATTTCATGATAATAATGATGATGATAATGTAACATGTATCACTCATGTTTTTCATCGAAACATTTCTATTTTACTTGAAGAAGGGGAAAAATGCATTAAAATGCCTTTATTCTCAAAATAATTTTGAGAACCATGGTTTGACAGTAACTATGTGCTGAAATGAATTTATGGCTGGTCCCATCATAAATTAATTTTAGCACGTTTTTTGTAAAACTAAGCTTTTATCAACTAGTAAAAGTATTTCTTTTCCTTTCTAACAGGAACTTATCAATGTTCCAATGAAAACAAAAACAATTCTGGAAATTGTCGGTAAAACAAATTCCAGGGCTGCAGTTATAATTTTGTTGTCTTGAATGTGACAAAGATGACCAAGGAATTTAAAAACCTGTAAAACAACCTAGAAAGTAAAAGAAACAAATATATCCAACCAACCTTTGGCCTCTATGACATTATTGTCACCGACACGGAGTGCCTCACACCCTGAAGATGAAATTCAAGTCAAGGAAGAAAAGGGCTAATAAACATTTATCAAAAAAGTTTTCACCATAATAATGTATGGAGTAATAAATGCAATGAACTGTATGTTAACCCTCCTACTACAAGGGTCAAAATCAGTTAAAATTTTGATATACTTCCCAAGGTATATCTAGTGCACTTAAAAGTCAAACACTGTCAAACCTTACGTGTAGTAAGTACATTTACAGGTCAAAATGAGTCAACCGTTTTTGACTGGTAAAAGCATTGTCTGGTATTGTTCAGGGTGGTCAAAATGACAGCAAAAACCAGTCAAAAATGCCCCTGTGTGCACATTTGGGTCAACAGTCAAAACAGTCAGTTGACTGATTTTGACCACTATAGCAACTTCCCACTAAAGTGCAGCTATAGTAGGAGGGTTAATGGAACCAAAACTCCAAGAAAAATGATATTTCTTATTTTGACTTTTTAGGGAAAGGATACGGCAGCCAACCTCAAAGACATTGTTAGATCCAATCACCATTTTCTGACCTCCTTCTTTTGTTGGTGATGCATCGGATTGTCTACAAAAGAAAAAGAAACATAGAGAGAATCATATCATAACTCACTGGGAAACTCTCTATTATATTAGGAACAGTCTAGGCTTCTGTGAGAACCGAGTCAATAAAGAGTACAAAAATAGTCCAATACTACTTTTCACAATTATTTTTTTACTTAACACGCACTATGTCCAAATTATCCGTTATATACATAATGGACTTGGTGTCTTGAAACTAGGGATTTTTGGAGTCAAGTAAACATTGCACATTCAACTGACTTAAGCATGCACTCTGTGCTTACACTTTTGATTCCAATGATATCTACAGAATTGGGTATACCTCTTGAAATTCAAATACAGATCACACAATGATGTAAACATGTTCCTGCTAAAGCTCAAGCATGGAGCAGAAAGCAGATGTTGTTTTTTAGACATAAATAGGAAATATCGGATCAGATGTTTTGATAAAAAAGGATTTCATACACATATATGTATCAGCCAAAAGGCAAAAGTCTGTCATGATATTCCTTATAATCTTGCTACATACCTTTCAACCTTTCTTTGAAGTTAAGAAAGATACCTTCATATGTAAATTGTTCACATGGGTCTCTCATAACTGTCTCTCAAAAAAGGTTTATGGTCATAGGCCGGAATCAAAATCGGTGTGGTGACAAGCTTTTTTTTTGCTTTGGTAATCTTTTTTTTTGCCAACCAGTGAAATATGTGACACATGTGTATGGAGTTATTGGAACCAGACCAAATTTCCCATACACAAAGTATGGTAGCTAAGAGAGGCCTCACAAATCAGGCAAAGGTTTTAAATCAATAAATTAAAAATTAAAAGTTAAACACTGTCAAACCTTATGTGCAGTAAGTAAGTATATTTACTGGTCACAATGGCCATTTGTGACTGTTATTTATAAGCATTATCTTGTATTGTTGAGGGTTGTCAAAAAAAAAAATTCATTTAAAACACAGCATGGCAGAATTCCAATTGATCCAGCAATTTTAGCTGCAATTGGACATCATTTCACAGCAAAAAAAAAGAAAACTAAAAATGCCGACACACAGATCTGAGGCGACGTGTGTCAAGACCAGAAACTGGAAACCTTTTTTGGCCTAACAGTGCTTAACTCTGATTGGGTAAAATTTGCTCTCCAATAGACCAATCAAACTTGCTAATACTTACTTATTGATGATGACAACCTGTTCTTCAATTAGATTACTCTCTCCTATTACAATGGGACCACCCTCTGCGATGATTCTGGCTTTAGGATGCACCACAGTCCGGGCACCTTAGAATACAAATGAGTACATACACAAATCAACTTAACATTCTTTTATCTCTCATTTTGGCATCAGCTGAAATGTGGGTAATATATAAGTTTTGAACTATATAAAAAGGAACATAAATAAATCCAGCATGAGTTGTTGGTTGAAGTGGAAGAGGTTGATTTGTTGATATTTTGTATTGTTTCTGTGTATCTTTAACCTCTATGTAGTGAGAACCTCAAATGATTAGCTACGCTTGATGGGTAACAGTCACTCTCTTGAAAGGTTTTAAATCAATAAATTAAAAGTTAAAAGTTAAACACTGTCAAACCTTATGTGTAGTAACTAAGTACATTTACTGTTCACAATGACCGTTTGTGACTGTTATTTATAAGCATTATCTTGTATTGTTGAGGGCTGTCAAAATTACAGTCAAAACCAGTCAAAAATGCACCTGATTGACTGATTTTGACCACTATAGCAACGTTTTAATAAATAAAAGGTCAAAAACATTGATTAAGACAATGATTTCCTAATGCATATAATGAGTCACTGTGCGTCTTAGCTGGACATACCTATTGTAATATCACCACGTAGTTCTGCCTCAACACAAACTACTGCACCGGCGCCTATTTTCACACTGCATAAAAAGGAACAAAAATTGTATTAATTAGAAAAACTGTGAGACTTACACAGTCAACCCTAACTCCCTAGGCCCTCTTACTTACACATTACCTGAATCCTCCAAAATCCTTCACTAGTAAAGCAAGCACATGGCATGTATGCACACATGTGTTTCTAATCTGTGATACATGTACATGGCCAGGTCCACTGACCTTGCAATCACTACAACAAACATGGATGTACATGTACCATGGAAAGGCAAGTATGCCTAATAACCTCAATCCTCCAAAATCCTTCACTTTAGCAAAGAGCATGTAGTATGTAACCTCAATCCTTCAAAATCCTTCACTTTAGCAAAGAGGATTTTGGAAGATTTGGAAAGGTTAGGGTTAATGAGTCAAATGATGTTAGGCAACACATGTTAGTATATCTGTAGCCCACCAGCGCCTGGTATAGACTCAATTACACATTTTTCTGACACATTAACATTTTAGTTACTTTCCATGACGTTAGGTCAACTTTTATGTCATGGAAAGTATTAGCCTCATTCTAGGGCCAATACACTGGACTCCCTCAGTATCCTTGGCCCTAGCGCCATTCTAGGGCCAATGCACTAGACTCTCTCCGCGTATCCTTGGCCCCCACATGTATAAAAAGGAGCGATTTTATTACTTTTAAAAACTTTTCATCTGCTTTTTTATTACAACCTAAAACTTATTAATTAGATAACCTTGCCCAAGCAGACACTTTTGGCATAAAATCAGTTATTCTGGGATAGCTCACTTTCATGAAATATTCGAAACATTTTTGGAAACAAAAATAATAATAATAAAATTAAAACTTCACCACAATTATCAATATCACAATAGCGAACTTCATGCCAAAGGTGTCTGCTTAGGCAAGCTTGCCTAATCACACCACAAAAAAAAATCTGAAAAAAATCATCCCTTTTTTGTGGGGCTAAAGCCAAGGATATGGAGGGAGTCCAGTGTATTGGCCCTAGAATGGGGCTAGTGCAGACTCAGTTACACATTTTTCTGACACATTAAAGGGGTAGTATCGTCACGATCAGAGCAGACTTTCAACAGGGCACAGAATCGGTGTCCTAGTTTAAGATGAACACAGTGACTGAAAATGACTGGATCATTTACGCAGCAGCAACGGTGACCTTGTCACCTTATGATGTGGAATATTATTTTCACTTGAATTTCAGTCACTGATGAGTTAATCTAAAATTAGCACTCCGATTCCATGCCCTGTCGATCATGACTATATTGTCCCTTTAACATTTTAGTAACTTTCCATGACATGGTCCATGCATGGTCCATGCCACATACAAGAGTCCAGGACAGTCATTGACAATTTTGAATCATCCTACGCACCGCCCATCCCCTTTGCCGCTGTCTGCTAACATGGCTAACGACAACGTTAACGTTGTCGTTAGAAATTAAATAATATTAATATTTAATAATATGCAAAGGGCCTAGTCTTTTAACATTGTATTTGAGGACACTACATTATTTTCTTCCTCATGTCAAGTCTAAGACCACTCATATCTCAATACAAACATGACAAATTATTAAGCAAAAAACGTTGTTTTTTACCTTGGTCGATGAACCGTAGATGCCATCTTTCTTTACATCTAATTTTCACTCACCTCGTACTCCGGAGCCGATTGTATCGCTTGCCAACTTTGTCCCCAATAGTGTATACTTCATTCCTTGTACCAGAAAGGAGTGGGGGTCGATCTGATCTGTAATTGTAAAGACGAGGTTGAAAATATATCATTTGGTCACGTCGGATCGTACGATGGCGCTGTTCAGCTAGCTAGCTCGGAACGCGAGATAGCGGCGACTTTAGCAGATAAGTAATTTTTTCAGCAGCGGCGACTTTATTAATAAATTTTACTGAGCAGAATTTTATCACATAGACCTCGTCATGGGCGGAAATAATGATGTATTTTATATAACTCATTTTGTATCCAGGGGGTCATTTTTTGGATCCAACAAAAAGGAGCATGTGCATTGTGGAGTAAAACAAACTGGGATGTTAGGATTTGGTGTCAGTGATCAGGGGTGGTCTGTGGAATTTTAGTTGGTGGTCATTTTAAGTATTTCAAAAATAATCATGGATGTTGATCTCTCATACTCACAATAAATCATTACCATTGGCGAATGGCGGATCCAGTGGACATGATTATTAGTGTAAAGCATTTATTACACTACGGATCCTTACCCAAACCCTAACCCTAACAGAACACCATATAGGCCTACCCGTACCCTGGCCTAGTCCAAACCCTGAGCTCTAAACCGGCAAATTGTCACCATGAACCCTGTTCCGCCGCTGGCGATGTATCATTATTATAACAAACCCTATCAGAATCGACATTATTTATAATAACCCCTAAAGTCCTTACCCCAAATAACTTGAAACTTTTAAACTTTTTCTTTCCATATGTTGCCTTCATGATCAAATTATTTGTATAGGGGTCTACGGGTTGCCATGGCAATTTTGAATTCTTCTTATACTCTCTTAGAGATGTAGCTTAAAGCTTGGAGATAAAGTTTGGAGGGATCCATTTATTTTTACCGAATTCTTAAGGCATAAGGAACAACACATTT
Source organism: Zoroaster sp. YZ-2022 (assembly GCA_029582265.1). Lineage (NCBI taxonomy): Eukaryota > Metazoa > Echinodermata > Asteroidea > Forcipulatida > Zoroasteridae > Zoroaster > Zoroaster sp. YZ-2022. The sequence goes on along the minus strand of CM055827.1, from coordinate 1,844,467 downwards.
GTTGACAATTTACCAAATATTTTTTTTTTAATATTAAAAGAAAAAACACTCCTGTTTGTTGACCAACAAAATGGGCAAAATGCGGCCAATTCGCACCTAACAGTGACATTATATAAACAAAATAACAAAATATTGTTGCCTATATTAGGCCCAAAAAAAAAAGATGTTGAGTTGCCCTCCACCGACCGACCCAAAAGTGCTGAAATCTCGGGTCGGGTTTTTTTTTTCTTTTTTTTTTCCCGTCATTCATAGGCCTATTTATTAATGAAACTTACCAATTTTCTTTGTATAAAACATAATACGTTTGATTTGTGAAATTTTCCACTTTTTTTACCGGTAAATTTACCGGTACCCAAGACTCAATCTACATGTTTTCAAATCGAATGGCCCCGGCCCTCACATGGTGCACTGCCTTCGCACACACTGTGTGCCAACGATTGCGACTCAAATCTACACGTTTTCAAATCAAATGGCCCTCACACGTTGTGCACTGGCTCCCCGCACTGTACATGTACGTGTGTCAACGATTGCGACTCGATCTACACGTTTTCAAATCGAATGGCCACTCACATGTTGCATGTTGAGCATTGCACGCAATATGGATGAATTTGCTGTGTCAATCCATGGTCAATCACAGCGAAAAGTACAACAAAACTGCTTGGGATACTTTTATTCTGAAGCAAAATTCCTTGCTGATAGGTATACAAATGAAAAACATGGTATGTGGTTTCAGTTCCAATGCATTTCAATCTTAAAATGACAGTCAAGGAGAAAAAAAAAAAAAAAAAAAAAAATCCCGACCGACCGACCCCTTCAAATATTTTCACTGGAGGCCTGGGCAACTCAACAATTTTTTTTATTTGGCCTTATTGCAAACTATCAAAGTTGGCCATCTAACAGGTGAAATCTTCTAGATGCATGACGTCATCTTTTAAAGACAACTATCAACCTCGTTCACATGGTCTCATACCACTAGTTCCTGGTGGGCCGCAATGTACTTCGCGCACCGAACTGACTACTGATTGAGATGAGAGGAAAGGTTGTGGGCGGCCGGCTATCCAAGCCCAAACTCCCAGTAGCAACACAAACATACAAAGAGGGACAAATATTAATAATTGATATTTGTCCCTCTTTGTATGTTTTTGCATTCTGATTGGCAGCCACACTGACCAATCGGAAGACTGCACATGCACTCGTGCAAGCTGAGGATTAAACAGCGACCCATCATTTTATTTTAGTAGTTTTTACTTCAATGTCCCAATTAAGGAAAGCTTATATCGTCCTTAATCCCAGAAAAATAGCAATTCAACATTTAAATCTATTTAAAAAAAAAACCAAATCGGCCCAAACATGGGCGATATATCTTTAATGAGATTTATTGATTTATTTTACAGTTAAAAAATACAGGAAATGGACTGAAAAATGCTTTTGTTAAAGGGGCAGTATCGTCACGATCAGAGCAAACTTTCAACAGGGCATGGAATTGATGTCCTAGTTTAAGATGAACACAGCGACTGAAAATTACCGACTCATTTATGCGGCAGCAACAGTAATATGACCTTATGTAGAGAATTATTTTCAGTCACTGAGTTAATCTAAAACAAGCACTCCGGTTCTATGCCCTGATGATCGTGACGATACTGCCCCTTTGGTGAAATATTCCATTTGAAAGTAATTTATTTAAATATCATTGCTTAAAAAGAAAACAGAATAGGCCTACATCGATTATAAAAGAAATAATGAAAAATAAATAAAAATTGCAGTGAAATGGCGAAACATGGGATGGGGTGCGGTGTCAACTTTATTTTTCTTTTGGCGATCGAGTTGCCCGCGGCAACGAAAATAGTGAACACCGCTGGTGAAGCCGTGTTTAAAGAGGTAGTATCGTCACGATCAGAGCAGACTTTCGACAGGGCATAGAATCGATGTCCTAGTTTAATCAATGTCCTAGTTTTCAGTGACTGAAAATTAATGGCTCATTTATGCAGCAGCAACAGTAATATGACCTAATCACGTGGGGTATTATGGTAGTCACTGAGTTAATCTAAAACTAGCATTCCGATTCCATGCCCTGATGATCGTGACGATACTGCCCCTTTAATTAACACCACCAGGGTATAACGTTAGAGATTTATTGATTTTGAATTTTTTATTTTATTTTTTATTATAGTGTAGTTAATTAGATATTACTTTAACATATCAAAAGATGACAGATTTATATTTATTTGTATTTATTTATTTATTTATTTTGATTAGTGGTTTGTATTTAATTTGCTATTAATTTGTTCTAAAGAGAGGGCTGAGGGGTCGATCATTATATAGACACGAGGTGGAAAACAAATCAGCTGATTGCTCTACGTCACACACTGGGGCTTGCGCAAGCCGGCCGCGGCCGGCCGGCCGCAGCTAGCTATAGCAAGCGTATTACTAATACTAGCTTTTGTTGTTCGCGTACATAGGCCTACATTTCGTTAACACGTCGATAGAAAATTGTTCTTTTGGAAGTGTAGACAAACCTTTTTCTCTCACAGATTAACCAAATAACTCAAATTCAAGTGTACACAATTTGAAATTATGGTGTTATCTTTAAATATAGCAGCCAAGCTGGATCACAATTTTGATAAACATTATAATGAAAAGACGTCGCAAAAAGCAGACGAGACAATGTCAACATTTAACGTTAATAGCAAACTCTCGGCTGATGTCGCCGCCATGTTGTAAGTATTGCGCTTATTTTTGTAACAATATCATGTGAAATTTTACGGAAAAGAATTACAAATATTGCCGCCACATTTCTCTCCAAATGCAACAAATATAATAGACTTTCTTTAAATTTTAATATATGACAAGGAAGTGGAAAACAATGAAAAAGTAGACCAAACATGGTCTCAGTCAGAGTCAGAGCCAGATCCGCAGAGGGAGATTTCATTTGGAAACAATCTAATCGTTAGCCTAGCAATCCTAGTACTAGTACTAGTAGGGTCCTTTTTAAGAGTTGTCGGTAGATGTCGGCAGGGGTCGGCAATTAGTAGGACCGATCAAGATTTTGTGCAAAATAATGTCTGTCGGTAAATTCACAATCTTGTTGGTATTTCTGATGGACATAATTTGTTGGTTCATTTGTCTTTTTTGTTTCGGTAAATTTACCCCAAAATTGGTTGCCCCCCCCCCCCTCCCCCACTCTGAAAATCCTGGAGACAAAAATTCACAATTTGTTTTTATCAAAATTCAAGATTTTCAATATTTCTGCCATAAAAAATTTGCTATTCAGAATCTTGGAAAAAAAATCATTCCCTGGTTGTTTTTGAGAGTCCACAGTAAAAAAAGAGTGTAGGCCTAGGCCTATACTAGTGTTCGTCAAATTTTTTGCAGAATAAGTAAATTAAGTAACGTTATGTGTCAATTTGAGTCCAAAATCATCATTATTAACCCGAACCCCTTGATATTCTTTGTGGGCGACGGCCTCAATCCTTCAAAATCATCCAATATGAGTTTTATGGAAGATCCCTACTGCCTCAATCCTTCATCATCAACCCGAAACCAATGAAAAAACCCACCTAGCACATACATCTCTACATGCACAATTAAGGGATTCACACTATGTAAGCTTACAGCATCCCAATCCTTCAAATTCATTGGTTTTTTTTTCTAATAGCATCCTCAATCCTTCAAATCCTTCAGCGTCTCATTCAGCCATTGTACCTCAATCCTCCAAAATCATCCAATAGTTTAATTTCAAACCTGCCTCAATCCTACAAAATCATTCAAATACTCCAGTGGATTTTGAAGGATTTGGGATGGTTAAGGTTTTAATGTGAAATCATCAGTCCTGGATTTTCTGTTGTCAAACGATGATTTCCATGAGTTCACTGCGCTCTAATGACCCAACACTTTGATAAATGTATCCTTTGAAAAAACACAATAATGGCAGGCACCTAATTTCGGCAACGATAGTTACATGTATCTGTACCACCTCATCTTACATCAAGAACTGGAATTGTAATGTGAGTTGTCCAAATCTCCTGATCTATAAAGGTAAGACCATCCCCAGGGTAGGATGTAATAAAACAAATTGTCAGAAAGCTTTTACAGAATGTTCTCCCCCAACGTTTTTGCTCCTTAAATGTTACAAATCCTCAGTAGACAGGTGCACAGTTAATAATAGACTCTAATGGTTAAAGCCACAATACTCTTTGGTAAAATATCTGTAAACAAATACACCCATACTTTATTATGTTTTAAAAACAACCTGTAAAAGTTTTAGCTTACAAAATGTATTTCATTACGTTGTTAACCCTAACCCCCTAGGTATTCTGGCTAGGAACCTTCCTCAACCCTTACCCCCTATAGGTATTCTGGCTAGGAACCTTCCTCAACCCTTACCCCCTATAGGTATTCTGGCTAGGAACCTTCCTGAATCCTTCAAAATCCATCAGTGTACTTTTGCAAACATGCCCTTCAAAATGCACCATGCATTTTCATTGATCTTTCATATTCAGCACTTGTGGCCTATACTTCTTGCCAGGTAGTAATTTTGCCCCATTTGAAGAGGTGAAAGTACCACTTTCCAATAGTGCTGAGTTTTTCCCAAAAAGTGCCTCTTGGTGGATTTTGCCGGATTTGGGGGTAGTTAGGGTTAATGAGAAAATAATGAAAATGCATTCAGATTGTTTATGTTCATTCCCATGTGGAATATTTGTCTTCGGATGAGAGAATTTAATTTAGGAAATTTGTTCATTATATAACTGTACTAAAACGGTAGCCTTGGTGTTAGTCATTTTATAGTCGAAGCTCATGTGGCAACCCGGAATACCATGCACGACAAAGACCATGCACATGAGTGGGGAAGCATTTACCAGTCTATTCTGTGTATGCTACATGTATTATTGAAGTATCCTTAAACCACCAGCAGAATTAATAATTTATGTATGCAAATTTATTTCAACCAATCACCGTAAACAAAATGTTGGGCTTGTCTATATTTGAATAGGTGATATTATAAATTAGTACATAATGCATTCATATTTTCTACCAAATTGGTAGAGAAAAATTAGTAAAACATGAGACCACAGACTGGTAAAGGGGCTCATTGCTTTGCCATATTTTTTTTCCTTTGGGCATGGTGTTCCAGGTTGCTGTGTCTGCCTTAATTAATCCTAACCCCCTCTGGCTAGGAGCCTTCCTGAATCCTCCAAAATCCATCGGTGCACTTTTGGAAACATGCCCTTATCTTTAAAATGCACCATGCATTTTTGTTGATCTTTCATATTCAGCACTTATGGCATGTACTTCTTGCCAGGTAGTAATTTTGCCCCATTTGAAAAGGTGAAAGTACCAGTTTCCAACAGTGCTGAATTTTCTCAAAAAAGTACCCCTTGGAGGATTTTGGAGGATATGGAGTGGTTAGGGTTAAAGGCTAATAAAATGGTATCACCTGATACATAAATATTTAAAGGAATGTTTGATCCCTTCATCAATTTTACACCAAATAAATTTCATATAAAACTCTCATCAAAATTATATTTGTTCCTGTTATGAAATTAACAGTAGTGTGTAGTGGTTTTTGAAATATAGTTAAAGAAAAATGTAAAATATGTTATTCACAAACTATTTTGTATGCATTTTTAGATAACAAGTGTCAATGTAGAAAATGCACTACAAATGAACAATTGTATACTGTACTGCCATAAAATTAAACCAGTCTGAACCTGATGGATCCAGTTGATCAGTTAGACTGGTTCAAAGTTCATCATGATTGCTTTACGCAATGCTGTACTCTTAACAGAAATATACAGGAAGTATTGCGGTTTAATGAAAAACGTACGCCATTGCACAATAGAAAAAAATTATCATGGAGAGGATTGAGTTGCATTGACTGTAATTATGAGTTGAATCATCAGTCTACCATGCAATAGCATAATTATAATTTCAAAGGCACGACATGTACCAGAACTGAATTAATTGTATGCAGGTACTGAGAAATTATATGCATCCTTGTCTAAAAGGTCATAGCAATCATATTTAGCTTCATCTAGGCGTATTTAAAACCAGGGTGCATACATGTACATGTACATGTATGCAGGCCTGGAATTTCACAGAGACCTTGGAGACAATTGGCTCTGCTGCAGTGGTCTAGTGCTTCCATAGACATTCTGATATTTTAATGGAAGTGCCCTTTGCTAGCGGTCGCAATTAACTTGAATTTTATAATAGTCCACAGGACTAGTTATGTCAAAATTTTACTAGCCGTTCTCATTTTTTAGTAGTCCTGAAAAAAGGTGAATATAAATACAAGAAAAAGAAATGAACTGTTAGCAGGTGAGCAACATTTTCTTGCGGAGATCTTGCTGAGATCATACTGAATGTTTTTTGCATATTTTTATTTCATTAGCCATCCAACTACCCAAATCCAAGCAGCTAATAGTCTTACTGCTAACACCACTAGCCTCAGAGTAGTGGACTAGTATTAATTTCGATCCCTGCCTTTACTAAGGAAAAATGGCCTTGACCCTACAAGAAAGTAATTCCATAGCTGGTATGCATCATGTACACATGCACAGTGGGCATTTAGGGGGTAAAGGGGGACGTGAGACTAATTTTCAATTTAATTTTGCCCCAGGAGTTGTTTTAAACATGTTTAGAGATCATCAGACTGCTCATTTTGGAGATATTGTCAGATATTTGAAAAAATATGTGCATTCATGGTTGATTTTTTTTTTTTCTATTTTATTTAAAAACCGCGTATTCATGATTGGTTCATTCTATTTTATTTTTCAAAAAAGTCAACTAGGCACAACACAATGAAATTTCTTTTTAGCTATTAGAAAAAGAGTCATACATGTAGGATATTGCTATGTTTTTAAAATCTTCCATATTTGAAGATTTTCAGACATTTCTTGGCAAAATCCGGCCAATTTTCTCAAAAACTGCAAGGTAGCCCAAAACAATTCTTTGATATTTAGTTCAAAACACATCAATAATCATTTTAAAAGTATCCACAACTGTGGCAGAGTGTGGCAAAAAAAGTATTGTCACTTTTTATCCGGTCGCCCTTAAAAATCAGTTGAATTTTGGGCGAATTTTGATAAAAATCTTTCAAATAATTTCAAAAAATTGTGTACTTCTGACCTGAAATTAGGTTAAATTTGATATATTATGACCAATAGATGCCTCAAGGATAAGTAGAAACCATCAAAAGATATACAGCTTGTTTTGAGAATTTAAATTTTTTAAATCTATTGTAAATAATTTCAAAATATTTAGATATTTGACTATTTATTTCCCGATTTTCTGATCTTTAAAATGCAATAAAAATGGTCCCTGAAGAGCTACAGAGGTGATCTAAAGAGCAAAATGACCCCCAGAGTCTTCCCTATCTAACAAAAGCAGTTTTAAAGCATTTTAAGATGGTCAAATTTTGGCCCAATGTCTCCCTAATGCCCCACTGTGACATGTACTGTGAGTACCTGTCATGTATGAAATAGTTCAACATCAGGTGGTCAAATAAAGTTACTGAAACGGGTGGTCAAATGAAATTACTTTTTACGTTGGAACTGTAGAATCAAAATAATTTAAATCAATGACAAATTGTGATTAAAGTCATCTGTCCATTTACTAACTACAGTACATGCAAACTGCCTAGTTAAAATTAACTCTTTCAAAATGTTATGAAAACTTTTCGGACGGTTTAAATTTGTGCATTTAGATACAAACTTTTGACTAAAATCCATATTCTGATGATCTTTTAAAAGTTAATGATAACTAAAATATGTTTAAAAAGCCCTATACACTATTGGTATTCACAGATTACTGTTCACAGTTACTGTTCATGATGGTCATAAACATCACTTGAAATAATTCTCTCTGAAGTGCTATTATTTTAGTATGATTAATCAAACTATGTTGTCCTCATTTGTTGACGTAAATTAAATGTTTTTATTATTACGAAAAATCTGAATGCATTTTCACTATTTTATTTTTAATGACACAATGAAACAAGCTGAAACTTTTACATTTTGGTCTTTATACATATCTTGATTCTTATATTTTATAAAGTATGGATGCATTTTATGCACATTTTTCAAAAGCCTATACTGGAGCCTCTTCAAGAAAAAGCACTCAGATGATTGAAGCAGAACTTTGTTAAAGCAAAGTTTATAAAAAAAATAGCAGGGCACCCAGGAGATAACAAAAGGTCTAAGTCAATTTATCTGTCAACAGAAAAGGCCGCATATATGCGGTATATGCGCACATATTCGGTACCTACACAGAGCATACATAATTGGTTCAATTAATTGTATATTGGTAGCCTTGGTAATATCTTATTAATAATTTAATGGTTTCCATGGAGACTGTTGTCTCCTTAGAGACCAAGGCCTAACAATAAATTGCTCTTCAATGCATTTTTAATTATTAATTGGCTTTTAATTCAACTTCAGTGAAGACCTTGAAGTGTCAATTGTCCACCTTTCAATTCACTCATCTTACTGCTGTTGTAACTCGAGCTGTTATTTTGAGTCCTAGATTAATCCATCGACCACTGTTTTCCCAGCATTTCTGGGGGGGGGGGGGAACACAGACATCACACACAATACACACAATCTTACATACGCAGTATGCTAGCTTTTGTCAAATAGAAAAGCATCATTGTTTGATAAAGCACTGGACTGTATAGAAAATGAGCATGTGACACAGAATATAAGTACCACTGCAGTTATTCTATAGGTTAGTCTATAGACTTTAATATCATTGCAGCCATCTTTGTCACTGAAGCAAAGCAATAGAGAGCATGCATTTGCCGCCGTGTTTGAGGTCAAACAATTGGAATGCACTTATCTGTATGCGCAGTGCGGGAACATGAACCAATGAGAGACCTTCTTTTGTCCTCACTGAGGGTGCACTTCGGGCCTTTGACACCATATGCAAAAACTCTGTTATGTTTAGCTTATTCTAGGCCTCCCAGCGAAACCTATAAAACCTATAAAAACCTATATTTCAAAATGGGAACCTTTATTTCCCCCCAAAACCTAGATATTAACCCATTAAAAAACCTATATTTTTAATCTCCTGCAACACATTTTCAACTTCCTCATAAAATCCTCATGGCTTTGAAGAAAAATTACTTCCCAAGTATAATGATTTGAAGTCAAACAGTAGCCAAACTGTAACATTAGCAATTTACCAAAAACATGTTACTTAACACTGCATAATCATGAGAAATAACCTATAAAAGTCTATATTTTGACATTTGGTAAACCTATAATAACCTATATTTTGCTTTAAAAACCTATTTAAAAAAAAACTATATTTGGTAGATTAGGCTCTGGGAGGCCTGTTATTCTGAATACATGAAAGGGTCAGACTATTTTTTTTCTGCCAGCCTCAGTTTGGTCTCATATGGCAGAATTTGTTATTGTCTGCAGGGGGATCATTGTATGTAGGTCACATACTGAAGTGACTATTAGTCATAGATTACTAAATAATATACTGATTATGCATGTAAACTACCCTGGATGTACACATGTAGTCTATGCATAGATGACAATTATTCATGGGTTATTGAGTTGTCCATTACTCATTATACACATGTAGGTCACCTCACTAAGGTGACCTTACATGTAGGTCATAGGTCACATTGACCTTACACCATTGATCTTGTTAAAGGCAAGGTTCACATAAGATAAAATCTAATTATAAAAGTACTGAATTATTCTCTAAAACCTGACATGAAGTTAGTTAAGGTAATTAACCCTAACCACCCCAAATCCTGCAAAATCCTCCAAGGGAAAAATTCAGCACTGTTGGAAACTGGTACTTTCACCTCTCCAAATGGGCCAAAATTACTACCTGGCAAGAAGTACAGGCCAAAAGTGCTGAATATGAAAGATCAACGAAAATGTATGATGCATTTTGAAGATAAGGCCATGTTTCCAAAAGTGCACTGATGGATTTTGAATACCTAGGGGGTTAGGGTTAATCAAGAGAGAAATTATTCCAGCAAAAGTGCTTTAAATTTAGAGAAAGCCATTGTGGTGATTGATTACTGAGTGCATCAAGCTGTTGATGTCAGGCAGACTTGTAGCTGAGTACTTTTCACAAGTATGAGTACAAAAAAATGTACTCGAGTACGAGTACTCATATTCCAACTCTATAGTTGTAGAAAAGTACTTTTTTCATGAGCATGAGTACAAGTACACAAAAATGTACTCGAGTACGAGAATGAGTACAAGTACTACAACTCGGATTTCAGGCATACAATGCTTCTGCAAATTTCTGCCACACCAATTTTTAAAAAATTTTTAAATAAAATAAAAAAATACCATGATTATATTCTGGCTTAAATGTTGTGTTTTTTTGTTGTGTTTTCTGTTGCAGGGAGTCTGGTAAACACTACATATTTCAGCTTTGCCGAGAATCCCAGTGGTATTCCTGATGTTCCTTCAGGGAGCAACCAGGAATTTTTCTTGGAAGATGTTGAAGAAATCAGCAACACTGATGGCGTATTTACATCATTCTTCAAAGTAAGTTCCTGTGATAAACACATAATCATACACATAAACAAGGTTATAAACCTTCTTTCCCCAGTCCCTCAATCATAATAGGATACAGGGATAAAGGGGTCTATTGCCCTCTTTTTTTAAACCCATGCAAGTAGGTTTTCTATTTTTTGTTTGACCCCTTTTTTCTTCAGTTTTCCTTTTTTCTTCAGTTTGCCAAATGTACCTCCCCTTCTCAGCTATCATAGATAAGCCCCCAACTCCATCCTTCACTTAACATCCTTGTTGCAATATGTGAGCAAAATTTCCATTTAGTTTCCATTCTATTTGACTTCCTAGGCTGATAATGGAGCAAGCGCTCCTGGTGAAGGAGACAAGAAGTTTCTTCGTTTTGTCCATCGCTTGACGGACAATTGCAAGCTGGTGTGGGAGACGGTTTTATGGAAAAAACGGCTTTATGTTCTGGTGCCGAATGATTTGGCACATCAGGGAAGCAGAGACGGGTAAAACAAATGATCTCTTTAAATGTTATATTTCTAAGAAATGACTCATTCAGCCAAAAAAAAAAAAAATGTATAATTAAAGAATACTTAGTTAACTATGATTCTATAATTTGAATGAATGAATTGATAAATTCTCAGATTTTACTGTTTTATAATGAAAGCTAAACAAATTAAGTAAAAATTTAATGCTGATTCCCCTCCCCTTTTTGCAACTGGTAATTATGGTATTAATAACTCAAAGAGATATCTCCTGAACAAAACTTTGACAGAAATTTGATTGTAAATGTAAAAGATTAATGGAATGCTAAAATATTATATATTAAAAGAAAAACTAAAACCAAAAATATATGTTGTCTTGGATATAGAGTTCTCCCAGTTTAGATTGTTAAAGGAATATGCCATCAATGAGATTCTTAAAGTTTAATTAATAATAACTTGCTTGAGTGACTTAACTAACATATTTTTTCTCCTCCAACAGTCTTGTTGCTCTGCTAGATGCTGCCGAAGAACACCTCGGCTGCACCCAGGTTATCATTGGCCTGCGTCTAGACGTTGTGGACAGGGCCCAACTCATCAGAACATTCAAATTCATGGGTTTTGAATTGGTACCTCCTGGTCACCCTGAGCTTCCTAGCTCACCGGATTATCTCTTCATGGCTTCAGATATTTAATTCAATTAAGGTTGAATGTAGCTGGTTTAAGTTTTCAAGATGAGGTACCAGCAGGAGTAATTATGACTGGTAATGACATTATGTCTGGTGAAACCGGATCTTAATAAAGACAGACTAAATTGGTGACAGTGCTTGGCATACATGGCAAATTGATTGTACAGTGGTTATAGCTTATCCAGTATGCATGACATGGCAGAACACATACCAGAATATTCCAAATCCAATTTTATCATTCTATTTTAAGATCTGTACATGTAGGATAAATTAACATTAAGTTTTCATGATTTTCTTATCACATTAACATCTGCTAGTCGTGAGGGTGTTTCATCTATTTGCTACTGATATTTGTAGACTTAAAATGGAAAAATAGACGTACAACTCCTTGTCTTTTTGTTAGTTGGAAATATTCTCAAGGTTGTTGTACAGGAATAAAAAGGTTTCAAAGTTATAACAATGATTGTGAACACAGTGGTTTAGCAAAGAATTTGAATAATGTAGGACCAATAAATGTGACTTTTCTTAAAGAGAAGGTACAACATTGGTAATTACCATATTAACAAATTATTTAATAAACAGTTTAGTGTTATGTTGGAATATGTATCAATTATTCAGAGAAATTATTTCAACTGAATTGCTTTCATATTAGAGAAAAAAGGACACCATCTGGTAACTTTTTGTAAAATTTAAAAACATAAAAAACATAAAAAACATGCTACAGATTTTCATTGTTTTCTCAAAGATGTGAACACCTATATTGTGATGACACTTTCACAAGTTAGTTTTATGATTATATACATGCAGGGTTCTGCCCAGGAATTTTTAGTACTGGGGGGGAAAAATGAAGTCTCGGGACTGGAATCTTGTAACACAGAATGGGGGGGTGTTATTTTGAGCTATCCAGTATAGAAATGCTTCAATTTTTACTGGTAAAGACATCTGTCATCTTTTATTGATAATGTGTGAAAGGAAATAGGCAAGTTGGAAAATGTGTGGTGGTTGAAAAAAAAAACATTGCCAGTGGTGGTCACGGGATCCTGAGTGCCGGTCAGGGTTTCCGGTGCTGACCACTGTGGGCAGAACACTGTACGTGTATTTCTTGAAAACTAGAAGCTTGCTATGAACATACTTTACCAAATACCAGTGTTGTACAACCTTGTCTTTATTAAGATAAATATTCTGCATGTGGTTTTAACAAACTATTGATTGGCATTTCATGCATGTTTTTATTCCAAGGTCGTTAAGCCTGTGAGTCACATAAAAACTAATTTGATTATTGCCAATTAATCAATACACTTAATTTAAAGATGAATATTGTTTGAATCCTTGTTTTCTGTAACATTTGGTTTAATTCTGGACATTGCTTTCTTCCGAGTTGATGAAAGTAAATTACTTTAAAATCAGTAAAATAACAGAGTAATTCAGTATACAGACAAGATATTGATGCAGGATTGTTTGTTTATGGATTGTTTAACAAAGCTTGCTGAATTATTTTGTGAAATATCACATTTTAAATAATTAACATTCCTTTTACAAAAATAAAATAAAAATAAGAGATTGAAGTTTACTGATCACTAATACAAACTTGCCGGTGAAAAGTGGAAAACAAATGAATATGAATCATTAACACTAGTAGGGGACCATTCCTTCTCACACTCTGGTCCTTCTCTGTGGAACAGCTTCACACCTCAACTCGGACAAGCAGACACATTCTCAACATTTAAACAAACCTTAAAATTCACTTATTCCAAAAACTGTTGTAGCCATACATCTGGTCATTGTGTTTGCAGGCAGAGTTCTTTTTTTTTTGGTGTCATTTCTGACAGACATGACACACTATTAATGTTCATTATTATTATTATTATTATTAAATCTTAATGGTAGAATTCATACTTGCCATGAGGATTTGAGGATTCTTTGGTTAACACTGTATACAACTGTCTGATTGTGAATTTTCACCAGTTTATTTTTAGAATTAGGTTTTGGATTAAAACAGTGATGTTCTTTGCATTGGAGTATTCAGTATGGACCAGTATTGGATTTCTCCTTTGAACTTTTGCCCAAATATAAAATAATTGAAAATTTAATATTAAATTTGAAATTGTACAATTGTTTATGATTAAAACTTTGAGTGTGGAAAAAGGAAAAAACAGTATACCCTAGTTTTATATATGCGACACCAATTTTGATGTTGAAATTAATCCTTTATTCAAATAATGTTTGATTTTACAGCTCGTTATAATTTGCATTTGATTAGATTTCTAGAACTAAAACATTACCATTTTTAAAACTTGGTAAATTTTATTTGAAAAATTATTAATTGGAGAAAATTTGCTAAATTTGTCTTGTATATTACAAGATGTTTTTAGGGGTTTGGCTAAACATTAATTATACAGAAACTCCAGAAGTGATAAACATAATTTTCACCATGATTTTAGATTTTATTTAATAACCTTGATTTTTTGTATGTTGAGTACTTTGTGTTTCTCTATAGTTGATGTCGGATTTCCAACCTTTATACCTGATTTTAATGAGCCCTGATAAAATATATGTGGACACTAACATATTTACACATTTTACACAAATACATGTTTACACATTTACAATAAAGTACCAAACTAAAAATGACAGGTTTGATGAAATAAAGTTGATCATAACTTATATACTTGAAGACAAGACTTTGCTTATTCTTAAGAAAATGCTGTAATGCAGACAGGGTTATGGGGGAGGGGATTATAACAATTGTGAAAGATGTGAAAGGTTTTGGAAAGTATAATATCAGCAGGGTTTCGTAAAATAAAAAAGTAATTATTTTCCAAATTGAGGTAACAAACAGGCCTGTGATTTTTCAGGATTTTTTCCTGATTTCAGGATTTTTGACAAATCTCCCTTTGCCTCAAAATTATCTTGAAAGAAGAGAAGTAGTCGCCAAGGAAACAAAGAAGTAGCATGTATTGTGTCCAAACCTCTAGTGTGTTGGTGGGGATGTGAAGAGTCTGTAAATTCAGGGGGCTTTGTCCTCTAGACCAAAGGGAGACCCAGGCCTGCTACCCACAGGAGGTTCAGGGGGGCTTTGTCCTCTAGACCAAAGGGAGACCCGGGTCTGCTACCCACAGGAGGTTCAGGGGCTTTGTCCTCTAGACCAAAGGGAGACCCAGGCCTGCTACCCACAGGAGGTTCAGGGGGCTTTGTCCTCTAGACCAAAGGGAGACCCAGGCCCACTACCCACAGGAGGTTCAGGGGCTTTGTCCTCTAGACCAAAGGGAGACCCAGGCCCACTACTTATTTTTCAGGATTTTTTACTTTTGTCAAGTCACACCCATGAACAAAATTCTCTCACACATCACTGTTTTAATATTGCCTTGGAAATTTTTACATTCTGCAAAAGACTTTAGCAAGCTATAGTTATTTTGGGGGGGGGGGGGGTGGTAGAGTCAACAAATTAGTGAAACCTTTCGATTTCATAATTTTGTGGCATATACATTATTTCCCACATTAGGATAGAGCACCCACCCCTATTGACCATTTTGAATTTCGTTTGTTCATACTCTATTTACACACTTCACCCTGACTTAAAGGGCCAGTATTGTCACAATCAGAGCAGACTTTCAACAGGGCATGGAATTGGTGTCCTAGTTTAAGATGAACACAGTGACTGAAAATTACTGGTTCAATTATGCAGTAGCAACAGTAATATGACCTTATCATGTGGGGTATTATTTTCAGTCACCGAGTTAATCTAAAAGTAGCACTCCGATTTCATGCCCTGTTAATCGTGATATATTATACCTTTAACCATGGAGGTATTACCTCCATGCTTTAACTCTCACGACACTGGCCAATTTTGAACACACACAATACACAATGCCCTTTAACTTCTTATTTCGCAAACGGGTGGAATTCGTGACTAGGAGTCTGTCTCCACAGAACAAAGAACCCTGTCTTCTCACATGCAATTTGGATAGAGTCTACACTGGGACACTACTAAATTCGGATATGGGCTAAGCATGTCACGCCTACTTTTCTCTCTGCGCTGCAGCGCTTGGTGAGTCAGTGGATTGACAATGGCGGGTTCTCTTGAAAAATTATTCCTTGGATTTGACTTCAGCACACAACAGGTATCCTCAATTTACCCTATATGACGCACATAAGGATATATCATCAACTGGACATTAACTTAAAAATGAAATTAGCAGTTTGGTGTTTCAGTTTGTTTCAGTGAAGGATTCTCTTGTAAAATGCGGAATTTCAATGCATGATCATACGCGTGGACGTCTTGAGCGCCGTTTTTTTTATATGCACAGAATTGTGGTCATAAAAAAATTGATGTTGTTTTTTGTTGGTATGGTATCATGACTCACCCCAAACTGTTAAAGTTCATGGGGGCAGAGAAAATGTACCCAAGAATAAAAACAGTTGAATCATGTTTCATCTTATTCCAGATGGCTTGTAAATTGTTTTAAATCTTGAAAATAAAAATATTGTCCTCAAAACATTTAATCAATAATATTCTTGAAAGACCAATGAAATGGAAGGTGGTTAAAATTTGTGCAAAAAGTACTTTTATAAATATGATATTAATGTTTCATTTTCTCAATAATTTTCCACTACCGACGAAGTAAACACCAACGAATTAAGTAGTCTTCATTCGCTTCTTCTAGTATAGGAATGTGTCCATTTTGAGGATCATTATTTCTTTAAAAAATCATTGCAAATGCAAAGCATTCGTATCTTTTGGTTTCCACAGAAAACAGCTTGTTGACGGCATAGAACAATAAAAAAAATTGAGATCATGTAAAACCCTTACTATTTGTATCTAGTAAAATCAGTGGTTAAACAACTTTGTCAACTTTCACAAGCACTAACTTTCCAGTAAATCATACAATTTCACTAGTATTATTTTTATTTTTGTAACAAGCATGACTTGGATAAGTTTATGCAAACCATAGTTTTGTAAGTTTTCCGAGAAATGCTAATCCAAAGGTAACTGCGTCATTTCACGAGTGCGGCGAATTACGTACATGGACGATACGTGAATGTAAAAGCAAAAATAATCTAATCTAAACCCATTATGTGGTATGCATTTGGGAAAGAATGTCGTATCCGACTGCCACTTTTAAAGGTTTTTGGAGGAATTTTTTTGCAGCCACGAACCAGTTAAAAAATTATTCTATCGATTTTTCGGGGTACAGAAAGTGAAAACTATGGGTAGAATGTCATATCCAACCGCCACTTTTTCTCATTCAATATAACCAGTAATGTAATGTTACCTACCTAGTAAGGTGGAGAACATATGGATGATGATGATGGACATATACTTCAATTTATTCCAGGATATTTATTTCATGAAAAATCAGGCATTTTTGGTATACGATGACTTCCTCAGTCATGTCAGTTTGATCTTGTCAACTCCCCCATTAGTGACCAACAATCAACATGGTCATTGTAAAACTTGTAGCTTTGCATGGTGAGGATGATAAGTAAGACTAATTGCGGTGACACCATGTGGAATCTCAATTGAGTAGTAATTAGTTCTGAAAAGAACTGGGGGTACAACTCGACGTTTCAATCAGTATGCTCTGATCGTCCTCAGGAGATATTTGTTGGTTTTTTCATAATTGTAGTTTGTTCTTTTCATTTTGGAGACTTTTATGCCACTTTACAAGCCCCCACTTTATTGGCAATGGTCATTGTACATGCACAGTGGAAACTATAATAGGATCCTTCTATTTTCTGAAGGGGAGGATTTTTTTAGAAGGGAAATAAAGTCCAAAAACCATCAAAAATTAGATATTAAAGATAGTTTGCGCTTTCTGTACCCCCAAAAATCGATAGAATAATTTTTTAACTGGTTAGTGCTTGCAAAAAAATATATAAAACTCTTAAAAGTGGCGGTTGGATATGACATTCTTTCCAAAACTATCTTTAAAATCCACTTTAGTTTTATGATAGTTTTCGTACTTTATTTCCCTTCTAAAAACATCCTCCCCTTCAGAAAATAGAAGGATCCTATAATTGCCACTGAGCATGTACAATGCCGTGTTGGTCACTGACAGGGGAGTTGACAAGATCAGACTGACATGACTGAGGAAGTCATTGTATACCAAAAATGCCTGATTTTTCATGAAATAAATATCCTGTCCATCCTGTCCATCATCATCCATATGTTCTCCATCTTAAAGGGTAGGTAAGATTACATTATTGGTTATATTGAATGAGAAAAAGTGGCTGTCGGATACAACATTCTACCCGTGCATACATTCATTGCTCAAAATATCCTCACTTGACTAAACTTTCCTCTCCTTAAAGGATCACAGAAATAAAAACCATTATGGCTCTTAATAAATGTGTTTTGCATAATACAACAAGATATTTGTTGGTTTTTTCATAATTGTAGTTTGTTCTTTTCGTTTTGGAGACTTTTATGCCACTTCACAAGCCCCCACTTTATTGGCAATTGAGTGATGTAATGCATCAGGTCATGAGTTCATATATATTTTTTAAATTTCAGATCAAGTCCATTGCGATCAATGATGCTTTACAGGTTGTTCAAGAGTTCTCAGTTCAGTTTGACAATGATCTTCCAGAGTATAGGTTTGTTATGAAGTCTAACCAATATTTTTCTTGTAGGATCTTCTGGTTAAAGATGTATAATCTGTACTCCTACAGTCATAAGCGATTTTACCTTGATAAATTTATTTAAATTTTGAATTGCTTTTTTTCTTAGGTCACCAATGCTATATAATCTTTCAATTGAGAAATAACAAAAAATTACCAATGCTTAAAGGGACAACACAATGTTGTTTTTGGAAACGTACGTTCCTTTCCACCTCCTTGTTTCAAGAGTTATATATCATTAAAGTAACCTGTGGAAGTAACCTGTGAAATAGGTGATGACATTTTTGAGAAAAGGATGACAAACTGTTATTTATGATTTTATGTTTTACAAAAATTGCCGGACAGTAACTTTTTTAATTTCTAAATTACAATTCCTTTTAATAATTTCACAGGATAGTAGGAACTGTACACCGATTTAATTTAAAAAAAAAAAAAAGTCAATAATTTGATAATCTTGTAAAACTTGCCAATGTTGGACCTTCCGTTTAACGCTAACCATGCTCAATGAAATAGAATGCAACAAATTTGTTGGATTTTTGTTGAGCAGTTTTTCTTCACCAAATCCCAATCAAAAGTACTATACTCTTTGTTATCTATAGGACCCAGGGAGGAGTACACATCCATGCTGATCGGCTGACCATCACATCTCCCACCATTATGTGGGTCAAGGCACTGGACATTCTACTTGAACGCATGAATGCTGCAGGGTTTGATTTCTCAAGGGTCATTGCACTCTCTGGAACAGGCCAGGTAAGATAGTCCCAGGTAAGATAGTCCCAGGTAAGATAGTCCCAGGTAAGATAGTCCCAGGTAAGATAGTCCCAGGTAAGATATGGCAGTTACTCAGTGGAAACTGTCTGGTACCATGAGTGTGTATCATCGTGTGCCCAGAAGAAGTTGTAAGGCTCTACGACCTTCTTCCGGGCACACAAAGTACAAATCTGTGTCCCAGCAGAAGGTCGTAAGCAATAAAATGGCTCC
Organism: Zoroaster sp. YZ-2022; assembly: GCA_029582265.1. NCBI lineage: Eukaryota > Metazoa > Echinodermata > Asteroidea > Forcipulatida > Zoroasteridae > Zoroaster > Zoroaster sp. YZ-2022. Next base: position 1,825,201 of record CM055827.1, on the reverse strand, counting down.
TTTGAAAAAAAGTAGGGCATAACTGTTATTTGTTGCTAGAATTACTCCTCGGTTTTCTTGAAACACAATTTTGCACATTAATTGCTTACAACCTTTTGCCAGTCACACTTTCGTTACGTCATTCTTCTGGACACACGACGGTATGTTCAACTTGTCAATACCATACAGTAGGTTTGTTTATGGCGTAAACAGAGGACTTGTAACAAAAGGGAAACAATGGGTCCTCGGTTGGCAGTTATTGTTTACAAATGTCTTCGGTTGAAAAAAGTGTACAAATCAAATGGGAGATGCCTAACAATGTTAAGTGTCCTTATGCCCCTGTGTATGTATCAATAAAGCTGTATTGACTAGCTGTTTTATTTTTTTAAGAGATTGTATATACTTATTATACATCAAAAAATCTTACTAACTTTGTGTAATATTTATGTCAGAGGTGCTATAATTTTAGTAATATTTAAAAAAAAATTTCCCCAGTTATTATTAACTGAATGAAAATTGTACAGTATATTAAAAGTCCATGTTTAGAAGCAGTTTGAAGTTTGTGTTCGCTGATTAAAAAATCTGAATGCTTTTTTACAATTTTCTTATTAAAGAAATAACATCAAATGAAACTTTCTACTGGTCAGTTGATAATATGTTTATCTTTATTCCGTGTGAAATTCTCAATTGAGTAAAATTAGTTCTGAAAAGAACTGGAGGTTACAACTCAACGTTTTGATCAGTATGCTCTGATCGTCTTCAGGAGAATGAAGACTTTGTGTAATATTTCCTGAAGATGATCATTTCCTGAAGACAATCAGAGCATACTGATCGAAACATCGAGTTGTAACCTCCGGTTCTTTTCAGAACTAATTACTACTCAATTAAGAATTTCACATGGTGTCACCGCAAACAGTCTTTATCCTTTTCACCATGCAAAGCTACAAACATTTATCTTTATTCATCCTTCAGTATTCACAAAACTGTGATGACTTTATGAGTTTCTCCCAACGTTCCCTGTCAAGCATTGCATTGGAAAGTGACAATCCACACATTCCTATCTCCAACTCGATAGACGTTTTGAGGGTAGTGTTTAAGACAACCTCTTTGACGCTGAGCAGAATATCAATGTAACATGTTCCCCTAGACAATTTTGAAATAATGTACGATCATTCTTGACCAGTGTACAGCTGAAACTACAAACTGTGTAAATTATTCCTTTTGATTACTATTATATTCAGCAACATGGAAGCATTTACTGGAAGACTGGTTCCTCATTACGACTCGGTAGTCTGCAGTCAAACCAGATGTTACATGAACAACTCACTGTAAGTATTGACGTCTGACAGCAATAAACCGGTCCCATAAGAAATGCACCTATGCAAATGCGGCTATCATTACCCCCTTCTCCCAAGATAAAGTAAACCAGAGATCTTACAATAACTATTTGCCAGGCGCAGTTAATTAAGGCCTTGATCTTAACCACGACCATCGCAGCCATTGCTGTGGTGCCCCTCCGAGTTATCCATAATGCCCCTTTGGTTGGCCTTGAAATTTTGATGCAGCCAAGGCCAAAGTGGCTGTGCCCTCTCCATCCTTAAGGTCGAGACCTATTAGTTCTAGCTGTTTTCCAATACTACAGTGACAGGTAGTGTATACGTGTTGTGTTCATATTAATGATGAACTTGCACATCTCCATCTATTATAAGATTTGTAGATTAGGAAGTAACCAAAGAATGAAACATCTTGTGCATAGTTGACAAAAAAAACATCCAAGAAAGATTAGGTTTACAGGTAACACCATGTGTAATAATCTCTTGGAAGAAATGTGGTTCGGAAAAGTACCGGTAGTGAGGATATTTATTGATGTTTTAAGTAGTGCACTTTGTCTTCAGAAAGATGCTTAAAAAAAATCATTTCAGTTTGTTACGAAGAATCAGTCATAATCAGATTGTTTATACTTGTTCCTAATGCAGAGTTATATCATATTACTTTTGATGTACAAAAACAGGACTAGATGACTTTGACATTTCTGACATTTCTGTCATCTTTTCTGGCTTTTCTTTGTAACAATAATAAGACAATCTCTAGAAATGCTTATCGTGTCAGTTTCTTTATTCCTGCCTTTATCGTATTACTCCTCTAGGACAGCTTTGTAGTGCAGGACTCTCCAGTATGGATGGATTCTAGCACCACGCCTCAATGTCTAAATCTGGAGCAGATGATGGGTGGTCCTCAACGAGTGGCTGACATCACAGGGTCAAGAGCTTATGAGGTCAATTCTTGGCTGATAGTGTCGGTTCTAGAAGAGCCTTAACCCTGACCCCCAACAATAACTGGCTCAATGCAACAACATCCATCAGTTGCCCAAGTGTGAAGCTACCCTAATTCCCCTTCAGTAACTGGCTAGACATTCTGCTCAATGCAACAACATCCATCAGTTGTTTAAGACAGTGTGAAGCTTGTTAAATGCAACAAGATCTATCAGAAAGAACAAAAGATCTTTTGTTCTCTGCTCACTTGATGGTTGAAATGAACGTACATTACTAAACACCAATGGTTTACTTTGCATTTAAGGTTCTTTCAGGAATGAACCAATCAGATCAAGTTAATGATATGAACCTCTTCCTACTGCGGCCATCAAGATTTTTAATTTATTCCATATATTAACAGAATACTTATATCTATATTATACCTGATAATAATTCCGAAAGTAATTTTTATCATATTTTGTTTCTATTTCTGTATTCCAAATGTTGTGAACTGTCAATTTTTTACAGTGTTTATTCATTTCATTTTTCCTCAGCGCTTCACAGGTAACCAAATTGCAAAGATCTATCAACAGAACCAAGCAGCCTACAGTACATGTGAGGTGTGTTATCACTTAGAATACAGGGGATCCAATGGGTGGATCCAAATTTCGAAAGGGGGGGTTTTCATTGATGAAAGAAATTTTGGCGTCCTGAAATAATTGTCAAGCAGAGGTTTTTAATCTTTACATTTTCTCTTTACATTTAAACTTTATTCATAAATGTCCAAGACAGTTTAGAGAATCTGATTGGACAAAACGTAATCAAAACTTAACCTGCGGTAAAGACCACGCAACATACTTTTATTCCCGTAATATTGCCATAAGTGTTCACCTGTCCAAAACTGACCACGGTCAATTTTATGGGGTGCCATGGCCGATTGGACTGATGGCTGAATGTGAGTTCAGTTTGAAACTCGTAGTTCAAGCCCTGCATTTCACCCACTCTTCACCCACATATGTTAACTGAGCAACATTCATGTGTTACTCTGTACTCTGTCAATGATTTGGCCTGAGCCCTTCTATTTTGTCCTTTTTTTCCTTTTTAACAGAGGATCTCATTGGTTAGCAGTTTTGCAGCTTCATTGTTCCTGGGTAGCTATGCACCAATAGACTACAGCGATGGTGAGTGAATTAGGCTCTCTATCACCGTATCATTGCCCCACCCCTGTTGTAGGTTTTATACCTGGGGGACTGTGACGCTGTCTGTGACGGGGTCTGTGACGGGGTCTGTGACGGGGTCTGTGACGCGGTCTGTGATGCGGTCTGTGATGCGGTCTGTGACGCGGTCTGAGACGCGGTCTGAGATGCTGTCTGAGACGCGGTCTGAGACGCTGTCTGAGACGCGGTCTGAGACGCTGTCTGAGACGCGGTCTGAGACGCGGTCTGAGATGCTGTCTGAGACGCGGTCTGAGACGCGGTCTGTGACGCGGTCTGTGACGCGGTCTGTGACGCGGTCTAAGACGCGGTGTGAGGCGGTCTGTGAGGCGGTCTGTGACACTCAATATGTCACCATGTCTTTCTCCGAGTCTGTACATACACAAATCTTATTACACATGTCAATGACATCTAATTATTGCACTATTGGTATGTATCTGTGTGTGTCACTTATGTTGTGTATAGGGCGCCGTGGCCGAGCAATATACAGCATCAAACTGGTATTCTGAGGGCTGAGTTGTAAGAATGTGGGTTTGAATCCTGGCCAAGATACTTTACCATTATTGCTTCTCTCCACCCAGGAGTAAATGTACATAGAGGTTGATATTGTGTTTTATAAGCCTCTGAAGGCTAGCGCTATGGTTGCTTAGGGCTGTATACTCCCCAAGGAGCTGAGAAAGATTACAGGAAATGACCAAGGGTTAACGTTAAGTGCTTTAGAAGAATGGACTATTATAATTATTATCTGCCCTCAGGGTCGGGAATGAATTTACTGGATATAAGAAGCAAGACTTGGTGTCCTATGGCACTTGATACATGTGCTCCTGGCCTAGCTAATCTACTTGGTGCACCTGTGCCATCTTCAACCAACCTGGTGAGTGCTGTGGTAGTCTTGCAACAGCTATATTGACCTTGCCGTCAGCTGTCAGGTTGTCAGCAATAAAGCGATGTGTTGTGGGAAAACCCTCACGTCTTGGCTGGTAGACTGATAGCTGGCTGACAATGAATTATCGTGGCCTTGTGGTTCATTGGGTATATGAGCACACACAATTAAATAGGCTTTACTGCACAATAGTATGGACTAACGCACTGGTACAGTACATTCTGAATCTAAAATCTTATTCAGGCCCGTGATTGTTCAGGATTTTTCCTGATTTCAGGATTTTTTACAAATCTTCCTTTGCCTCAAAATTTTCTTGAAAGAAGAGATGTAGCCACCAAGGAAAGAAAGAAGTAACCTGTATTGTGTCCAAACCTCTAGTTTCTTGTTTGTGGGGATGTGGAGAGTCTGTAAATCCTCCAAAATTAAACATCCATGAGGTTTAGGGGGCTTTGTCCTTTAGACCAAAGGGAGACCCAGGCCCACTACCCATTTTAAAGGATTGTTTTACTTGGGTCAAATCACAACCCTGCTTAATTTCAATCCAGTACAGTAATCTGGAGTCAACAGGGTCATGTCCTGTTTCAATAAATATTCTCGGATCACTTCTTTATTTGTTTAAAAAGCCCTTTGTTTAGGATTGATAATATGTGAGTTTTTGTTTGACCTTAATTTCCATCTTAGGGTTCAGTGTCTTCCTATTTTGTGGATCGTTATGGTTTCTCTGCTGAGTGTCAAGTTATTGCATTCACAGGAGATAACCCAGGTAATTTATTATTTTAACCAGTTCGCGTCGGAGGCCGTGTATACACGCAATTTTTTTTTGGACAGCGGATCGGAGAGCGTCTAAACACGCCACAGGATTCTCGGGAATATTTGTATAGATTCCCGGTCGACGTGGCAACGAGCCATAAGCATACGGTGGAAGACGCGGTCTCCCCGGTCATGCTCTGGTGAGCACCATTGGTCGTGTTTGTGCGGTAAAACTAAACCCGCCACGGGGTTCGGAAAAACTTTTTTATTCCCGGTGCGAACTGGTTAAGCTCATTTCATTCATTATTTTGTATGAAATCACTGCGCCATTATATTGAAAATGTATTTTATTTCATTGTCTGAAATGAATTTTAAATAGTATAACTTGATGCAAAAGTTCAAAAAGATTTTAACTTTAACAAAAAGATTTTAATGTCAAATAGATAAATTTGAAAATGTACAAAATCAAGTTTGTAATGAAACTGTAAATGCAAGCCATTGCTGATTTTGATCATCTGGTTTTATTTGTGCATATTGATTTTTTATTTTATAATCAATATTTGGCGTATTTTTGAATTTTTAGCCTCACTAGCTGGGATGGCTTTAAAGGAGGGAGATATTGCTGTAAGTTAAATTTTCTTAAAAGTAGAAACCATTTAGCAATTATTGTGACTAGCTACACTTCCAGTCAAACGTTACACAGTAAATATATAGTCTTTGAAATTAAATCCTGGCCATAATACTGGATTTTAGTTCATCATTGAATCATAACTTATTTTGAGAAAAGAAATTAACTGTGGCAAACAAAATTATGTTAATTTGTGATATTGTGATGACTTATCATAACTTGATGTAGGATTTGAGGCTTTGCATAGTGGAGATAGATATTGTTAACTTCTTTCAGGTACATCATGTATTAATACAATACAATACAATGAAGGCATTTATATAGCGCTCTTACACAAACGGTATCACAGCGCTTTACAGTGAGATGCAAGTACAATTTAAAAATACACAGTGCCTAAAATAAATGAGTCTTGAGAGATGTTATAAATTGACTCAATGAAGAAGCATGACGGATACCAGATGGTAGTTCATTCCAAATGCTGGGTGCAGCAGTATAGAAACCCTTGTTAGCCGCAGTTAAATGTGTAGTTGGCTTTTTGAAGATCCGGGAATCAGAATTTGAACGGAGTCCACTGTGGTTAGGTTGGTATGGTGTAATAAGCTCACAGAGATAGGATGGCGCAGAGTCAGTAACACATTTATAGGCAAAAGTCAATGTTTTGAAATCAATCCGGTCTTGAACGGGAAGCCAGTGAAGCTGTCGTAGGAGAGGGGACACATGGTCATACTTTTTAGCCTTGAAAATTAATTTTGCAGCACGATTTTGAAGCCGTTGAAGACGTTTGATCTCTTTGCTAGAGGATCCTTGGAGAAGTGAATTTGCATAGTCCAAACGTTAGAAGAGATTATTACATGGTGTACCCAAAAGAACTTAACAATTATCATAACTTGTTAGACAGATACAAAGTATAGCGTGAAATTATTATTCAGAAGAACTTTTCAGAATGTTCTTATTGCTGTTTTTAATGATTACATATATAAATCAATATTTGACAGAGCTAGATCAGTATAAATCAGTTTGAAGAGATACCCAGTTGGATTTAATTTTTGTATTTTCTTACTAGGTAAGTCTTGGTACGAGTGACACTCTGTTTCTTTGGCTGAAAACACCATGTCCTGCATTGGAGGGTCATATCTTTGTCAATCCTGTTGATGTGCAGGCTTATATGGCATTGCTATGGTAACTAATGAAAATTGCTTTGTTGTATCACTTTGTGTTACAAAATTCCATTTAATACTAACATTTTTCCAAAATGCACAGAGTTACCATGGAAACATTGGAAGCCTAATACAGCATAATTTCTAACATATAGTTCAAGTCAGTGACGTACAATGCATTGCAATGAGCATATATTACACGTACAATGTAAATAGTTTGTAAAAACAGTGCGTTGAAAACAGCAGTGAAGATGAACTTTATTCCACCAATTTACCTTCTAATTTTGAGTTATTTTTCATTGTGCAAATAAGGCTTTACAGAGATAACCGAGAGTGTTTGTTAAATGGTCTGTCCATTTTGATAAGGTAAACTTATAGAGGAATGTTTTGTTACCATTTTATTGATATCTTAATCGCTACTTTTCCATCTTTATCACGCAGCTTTAAAAATGGCTCCCTGACTCGTGAGAGAGTCCGCAATGAATGTAGCATGGCGTCATGGGATACATTCAATCGTCTCCTGGAATCTACACCATCTGGCAATAACGGCAATATAGGTAAAGTAAACAATATCCAATCTATTATTCATTAGACCAGTATTAAATATTACATTATTTATAATAGCTGTTTTGTCGCTGTACCTGAAATATATGGCTTTTAAAAAAAAAAAAAATTCTGAGCAATAAATTCATTTCGGTTTATCAAATATTTATTTCCATACTAAAAAAATGTAAATGCTTCCAGCCTCAGAGTCTGGCATTCTCTTGAAGACGATCAGAGTATACTGATCGAAATATTATAAATTATCAAACCACGGATTCTTTTCATAACTAACCCATTTACCACTCATTAGAGATATTACATGGTGCTACTGCAAACCTTACTTTTACAATACGAATATTGTGGAAATTAAAACAAAAAGTAACAAATTTGACATTTCAAAGATAAATTTTCAGATGCTTGGCTTAATTGTCATTATAGTGCCCAAATGGATTTATGACTGGACCTGCCATTAATTCATATTGGATTAATTAACTGTAACAAGCTTCTCATGGTTAAGTAAAATATATAATTTCAAAGTATTTGCTTTCCACTAGTAAACTAGCAATGTTTTTATTGATAATAAAATTGCCAATAAAATAACACAGAATACAGGTGATACATCTTTAAAAGGAAAGTATTGTGACGATCACAGCAAACTTTCAACAAGGCATGGAATCAGTGTCCTAGTTTAAGATGAACACAGTGACTGCAAATTACTGGCGCATTTATGCAACGATAACATGACTTTATCATGTGGGGTATTATTTTCAGTCACTGAGTTAATCTAAAATTAGCTATCCGATTCCATGCCCTGTCGATCGTGTCCCTTTAACATTTTAGTTACTTTCCGTGACATGTCAACTTTCTTTGTCATGGAAAGTGTCTAACAAGTAACAGCACATTTAACATTAGAAATTAACTAGCACTCTGATTCCATGCCCTGTTGATTGTGATGATATTGTCCCTTTAATGAATTCTGTATGTGACTCCTGAGCACAACGTTAGCCAATTATTTTTATATTTCTACATTTCAGGTATCTACTTTGACGTCCAAGAGATTACCCCATCAGCAGTTGGCATATATCGGTTTGATTCTAAGAATGATAGAATGGAAGGATTCTCGTCAGCAGTAGAGATTAGAGCACTCCTTGAGGGCCAATTCCTTGCCAAGAGACTGCATGCTGAAAACCTTGGATATCTTGTTGGTAAGTGACATTGTAAGAATACACTGAGACCAGAGGGAAACCATTAATATTAAAGATGTTTGACCTGTGTTTTTTGCTATTTTTACAGCAATTTTCTGAAAATATATTTTTTTTATTGGCACATGAGGTAAGGAAATCAAATGCTTTGAAATTATACATTTCTCAAAATAATCACGAAAAGCATGGTTGATATATAGTAAATATGTCCCCAAATTAATTTATTATGGCTCCCTCCAAAGTTAATTTTTATATAAATTAAACCGAGCTTCCAACAACAATTTTGTGAAGTATCTCACTGCAAAGTATTTGTTTTCTTTTCAAAAATGATATGAAAAATGTTTTTAATAAAAACAAAACAAATTGGTAGAATTTGTGAAAAATATACATCTTTGATAATAACATTATTGTCCCATCATCTTACACTAGCGTAATTTCCTGAATGCGTGATGAAGCAATTCATGAGACTCACTATTTCTTTGTTTATAAAGTCAAAGCCCTCTAGAGACAAACTAAATTAAAAAAAAAAAAAAAAAAAAAAAAAAAAAATTACAAATAATCAGAATATGTATTATTGGTACTTGTGATACCCATATCGATTTATGTTGTCAAAATGTGATACCCATATCGATTTATGTTGTCAAAATGTGATACCCATATATCGATTTATGTTGTCAAAATACTGTTTGGATTATTTCTTCCCCCAAGCCCACCATTTATTTCAATATGGACAATGGATTGTTGATATCCCTATTACATGTATGTCCTTTATAACCTTGTCAACTGTAGACGTTTGATGTATCTTAACACATGCTCACTTAAGATCTGACTGTGACCCGATTGAGCCAGAGTCAGATCTTAAGGTGTGAGTGGTGGACTTTTGACCAGTCGCTGACCAGTCACTGACCAGTCGCTGACCAGGCGCTGACCAGGCGCTGACCAGGCGCTGACCAGGCTTATTTTTAAACAGTTGAATCTGTATGACTGAGTCGGTGACTTCGAGATGCAGAAAAGTTTGATTGTATAAACATCAAAACAGGACACATAGTTAATTAATCTTGAGGTTATGGAGTGTACTTATTCAGTCATAGATTATATGGATAATATGACACTGCATCATATGCTCATCATAATCAGATAGTAATAGGAGTGAAGCTGTTGTTGGGTTATACTGATGATTTCCCAAACATTAGAGCTTGATTTTTAATCTTTGTCGTGTTGTATGCATTCCGAGTCCACTGCATGAAAGAACGTTCTTGAAATTGTACGAAACCCCTGAAGTATAATTACCCATCCCACATCAGTAATAAATAAATAAATAAAATAAATGAATAAATAAACAATTAATAATACTTTATATATTATATATATAACAAAAAACAAAACAAAAACAAATAAATTAATTAAAAGATAAATAAATAAATAAAATACCGAACAAATATTTACAATAACAATTTCAAACTTGCTGAAATCTGTATTAAAATCCATGGAAATCCTTGAAATTGCTTCAAGAGAGATTCTTCGATATTTCTTTTATTTGTGCTCCTGTAGCCTACATCAGAAGAAACACCAAATAGCCATATGGAAAATGCCTATGGTTATCTTGTCTATGGAAAAATAAAAAACAAATTATGAAGATTTTGTATCAAAAATGTAATTTGTTTTACAGCAGTGTCAATATATAGATGTTTTACTTTAATTAAATACTTTACAATAATCTGATGATCTGTGATGTTTATAAGCCAAATGTTCTTCTCTATTGTCATCTCATGTAGAACAAGGTTCCAGGGTTCTGGCAACAGGAGGTGCATCAGCTAATGGGTCCATTCTTCAGGTTTTATCTGATGTCTTCAATGCTCCGGTTTATGTTCTAGATGTGGCTAACTCGGCCTGTCTAGGATGTGCATATAGAGCCAAACACGGTAAGACAAAGCCCCTGGGGTTAGGGAAGACTGTAAAACAGTTGGTGGGGAGACGTCAATAATGCTACCTAGTGTCACACAATGTGAGGAAAAGTCACTAGGTGTATTTTGCCAGTACAGTCATTGAAAGACCAGATTTTCTTAACAAATTAAATTTATCAGAATTGTTTGGATATAAAAAAAAGGCGAAAAAATAACCTTCAAGTTGCATACTTTTAGGAAACTTATTTTCTGCTCCATCCAGTGATAACAAAGTCAAACTATTGTATTTTCAACTTTCTACCTGTTTCTGATTTCCAGGACATATATATTGTAGAGTGGACTAAAACACACATATACTTGTGTAGTCCATGTAGTTTTACTGTGTTTTTACTGCTGCTAATTCTGTGATTCAGTAACAAAAATTTTACAAAAATCAAAGAATAAATGAAAAAGAGAAAATTCAAATAGTGCAGACAAAGTTTTTTATATGAGATTTTGTTGCTGTTTTGTTTATACTAGCCTAATGACGATTGTTTTAACTTATTGTTTTGGTGTTTATTTAATGTCAAGGTTTCCTAGGCGATAGTGTTGCATCATTTACGGAAGTAGTTAAGACATCCCCTGCTGAGTACAAGTTAGCTGCCACGCCCAACCCAGATGTCAAAGAGGTATGTTGTTTCCTTTACTTTCTTGTTTGTTTGTTTGTTTGTTTATTTTAAGAGCAACTCATTTCAGTGTTTATTATCATTTCATGATTTCTGTCACTGCAAGAGATCTGTTTCGTCATTATTGATTGAAGTACACGGATGATCAGTCATGCATTCATGGGGCCTTTTAGATTGGGGGAAGGGGTCACATGGAGCCAGAATGGAACATAGTTACTCATCAAGGGGGGGGGGGGGCAGGTATGTCTGGATCCTCAAGTTGCCAATTTTATAGAGGTACTTAGCAGAAACAATTAGTAAGCAGGAACAAGGTATAATTAGCAGTTTTGGTTGCTTACTAATGGCATGATTTTCAGGGGGAGGGGTAAACCTTTGGATAATGTCCGATTTTGTCCGACAAGTGTCAGAAGGGATTTTCCCTTCCCCTAAATGGAGATTTTTTATTTATAACACTCGGATCTTGTTGCTGTATTGACCACAACTGCAAGGAACTAACAATAAATAAATAACCCCCTCATTTCTTTTAGGAAGGAATGTAACTAATACAATGTTATTATTAAGAATATTCTGAAGGAATATGTCTGTATTTTATTACAAGGCAAAATTAAATTGTAGGGCAAAATAAAAACAATTGTTTATCACCCGACGCAAGAATTTCATCCACCTATTTTATTATTGTTGACCTGCCATGTCCGCAGTGGGACTATGGACCTGGTTTTTAATGTAATTTCCCTTTGTTTTAATAAAGGAGTGATATATAAAAACTAATACAATGTTATTATTAAAAAGTGAATATTTATCAAATAAAAATGAACATTGTGCACAGCCACACTTAATATTGTGTTGCATATGATAATGTTGATAGATAGGAACACATTAAAATGTAATATGAGGAAGGTTTGATGTGACGCCATGTAAATTCTCTAAGGCATTGTAAATAAAATGGGACTTGAAAAGAACCGGTCATTGACAACTCAAATGTTTCGATCAGTATGCTCGGATTGTCTTTGGGAGAACTACTCTTTACAACTCATTATAGAAGGGTGCTACTTCAAACATTCCTAAGATTATGTATCCACTATGCTAAGCTTCATTTGTTAGATGAGTCAAGTTGCTGTGGTGATGGTTGTCACTGATTCGATAGAATTATTGATTTTAATAGATATGTATCATGGAAGGATTAATTATAATTATTGTAAATGGTATCTGTGTCAATGAACAGAATCAATAGTATGTCTGAAAACAAGAATCTTAAATAATTTAACTTTCCATGGTGATTCCTTGTGATGGAAATATTCGCAAGGCCTTTTATTTATAACACAAATCAAAAATAAAACTTGGCCATAGAAGTCAACAATGCTTTCAAGGATTTTTTTTATAAGGAATGAAGTAAGAGTAAGATGGGTTTTTTGTATTTTGTGAAGTAAGATGGTTTTTTTTGTATTTTGTGAAGTAAGATTTTGTTGTTGTTGTATTTTGTGAAGTAAGATGGGTTTTTCATGGGTGCTTTAGGGGTCTTATTGCTTGTTTTTTCTTACAGATATACTCCGTACTTTTGGCAAGATATAAGCAACTTGAGGAGATGATTTCACAACAATAATTTTAATACAAATTATATTTTAAATACAAATTCTTCTTTGATTCTTGATGGTCATTTTTATTACATATAAATGTAATATCTCTGTAATTGAAATTAAGTAAATATTTTTGTTATATTTTTAGGATTTTGAGTGAAAAACAAGTGGAATTAATAGAATAACATAACATTTTAAAAAATTGAAATTTGTTTCTGATTTCTACAAATTTGGTATCAAATGAAAAAGGAAAATCTAGAGAATCAAACAATACCAAAATCTCACTTTTGAAAATTGGGTCCAAGTTTTGCCAGAGCCAGTCACATTTGGGTTTGCAGTATATTTTAGGTTGTTGTGTTATTGACACAAACTAAGAATCACATGGCTAACTGCAATCTTAGTAACTTGTTCACATGAATACAGGGCAAAACCAGCATAAAATTGATGATTGATTTGTTGATGTTCTTTACAGGATTTTTTTGGTTCCAGAGACGACATGTTTATATCTCAGAACTCGCTAGATTACTGTCAATGTCAGTGATTTGTGTTTTGTTTGTCTTAGTTAATCGAACTGAGTGCGCTTTCTTCGTTATATTTTGAATTTGTTTATATGAAAACAAAACACTTACTGAGTGAGAGTCGGAGACCAAAATAAATCAAAGAATCAATCATGTTTATTAACCACCTAACATCAGTGACAGGGAAATATATGCATTCTTTCAGTTTTTATAGTTGTTAGGGAAACAATTTGGAAAAGCTAAATCATAAAAGCTTTTGTCTCATGATCTTGTTAAAAAAAAAAAAAACCTAAATTGATTTTTTTTTTCATTTTTTTGTTCACATGATCTCATTGAGAGCACATCATTTTATGTCAAAATTAATGTCAATTTCAAGAACAAATTCAGAAAAATTTATGATATGTTGTTGCTGGGTGATCAGGTGATCTGGGTGATCAGATTTACATTGATTCAAGATGTTACACCTTTTTTGTTCACTATTTTACCGGTAACTTCAGGCAAATTGTTCGGAAACTACATGTAAATTTAAATATTAGATGACTTTATGTTGGGTTCCGTCACAGATTCATTTAGACACTTAAATACTGTTACCAAGCTTCTGACAATTATATTGAAAAATGTCTCATCTTAAAGTATTTGTATATAAAAGGAAAATAAGCAATATTCCAGTTCAACAAGAATTCCAGAAATTGACGGTAAAATAAAAACATACACAGGATAAACATCTTTGATACGAGATGATTCTTTTAAATATTGCACTAAAATTGCCAGTAATGTATCCTTATGTCAATATATTCAATGATTACATGAAGATTATTTTTATTATGTATATATTTTTCTAGAGGTTAAGTTATCTAATTACAAATGTATGTAATGAAAAAAGAAAAAAGAAATGATCAACGTATTATCAAATTATGAAACAATAATAAAGTTCATTTTGGATGGGGTGCCATGGCTGAGTGGTTTAATGCATCGGATTTGTGTTCTGATGGCCGAGTGTCAGAATGTGGGTTCGAATCCTGGCCACGACTGTGGTGCTTTTGTCCCTGAGTGAGACACGTAACTATAATTGCTTCTCTTCACCCAGGAGTATAAATGGGGACATTTGAGGGCAGAGATGGTAATTGTGTTTGATTAAGCTCATTGCGCTACACATTTGGCAGCATGGGCTGCATACTCCCCAGGGAGTTGAGATGATTCTATGAGCGTCAAACTTGGCAGATACCGGCACAATATAAGTGTCCATTATTATTATTATTATAACTAAGTATGATTACTGAAGTTATTACTTAACAGTTTGTAAACATATCTGTGAGTGATGTTCAAGGTTATTTAAATTTCCATGGTATCAGAATTTATCAATAACAATAAAAGTATTACAAGTATAGACACAATAGGAAGTAAAAGTGAGCACAAGATATGGGTGATACTGCAGAGGGACCCATTGAGAAGCAGAGCTTGTAAACATGGCCTCTTTGCATACACATGTAGGAGTGTGGCTATAATAAGCAAAGAAGCTCTCCTTAAAAACAATTACTTGCCAATTTGTTTTACTTCTTTTTCTTTATCAAATATCATCCCACCAAAATCTGTGAATCTTTCATAATATCCACTCAATTATTCCATCCCTATCCCTGAACCCTATTTCACCTTGGTTGCCATGGCACTGGAGTTAAAAATGTGAATCGGTGCTATTTCAATAAAAATGTATACATTTGTGATTTAATTGTTTAATGTATCTGAATTTTGTTCTGTCTTGTAAGTAATAATAATAATAATAATGTGTGGACTTATATAGCGCACGTGATTGATTTCTAATAATACAATGAAGTAGGACACCTAAATATACTCGGATTTTTAAAGATTTTAATGGAGAATAATGTTCACATGCTGATTAGTATTTGAGCCATGTCATGTCACATGTGTTACCACAAGCAATAAATAAAGCATGCATATTTTCGTTTGGAACCACAACATTTTGATGAGATGTTGCAAATTGATGCATGACGCTCACAGCACATTAGCCATACTTCTCTATTTCCTAAATTTGAGAAATACCTTTAAAGATATATCGCCCGTATTTGGGCTGATTTGACGGAAAAAATTGATTTATATGTTGAATTGCTATTTTTCAGGGGTTAAGGTAAGGTACTGGTACAAGCTTTCATTTGAGACATTAACCCTCCTATGGTTTGACATTTCAAAACCTTTCAAAATCTGCTTACGGGCCAAAATGGCTATCAGTTATTATGAACCCTTTAAAACCCTCCAGAATTTGTTGCTACTGAACAACCACACCTTTCAATACCCTTTGAAAGGTATTGAAACATTTCAACACCAGTTTGTTCAGAGATGTATGTTACACCTTTCGAAACCTTTCATAGGTCCCTTTTGTCAGACAGTTTTCTCACCTTTCAAAACCCTTCAGTACAGCAAACTTGAAAGGTTTTGAAAGGTCTGACAATTCTATGGCAACTGCACTGTACATAGGAGGGTTAAATGAAAAATAATAACTCAAATTAATAAAATGCTGGTCCACTGTTTTAATCCTCGGCTTGCACGTGACCACATAATTTATTGTATGTAACAGGTTGAGGGCATGTATGTAACAGGTTGAGGGCATGTATGTAACAGGTTGAGGGCATGTATGTAACAGGTTGAGAGCATGTATGTAACAGGTTGAGGGCATGTATGTAACAGGTTGAGGGCATGTATGTAACAGGTTGAGGGCATGTATGTAACAGGTTGAGGGCATGGGCAATCACAATCAAGCATATGTATGAAATATCGCTTTTTGATACAGTTTCCAACTTATGAATTTCATTTTTATTTTTATTTTATTTTTATTTTTTTTTCCATTTAGCAGTAATATTATCTTTCAAAATTTGTTCGCTTTATAAATTCTATTTTGTGGGTTGTCTTAGCCAAACACCAGTGATGTATCGCATCTAAGATGTTAGATAGTAATTTGATATGAAATTTAAATAACTATGAAATGTGACAAGTAATAGGAAAGGGATAGTAATCACACTATTGTATGTGCAGTACTTGTTGAGTTGTTGGGTTGAGAAAAAACATCCGATTCTTAAAATGAATATTTTGATAAATTGAGAAGAAGAAAGCATTAGCCTACCCTCTGCTTATGAAGTGTGATAAATGAAGAAAGTGTGGTTACAAGTGATACTTGTTGTAGTACTTTATGGAGATTTTAGGTAAAGAAATGTTGATGATTTAACTCAGTTTTGATCAGTTTAATGTACACTGGTCTTATAATCTAAGAACTACCAGTCATTGATGAAGCAAAACGATAGGAGAAATTTAAAACAAAGCTAGCAAATCTTCAAAAATATTAAAAGACTAGAAGAAGTCACTACTTCACTGTTGGAGCTTTTTACATCATCACATCACCATGGTAACCTTTGGATGATATACTGTTTTCCAAGACATTGATTCTAGGCACCATTCACAACACAATTTTGTATACTGATATGATAAGAAGAGGTAAGATTTCTCTATTCTGTCTTAAAGGTAAACCTATAACCACCATGTTTTTATTTCTTTCTTCAAAGAAACCGAAAGCCTACTCAATTTAATTATGTGTGAAGGGTTTCTTTTATCTGGTGAAAGGTTCTTTGTTGTCCGCATAAATCAATATATCTGTGATGAAATATTAAACATGCAACAGATGCTTCAAAATGCGCTACCGCCAATAGTAGATAAACATTTACTTTGCCTTAAGCCACCAAGAACTAGTAACTTCTGCTCATGCTAGTTGAAAATTAACCGGCAGGTTTATGAAGAATTCAATAATATAACAATAGAATGTCAATTAGTTAATGAGTTTTTTGCCTGGGTGCAATATCAATTATTTCCTTGGTGCAATATCAATTATTCCCTTTGGTAATTAAGGATGGTTGATCCCCCACAAAACCCATGTGTAATCTCACTTTTTTGATACTTAAATAAATTTAAGGATTTGTTGAGCAGAAAGTATACCTTACTTTTGTTGATTAAATGAAATACTTGACTTCAAACAATTATTTGAATTTATACTTCTCTTAATGAAATTGATTTGTTGATCATCAAAGATCAATACAAGCATTTTGTAGAATGTCATTGGCATACACTCATTTCCTCTGGTTAATGTGTGGGCTTGGATGATCATGTCGCCAGTCCATGCTACCAAAAACCTCTTGATCTTTTCTCTTTTTTTCCCCAGACCAAATGCTGTTACTATCAACAACACTTGATTGATAACAAGCACTGAAAATGGTTCCAGTAACCATGAACTTTCCAGAAGGATCATCTTTGCAGTATTTCCTTCCATCTGGTAATCTTGAACTCTTTTCATCTTTTCATAAAAAGTTAAACCAAATCCTTCCTGTCCTTGTAAACAACTCTCTATCATTGTAAACAAACTGAAGCCACCATTAACCAAACAGAAGAAACCAATAAACAAAGACATTTGTTATTGTGTTTATTTCTTTCTCTACCCAGGTACATTTCTGTTGTACCAGTGTATGTCTCACATCAATGCCACTATTGATCCATTTGCTCTTGTCCTTGTTATTATCAAATAACATTGGGAGGTATCGCATGTCTCCTTGTCATAAAATAATAATGGAAAGTGGCAGTCGGTTAGCCATTGGTATCGTTAGCTATGCTCCACTTGCAAACAAAAGAGTTATCGAACCATGTTTATTACATGCTGTCTGATGAAAACTCAATGTCTTGGCAACAACATTGATTATAAAAATAGAAAATTACAATCGCTTTATCATAAAATCTTAATTCGTCATGAGGTTGTGGTCACAGCAACACCATTCAGTGAATATCGCGTGTTTTCTTCCAGACATTTTTTGGATGACTCAAAGTGTAACAGCTCATTAACTGATCTACCTGTCAATAAAGTAAGTGATTTCTGTGTATCAAAACACTTTCTGGTTTGCAGCTGAAACTAAATTAAATTCAATTTATTTTTAGCCTTGTTATATGAACACTTGTGGCTTATACTTTATATTTTTGTGAACATTCCTATGAAGTTGTATTGCCTGGGTTTTGCTGGTAATACCTAGCAATTAGTTTTAAAATATGTTTAAAATTTTAAAATGCTTTTTGAATGCATACATTGAGAATCAAGAAATATGTTTTCAATTCAATTCAATTCTAATGTTTGCAGAAAAATAATAAGAAAACAAAATTACGTACAAAAACTGAAAGTTTCAACAGTATATTTGAAAATTCCAACCCATGATCACAAATTACTGGGTTTTTTTCTCCAAAAAAAAGAAGAAAAAAAGTAATTCAGACAGATTTAATTTCATCTGATATATTGCCCAATTCTCACCTTTTAGTTCACCTTTTAGTATAATTATCAGCCTATTTTGTTTACATTATATTTTGAAGGATTTCACAACATTTCTACTCCTATATTTAATCTTTCTGCAGATGATCATGATGAACCAACCACACTATGACAGACTTTCAATCAAGTTTAATCATCTGAACAGACAGACTTGGCTAGATGACAGACCTTTCACATGTACAGCCAGATAAGACTCCAGGAATGGACATGTCTTGTGAAGCAACTCGGACATGAGAAATAAGAACAAACTATCAGCTGTAAATCTCTCCGTAAACGTCTGATGTGCGCGCTAAAAATCTTTATTATTATTATTATTATTATTATTATGTATTCCCCCACACATCGTATGGACAATTATAATTTCGCAGCGTTTTATACAGAAATCATCCTGTGAGTGTTCCTTCTGTTGTAGAATTTCTGCAAAAACAAAACTGAACATTTCCTGACTGGTTATCCTGCTGTAATGTAATCAATAAACTACAAACAAAGAGTGTAAGGGAGTTACCATAGCAACTTATTGAGACAGTTGTTGAACATACTGCTCTCACGATTAGGCCTCTGAAAGCAATATAGACAATCAAAATAGACGGAATGCAGGGTAAGTTTTTTTTTCATATATTGTCTGTTAATTAACTGAACAAATGTTTTGTTTCAATTGTTGATGCTTTTGAATGTTTTTGTAGGTTTGTTTCTCACATTCCAGATTGACATTTTGTTTTTATCTGATGTAATCTTTTGACTGTTTTTTCTTCTTCAAAGTAGACTTTTGATATAATGGCTTTCTAATTGCATTCTATGTGAATTTAAAAATTTGACCTTATAACAGAAACCGACCTTTTCAGCAAATTTTGGAAGTTTATTTCTGACAAAAATAATACCGGTACTGTTTATAATAATTTCTATAACAGGAGATGTTTGATAGCAATTCATTTCAAATAGTGAAGTTCACTGAGTGAACACCTGTATGGTGTTATTTTGAACAAAGATTACCAAAATTGTCTAATGAATCTCAACTGTTTTATTATAATATTCCATGAGTAAATCTGTGGTATAACATTTTGTAGTTGTAGGTTTTTGTTTGTTTGTGTCCCTGTCCGTCTGTTTGGCATTTTGTTGGTAAAGAAATATACCATTTTCCAGTTTTGTGAATGAAAAAATTGAATTAAATAAATTTATTTATTTATTTATTTATTTATTTATTTATTTATTTATTTATTATTGGGCGGGGAACAATATTTCGCCCAAATGAGGTTGATACACATCAATCATTTTTATTTTAAACCACATTCCTTATAAACTCCTTGAGCCAATTTCATAGGTCTGCTAAGCAGAAAAACGTGCTTACCAGAACATTTTTATACCAGTTTTATATCGCTTTGCAAAAATATTTGCTTAGAAAAATTCTCTGCTTAGCAGCTCTATGAAATTGGCCAAAGGTTATTGACATTTCAGAAGTGACACCTGACCATACTTGGCCTAATAATAATCATTCACAGTCATCTCATTTCCTTGGCTGTTACCACTGGTTATGTAACAGCTGTCCTAAGCTACAGGTATCTTCTGTTAATGCAAGTACAATGATGCACTGGATCAGTAGTACAATAGGTTAAAGACAAACTATCACATCATCTTGACTAGTTGTATGTATTCCAACTTCATTCATTGTGGCAGATTATCATGTAACTGTAAGCTATCATAGTTGTTGTGCCTTGAGCAATCAGTAACAGTCTGTTATAGAAATTACTGGATGTTAATGGTTTCCTTAGAATGGATCTTTGAGTTGTGGTTGCAGTTGACCGAGTCTGGATTGTATACAAGACTGGAAGGAAACGACAAAGATGATTTTTGGAAGAGTCCAACCTCCATTGTCCAATGACAACAACATGTTAACAAGGTATTTTAACTGACTTTCCTTGTCATGAAATAACATGCTTGTAAAGCAGTGTTTTTTGCTCAAGGTCAACCGGTAACAGAAGGATAGAAAATGTATTTGCAAGGCTGTTTCACCATGTTCACACAAGGGATTTTAAGCGACCTCCCTTGTCATGAAATAACATGCTTGTAAAGCAGTGTTTTTTGCTCAAGGTCAACCGGTAACAGAAGGATAGAAAATGTATTTGCAAGGCTGTTTCACCATGTTCACACAAGGGATTTTAAGCGACCTCCCTTGTCATGAAATAAGCATGCTTGTTACTGCAGTAAATGACTCTCAGCTCTAGTTACTTTTGATTAAGATTGAATGTCTTAGTCATGTGAATCAGTTTTATAAAGTTGACAGGGAGAGAGAGAGAGAGCCACCATACATTCTGTGTCCTGGAGACATGCTGGATTTAGGAACCATTTTTGTAGTTCTGATGCAGAGAAGATGGAAATCATTATGTGGATTTGTTTTTACTGTGTGAACTGAAAGTAAGTTTATTTTCATTCATGCTTTGGCTGTTTTAACTTACATGTGGATTTTCCACAAATTTTCCACAAAGAAATAAATTTGTATTTTGTATTTTAAGGTAAGTTATAATTGTAGGATATGATAATTCAAAAATATCAAATTTTAACCCCTCTGTGACTACAAGGGTCAAAATCAGTCAAAATGTTGATATACTTGACAAGGTATAACTAGTGCACTTAAAAGTCAAACACTGTCAAACCTTACGCGTAGTAAATACATTTACGAGTCAAAATGAGTCGACCGTTTTTGACTGGTAAAAGCATTGTCTGGTATTGTTCAGGGCAGTCAATATGACAGTAAAAACCAGTCAAAAATGCCCCTGTGCGCACATTTGGGTCAACAGTGGAGCAGTGGAGTGTCAACAGTGGAGTGTCAACAGTGGAGTGTCGTGGCCGAGCGGTCTAGCTTATCGGACTCAAGTTCTGGTGCTAGCAGCAGAATGTGGGTTCGAAATCCACCGTGACACTTGTGTCCTTGAGCAAGACACTTAACCATAATTGCTTCTCTCCACCCAGGGGTTAAATGGGTACCTGTGAGGGCAGAGTTGGTTGATTAGCCCTATATGCGCTGTAATGGCAGCAATTGTGCTGTATACTCCCCAGGGAGCTGAGATGGTTTCAGGAATGATTTATGAGCCTTATGAGCAGGGGTAATAATATAATGCACCTTGAGCACCACTCAGTTGGTGGATACGTGCGCTATATAAGTCCACACATTATTATTATTATTATTATTATTATTATTAACAGTCAAAACAGTCAGTTGACTCATTTTGACCGCTATAGCAACTTGCCACTAAAGTGGAGCTAGAGTAGGAGGGTTAATGTAAAACTTTTTTCATGTAAAGCTGATGATGGTATCAATCGTATCCCTGTAAGTAATGCTGTCTGAGCTGCTGTCACCTTAAGAAAAGTGAAATAATTTCCATTTCAAATTTAGGAAAGAGTATTTTCTAAATTCCATGTTTTTTTAAGAAGGAATACAAAAAATTTGAATGCATTTTCAAAGAGATTAAGCATACTCATAGAAGCAGTTTTGCCAACATTACCAATGTTGTACCTTCCCTTCAATGTATATCTTGATTCAAAGAGAGTAAGCATTCTCATAGAAGCAGTTTTGCCAACATTACCAATGTTGTACCTTCCCTTCAATGTGTGTCTTGATTCAAAGAGAGTAAGCATACTCATAGAAGCAGTTTTGCCAACATTACCAATGTTGTACCTTCCCTTCAATGTATATCTTGATTCAAAGAGAGTAAGCATACTCATAGAAGCAGTTTTGCCAACATTACCAATGTTGTACCTTCCCTTGAATGTATATCTTAATAATAATAATAATAATAGATTTGTAGCGCACACATATCCACCCTGCTGGGCGCTCAAGGCGTGGAAACAAAGAAATAACATGAATACAAACAATATACAATGATAGCATAGAAAAAAATACCTACAATGCAATTACAAATATACATCATCTTTGAAAAATTGTGACATAAGATGAGTTTTAAGCAGCGACTTAAATCTAGTTATACTATGACAAGATTTGAGTTTAGTTGGAAGATGATTCCAGAGTCTCGGAGCCGCGACAGAAAAAGACCTATCACCCCATGTCCGTTTTGAAGTTGGTTCCTTTAGGAGTGACATGTGGCTGGAGCGCAAATTGCGTGATGGAGTGTAGACTTTAAGCAGTTCAGAAATATAAATTGGAGCAATGTTATTCAAAGAGAGTAAGCATACTCATAGAAGCAGTTTTTTCCAACATTATTGATGTTGTACCTTCCCTTCAATGTATATCTTGATTCAAAGAGAGTAAGCATACTCATAGAAGCAGTTTGGCCAACATTACCAATGTTGTACCTTCCCTTCAATGTATATCTTGATTCAAAGAGAGTAAGCATACTCATAGAAGCAGTTTGGCCAACATTACCAATGTTGTATCCTTCCCTTCAATGTATATCTTGATTCAAAGAGAGTAAGCATACTCATAGAAGCAGTTTGGCCAACATTACCAATGTTGTACCTTCCCTTCAATGTATATCTTGATTCAAAGAGAGTAAGCATACTCATAGAAGCAGTTTGGCCAACATTACCAATGTTGTACCTTCCCTTCAATGTATTTCTTGATTCAAAGAGAGTAAGCATACTCATAGAAGCAGTTTGGCCAACATTACCAATGTTGTATCCTTCCCTTCAATGTATATCTTGATTCAAAGAGAGTAAGCATACTCATAGAAGCAATTTTGCCAACATTACCAATGTTGTACCTTCCCTTCAATGTATATCTTGTTTCAAAGAGAGTAAGCATACTCATAGAAGCAGTTTTGCCAACATTACCAATGTTGTATCCTTCCCTTCAATGTATATCTTGATTCAAAGAGAGTAAGCATACCCATAGAAGCAGTTTTGCCAACATTACCAATGTTGTACCTTCCCTCTAATGTATATCTTGATTCAAAGAGAGTAAGCATACTCATAGAAGCAGTTTGGCCAACATTACCAATGTTGTACCTTCCCTCTAATGTATATCTTGATTCAAAGAGAGTAAGCATACTCATAGAAGCAGTTTTGCCAACATTACCAATGTTGTACCTTCCCTTCAATGTATATCTTGATTCAAAGAGATTAAGCATACTCATAGAAGCAGTTTGGCCAACATTACCGATGTTGCACCTTCCCTTCAATGTATATTTTGATTCAAAGAGAGTAAGCATACTCATAGAAGCAATTTTGCCAACATTACCAATGTTGTACCTTCCCTTCAATGTATATCTTGATTCAAAGAGAGTAAGCATACTCATAGAAGCAGTTTGGCCAACATTACCAATGTTGTATCCTTCCCTTCAATGTATTTCTTGATTCAAAGAGAGTAAGCATACCCATAGAAGCAGTTTTGCCAACATTACCAATGTTGCACCTTCCCTTCAATGTATATTTTGATTCAAAGAGAGTAAGCATACTCATAGAAGCAGTTTTGCCAACATTACCAATGTTGTATCCTTCCCTTCAATGTATACCTTGATTCAAAGAGAGTAAGCATACCCATAGAAGCAGTTTTGCCAACATTACCAATGTTGTACCTTCCCTCTAATGTATATCTTGATTCAAAGAGAGTAAGCATACTCATAGAAGCAGTTTGGCCAACATTACCAATGTTGTACCTTCCCTCTAATGTATATCTTGATTCAAAGAGAGTAAGCATACTCATAGAAGCAGTTTTGCCAACATTACCAATGTTGTACCTTCCCTTCAATGTATATCTTGATTCAAAGAGATTAAGCATACTCATAGAAGCAGTTTGGCCAACATTACTGATGTTGCACCTTCCCTTCAATGTATATTTTGATTCAAAGAGAGTAAGCATACTCATAGAAGCAATTTTGCCAACATTACCAATGTTGTACCTTCCCTTCAATGTATATCTTGATTCAAAGAGAGTAAGCATACTCATAGAAGCAGTTTGGCCAACATTACCAATGTTGTATCCTTCCCTTCAATGTATATCTTGATTCAAAGAGAGTAAGCATACCCATAGAAGCAGTTTTGCCAACATTACCAATGTTGTACCTTCCCTTCAATGTATATCTTGATTCAAAGAGATTAAGCATACTCATAGAAGCAGTTTGGCCAACATTACCGATGTTGCACCTTCCCTTCAATGTATATTTTGATTCAAAGAGAGTAAGCATACTCATAGAAGCAGTTTTGCCAACATTACCTATGTTGTACCTTCCCTCTAATGTATATCTTGATTCAAAGAGAGTAAGCATACTCATAGAAGCAGTTTGGCCAACATTACCAATGTTGTACCTTCCCTCTAATGTATATCTTGATTCAAAGAGAGTAAGCATACTCATAGAAGCAGTTTTGCCAACATTACCAATGTTGTACCTTCCCTTCAATGTATATCTTGATTCAAAGAGATTAAGCATACTCATAGAAGCAGTTTGGCCAACATTACTGATGTTGCACCTTCCCTTCAATGTATATTTTGATTCAAAGAGAGTAAGCATACTCATAGAAGCAATTTTGCCAACATTACCAATGTTGTACCTTCCATTCAATGTATATCTTGATTCAAAGAGAGTAAGCATACTCATAGAAGCAGTTTGGCCAACATTACCAATGTTGTATCCTTCCCTTCAATGTATATCTTGATTCAAAGAGAGTAAGCATACCCATAGAAGCAGTTTTGCCAACATTACCAATGTTGTACCTTCCCTTCAATGTATATCTTGATTCAAAGAGATTAAGCATACTCATAGAAGCAGTTTGGCCAACATTACCGATGTTGCACCTTCCCTTCAATGTATATTTTGATTCAAAGAGAGTAAGCATACTCATAGAAGCAATTTTGCCAACATTACCAATGTTGTACCTTCCCTTCAATGTATATCTTGATTCAAAGAGAGTAAGCATACTCATAGAAGCAGTTTGGCCAACATTACCAATGTTGCACCTTCCCTTCAATGTGTGTCTTGATTCAAAGAGAGTAAGCATACTCATAGAAGCAGTTTGGCCAACATTACCAATGTTGCACCTTCCCTTCAATGTGTGTCTTGATTCAAAGAGAGTAAGCATACTCATAGAAGCAGTTTGGCCAACATTACCAATGTTGCACCTTCCCTTCAATGTGTGTCTTGATTCAAAGAGAGTAAGCATACTCATAGAAGCAGTTTGGCCAACATTACCAATGTTGCACCTTCCCTTGAATGTATACAGAAAAATCAAATTTTAATGGCAAAGGTACAACATTATGAAAAAGCTTGTGTCCCTCCCCTTGGCCTTATGGTCATCTTTGGACAATGTTTCTTTTAAATTTATCATACATTTAAACAATTTTTTTTTGCCAAATGTGCTTCCAATTTTCCACATCTGAATGAATTATGTTTCATTGTAATTAGTTTTTTTATTCCGTCCAATTGCGAGTGTTAAATTTCTTTTCAATAAAATATTAATAAAATGTTCATATATTTAATATTTTGTTTAAATTAACAAACATAACATACCAACTTTTTGTCAATATATTTATATATCGTCTTTTATTATTTGGATCATTGCAATTTTGCAAAATAACCAATTGTGTACATTGCTTTAAACTCCATGGTATGTCATCAACTTTTAATCTCGCTACATAACTTCTTCACGGAATTTCCTCCATTCTAATCCCAAAGTCTTCAGATATACAATTGGTAATTGATACGACTGAAGCCTGTTACAAGATCAAACTGTACACATATAGAGAGAAACTGATCCTGAAGCTGTTAGACTAGAAAATTAAATTGGCCTGGGCAGATTGCTGAATTGCCGAAATTGTCGTTGTTATGGCAACATGATGGCGACAATGAGATATTCTGACCCTGTGGAAGGTGGGTGTAAGCAGTCATGACCCACATATTTATCAAGTGGGTGAAGTTGGTAGTGGTGGGGCTTCCAAAAGATTTTGTTTATGTTCAGGCCCAAACCATAATATGAACGCTGTGTGTTGACATGGAACTTAATATGTGGTGCAGGTAAGTTATTATAGGGGCTTACATGATGGATGATATTGTATTAAATCGAGTATAAAATTTGGGTAAAATGTCTCTGAATGCATGTAAGAATTAAGATATATCAAAACCAACCTGTGAAAGTTTTGGCTTATTTCACCGTGGCGTCAATTAGAATAGTGAAAATGTATTCAGATTATTCATATTCAGTCCAACGTGAAATTTCTGTCTTCAAATGACAGAAATTAATTTCGGGAATTTTTTCTTTAATGTTACTAAACGGATAGAACAGTTTCTGTCTGGTGTGTGCATGTAGTGTTAGTAATTTGTCTTTAACCAGTTTGCGTCGGAGGCCTTGTATACACGCACATTTTTTTTTGGACAGCGGATCGGAGAGCGTCTAAACACGCCACAGGATTCTCAGGAATATTTGTATAGATTCCCGGTCGATGTGGCAACGAGCCATAACCATACGGTGGAAGACGCGGTCTCCCTGGTCACGCTCTGGTGAGCACCATTGTTCGTGTTTGTGCGGTAAAAATAAACCCGCCACGGGGGTTCAGAAAAACTTTTTTATTCCCGGTGCGAACTGGTTAAATGTAATGAATTGTTATCTAAGAACTTACTTTGTCTGAAGTTAGATCACATATTAATAATCCTGAGAAATTATGTAATCTAAGGTCCCCACAAAAACGTCTCAGGTATCTGGTACCCCTCACCTCAGACCAGCCTCAGACCTGCGCATCAGCATTTGCCCAATTTGTGCTGCCTCCCTTAGTTACCACACTATGTGTTTGGGAAATTTAGTCTGGTTCCAATAACCTTGTATACATGTTAACATGTATGACTTTAAAAATATATATATATTAACCTCCCTCCTCCCAAAAAAGTACAGAATTTGAAGCCAACCTATGACCAAATACATGTAATTTTTGGGCCTAAAGTGCTTTTATCAGAAATAAATTTGTCCGGCAAATTCACAACAAGGTAATTCTTTTTATATGTTTCTTGAAAACTAGAGATTAAAAATGAATGTATTTACCAAAATCTGATTTCTACAAATCTGGTATCAAATGAAAGAGGAAAATCTAGAGAATCAAACTATACCAAAATCTCACTTTTGAAAATTGGGTCCAAGTTTAGGGTTTTGCCAGAGCCAGTCACAAATACTAATAATATTGAAAGGGAATGTGCTACTACACATTTAAGTGCGGCTAACAAGGGTTTCTATTCTGCTGTACCCAGCATTTGGAATGAACTACCATCTGGTATCCGTCATGCTTCTTCATTGAGTCAATTTAAAACATCTCTCAAGACTCATTTATTTTAGGCACTGTGTATTTTTAAATTGTACTTGCATCTCACTGTAAAGCGCTATGATACCGTTTGTGTAAGAGCGCTATATAAATGCCTTCATTGTATTGTATTGTATTGTATTGTATTGTATTGTACAACAACACTGGTAATGTTGGAAAAACTGTCTATGTAAGGTCTATATACTCACTCTCTTTGAATCAAAATATGCATAAAACAACCAAACTGTGAAGATTTCAGCTTATTTCATTGTGCAGTCAATGCGAGAACAGTAAAAATGGATTCAGATTTTTGTATTCATTCTAATGCATAATTATTTATTATTATTATTATTATTATTATTATTATTATTATTATTATTATTATTATTATTATTATTATTATTATTATTATTATTATTATTATTATTATTATTATTATTATTATTATTATTATTATTATTATTATTATTATTATTATTATTATTATTATTATTATTATTATTATTATTGGTTTATTAAAAACACACCTTTTGCAGCCCAAAGGCTGAATTACACAGTGCTTATACATAAAACAACTACAATAAATTGCAAAATCCATTAAATTTGAATAAAGATAAAAATAATAATAATTTAGGAATGAACACCTATTCAAACTTGAAACTTATTTCTATGGATGATTGATACCTTCAGTGTATTGTTGGTGGATATGTCCACTTTGTAAAATCCCATTATTATTTCATGATAGCAAAGTAGAAAAGAAAGATCTTGTTTTCCTTTCTGATGTTTCTCCAATGACTTCAGGATTGTACCTGGTGCTACCACTACCACAGAAACAACCTCCACCTTTTCACAGCTTACAATTGTCATTATTAATAGCTTCTATTCTTAGTAATATTTATACATTATAATAATACTACATAGTATTTTGTAATTATCCATAAGTGGTTTGCTTATTATAAATTCATAATCCTTTTCAACTCAACAGGAAATCACATCAATATTTTAAACATTTTGCCCGAGTATTGTTAAAGGAACCCGGAAAGTACAATATTTATCATTTGATTATCAAATTACCCAATTATTAACCCTAACTCCCTAGGCCCATTTGCTTACACATAACCTGAATCCTCCAAAATCCTTCAGTAGTAAAGCAAGCACATGACATGTATGCACACATGTGTTTCTAATCTGTGATACATGTACATGTCCAGGGACCCTCCCTGCATGCATGGAGCAATAAACAGTGTCCACTGACCCAAGTACTGACCTTACAATCACTACAACAAACATGGATGTACATGTACCATGGAAAGGCAAGTATGCTTGGATGACACTCGGAGCTCGAGTAGAAACACCCGCCAAATCAATCAACCATGTTATCAATCTCCCCCTAATCTACCCTCCTTTTATCCGTGACTTGCCCGGGCACTCGGTTCTCTCTGTTCGACTCCTCGCGGGGGGAGTCAAACTCGTCAGAAACCTCATCAACCTGAACACCGGCACCTGGCTGAATGCTGAGGATCTTCACTTTCCAACCTCGAGTCTCCGTCTCCCTTCACTTCGTATTCTACATAATGAACTCTCTCGCCTGCACCATGCCATCTCCACATCCTTTCCGTCTCTCTTCGACAACACCGGACTTCTTCAGGACTTACCTCACTTCTCCACCATCGGCCTCTCGCCCTGAATCACCCGGCCAAATCTTCCTGGACAGTGTCTGAACGGCCTCACTGCAACCTCCAAATCTATCTATGGAAAGTTTAATTACCACGTCCAACGAGCTCTCTTCTTTTCATCTACACACTGGCACGAACTTGGTTTCCTCCTCCTTCACACAACATCCCATGGAAAGCAATCTACCAGCTGCCAACTTCCAAGAAGGAGGAGATGTCCAGTTCAAACTCTTCCATAACATCCTGCCGCTCTTACCGTCCTTCATCACCTGAATCCTGCCATCCCATCATCCCGCGGCTGGTGCGGCGATAGAGTCACGATCCATCACCTCTTAATCATCTGTCAATCCATTCAGCCTGCCCTCAACCTTCTGCACATGCTACTTTCTCACCTTCTTCCTGATATCAAGCTGAACTTTGACTTTTACTGGGCCTTGATTCATCACGCCCGGGGTCGAAGCAGGGAGACCGTGTGCCTGGCAAATTTCCTAATAATAAGTCTTAAAAACGTCATCTACTGGCTTTACCGAACCACAAATTTCTCCTCCCCCCTTGTAGTATGGACCCACCGATTAAAAACAAAAGTCATTCTCGAGCACAGTTATTATATCTTCACCAACTCTCTCAACAAATTCCTCCTAAAATGGTCCATCAATGATACTCTCTTTACTATGCAAAATAACAAAATAACCTGGTTGATTTAATTCCGTTTTAATTAAATTGTTCCCTCCCTCCCCAGGTCACCGAGGCGTGGGTAGTCGCCGCCCCTCCTCGGCGGGACGTGGTGTCTTTTCACCGCCCACCCCGGTGGCCTGACCATTTCCCTGACCATTTCCCAACAGGGGCCTACAGGCAGTGGGCACGAGGTGCCCACATTCAGACGCCAGTGGGCCCCACTCCTCCTTCCCCTTCCTTCCCTTCCCTGAGTCCTTCCCTGAGTCCTCCCCTTCCCCCCTAAATTATTTCTGATGCCTGCTAATTGCTATTTAATGTTTCAATTATTATATTGATTGATTTAATTATAATTCCATTAATTGTACTGATTTAATTATAATTCTTTTAATTCTGTATATACTGTGTTCTTCAAGGATTTGAAATAAAGTTTTCCTTGAAAAAAGTTTAAAAAAAGTATTTATTATTATTATTATTATTATTATTATTATTATTATTATTATTATTATTATTATTATTATTATTATTATTATTATTATTATTATTATTATTATTATTATTATTATTATTATTATTATTATTATTATTATTATTATTATTATTATTATTATTATTATTATTATTATTATTATTATTATTATTATTATTATTATTATTATTATTATTATTATTATTATTATTATTATTATTAAAAACACACCTTTTGCAGCCCAAAGGCAGTGCTTATACATAAAACAACTACAATAAATTGCAAAATCCATTAAATTTGAATAAAGATAAAAATAATAATAATTTAGGAATGAACACCTATTCAAACTTGAAACTTATTTCTATGGATGATTGATACCTTCAGTGTATTGTTGGTGGATATGTCCACTTTGTAAAATCCCATTATTATTTCATGATAGCAAAGTAGAAAAGAAAGATCTTGTTTTCCTTTCTGATGTTTCTCCAATGACTTCAGGATTGTACCTGGTGCTACCACTACCACAGAAACAACCTCCACCTTTTCACAGCTTACAATTGTCATTATTAATAGCTTCTATTCTTAGTAATATTTATACATTATAATAATACTACATAGTATTTTGTAATTATCCATAAGTGGTTTGCTTATTATAAATTCATAATCCTTTTCAACTCAACAGGAAATCACATCAATATTTTAAACATTTTGCCCGAGTATTGTTAAAGGAACCCGGAAAGTGCAATATTTATCATTTGATTATCAAATTACCCAATTATTAACCCTAACTCCCTAGGCCCATTTGCTTACACATAACCTGAATCCTTCCTAACTCCCTAGGCCCATTTGCTTACACATAACCTGAATCCTTCCTAACTCCCCAGGCCCACTTGCTTACACATAACCTGAATCCTTCCTAACTCCCCAGGCCCACTTGCTTACACATAACCTGAATCCTTCCTAACTCCCCAGGCCCACTTGCTTACACATAACCTGAATCCTCCAAAATCCTTCAGTAGTAAAGCAAGCACATGACATGTATGCACACGTGTTTCTAATCTGTGATACATGTACATGGCCAGGGACCCTCCCTGCATGCATGGAGCAATAAACAGTGTCCACTGACCCAAGTACTGACCTTACAATCACTACAACAAACATGGATGTACATGTACCATGGAAAGGCAAGTATGCCTAATAACCTCAATCCTCCAAAATCCTTCACTTTAGCAAAGAGCATGTAGCATGTAACCTCAATCCTTCAAAATCCTTCACTTTAGCAAAGAAGATTTTGGAGAATTTGGGAAGGTTAGGGTTAATCAAAAGTTTACTAGATGTTAGGTAAGTACCAATCATCCTTAATAATTATTCTGTTTGAAGACAAAACACACAAATATGCACAATTGCAAAAAGTTGCCGTTTGCAGCTTTTTTGCTTCAAATGTTTTCTGTAAAAATTGTTGGTTTTTTTCACAATTTTCTCGTGCCAATTGAGCTAAAACATTCACAGATTGATTGTTTAATGTACATGTTGATTCAAAGAAAGTGAGTATATTCATAGGATATGTTTTACCGACATTATCAATGCTGTACCTTCACTTAAAATGTAATTAGTCATTATATCATCGTTAGTGCTTGTGTACAACACAAAACAATAGCAGTAATAACTAACCAGAGGTTACAGAAGGAATATATACCATACATGTATGTAAACTGCTGTAGCTCACTTCATATAAATAATATGTGACCCCGCACGGCGAAACCCGCAAAAAGTCGCTGAACCCCAATCCAAGATACAGCCAATTTTCGACCAATGGGGTGTTATACGGCCTTTTGGGGTTTTTACTGATTATAGATTCCGGATGTTTATTTCACAATTTCCTGCAAACAAAATTACTGAAATCGATTTATAAGTGTGTGAAAAAGCGAAATTCCGAGCACCATTTTGCGGTTGTTAGTGCGTTTTGTTTTCAAAACATCCTGTATTTCTCGAAATCGTAATTTCATTGTTTTTCGACTTTCAAAGTCCATAACTTTCCAACAGAATGCATGATGGATATAATTTTTTCACCATTGAAAAGCTAAAGAATTGCCCTTTCATATGATACCAATAACTCATTTTTTATTTCTGGGACGTTTTTGTGGGTTTTGTCATGCTGGGTCACATATGTTCTTGAGTTCTTTCGGGTATACTTATTGATGAGACTTATCGAACATAAAAAACATAGTTCCAAAGTTCACAGGGCCTTCAAGCTTGACACATACTTAGACCATAACATGTAGTTGTCAATAAATTTATGACATAGTTTTAGGTAAAGTTGTGACGTCATGGTGATGTCATCAGATATTGAAATACACTAAAATCCAATTTAAATTTTTCAAAAAATCATATCTCATGAACCACAAAATATATTTTCACAATCTTTGCATCATCTTACAGATCGTGAATTATGTGACTTTTTGTACACAGACATGACCCAATCTGACCTCTCCTTCCCGTCGAAATCCGAAGTTTAAGTGAAAAAAATATTCTGAAGCACTTTTATAGGGTCTGCAGCCAACATGATATGGTATTTGGGCATGCCTTCCGTGGACGAAATTACTATTGACATGTGACTTTTTCAAAAATGTGACTGATGACATCACCTATCACAGCGCCCTCTGACGGCGGGTTTAGAAAAATAATTATTTTCTATCTAAAAAACCATAGGAAATTTGAATGACTTTTGTGAATGAAGTGACTAGTGACATCTTATCTTTTCAAAAAATATGTTTGATGATGTCATCAATGTTCAGAGTGCCCCCTAGCGATAGTTTCACAAAGGGGATTATTTTCCAATCTCAGAAATTGAACCAAAGCATGTACTAATGTTATTTTTCATGATCATGACGAGGTCATATATATGACCTTCAAATCACCTCATCTGACCTTTACTTCCGGTCTAAACAGGAAGTTCAAATTCAACATTCTAAATGAAAATTGAGAGGTCTTTCGAGTATGAAATTGAAATTGTTGTAATAAAAGATGATACACCTTTGCAAAATATGATTGACATCATCGATGATAATTTGATTGATCCGGAAGTTGACACGAACACCGTGTGTTTGTTCTAACAAACACTTGAGCTCTAGTTATTTATGTTTTGATTAGGCCCTAAGCCCTGCTCTACCCATAGAAATCCTGAGAACACTTATGCCATCACACAGCTAGGTTCATCTTGCTATAAAAGCCTCATGAACATTAATAAAGCTTGTGACTGACAGTTGTCATGAAAACGTGTCACCCTATTGGTCATTTGGTACTGTTGAACTGACTGGCCAGATTGGTCTATTGTGGTCAGTTGTCACAATAATTAAACTAGCACCTCAATTCTCTTGACTGATTTGAGTCTACATTCTAGCCACTTAACCACTAGATTATAGGTTTGGTACTTATTCTACCTCCATGCTATAACCATGGAGGCCTTCATGCATGCTATAACCAAATGCCCACAGGTGCTCTACTTAATTTACTCCTAATTTTCCCTGCCCCCATCAACCTCACACTTGATGGATTTGACAAATTTGAAATAACCTTACAGGACTAGTATAATGGCGTATTGCCCTAATGAAGTGGAACTATATTAAGACCACTGGTAATGAATATTCATCTGAGGCAACCCCATTTCAAGCCAATTATTTTGTCTCATTGGAAATTGATGCAGAACATCCCATCATCAGTGTGGGGGGGAAATAGGTTTGATGTACAGCTCCAACAGTAAGAGGTTGTATAATAAACGCTCAGTGTGTAGTTTGTATCTAATATCATCAGGGAATCTGATAAGGAACTCATGTGATCTTGCGTGGGTTGTAGTGGCAAAGTGGATTTTGCCTTGGGCCTGATTTGCCAATGACTGGATGGATTCTTTACCTGGTCACTCAGTGATATGACATTGGAATCATCTGATGTTTGACATCACCAGACATCCAGGCGTTTCTTCATCTCTGTGGTTGTGAATATGGAAGTTTGATATTGGTTGTGACATATCTTGCTTCAGCTGGCTCCAATTTGAAAGATGAAACACTTTGGTACACAATGCTTCATTCAGTTGTCTCAAGGAACAGTTGTTTTACTACAATCATTCTGGTTTCATATTGTAGTCACATGTATGAGCGCTGCTAGGAATGTAAAGTGGACAACATTTCTCTTAAAGGTAAGGTATAGGAATTGGTCATTCTAAAATAACCAAATGGTTGAATTATGTAAACAATTGATTTAATTTTGCCCTACACCGACGTGTGTATAGCACTGCATACTCGGTGCTTTCCGAGTGTCTGTGAAAAAAACATCACAGGTGACTCGGGTGGGATTCGAACCCACGATCTCCTTATGTTATGTAAAACATTAGTTTAAAGCTGATGATGGTTTTAATCTTCTCTGGAAATGATTTTGTTTGAGGTGCTGTCATTTTTAAGAAAAGTGAAATTGTTTCCAGTTCAAAGGAAGACTTTTTTCTTAATTCAATGTTACAATGAATACAACAAATCAGAAGCAGTTTCACTTATTTCTCATTAATGACACAATGCAATGAGCTCAGAAATTCACAAGTTAGTTGTTTAACCCTAAACCCCTAGGTATTCTGGCTAGCAACCTCCCTGAATCCTCCAAAATCCATCCATTTTGGAAACATGCCCTTATCTTCAAAATGCACCATGCATTTTCATTGATCTTTCATATTCAGCACTTATGGCCTGTACTTCTTGCCAGGTAGTAATTTTGCCCCATTTGAAGAAGTGAAAGTACCAGTTTCCAGCAGTGCTGAATTTTTCCAAAAAAAGTGCCCCTTGGAGGATTTTTATGGATTTGGGGCGTTTAGGGTTAATGTATATCTTAATTCAAAGAGTGTAAGTTTACTAGTAATTGCAGTTTTGACAACATTACTGTCTTTCCTTTAAGGGCCCCTATGCAGTAATTTCTAAATTGTAAAATGTACTTGTAATTTATGATTTGTCTGATCTGTCTGAAGTTCTTAAGAACTTTTATTTTAGTAAAAACTAGTCAAAACTGAATTAAAATATGAAGGTAGACTAAAATCCAAGATTCTGCATTGACAGTGTTAGAATGATAAATCATCTTGTTTTATTCTCTGAAAAATGTGCACCGACTGAGCTGCAAATTTCCCTGGTTGTTGTATTTTACTTGATGTTCAGTAAGTGTGAGTGCACATCAATAACCTTTTACAGCGATGCAGGAGTGGTTTAAGACCCTTTTACAGCGATGCAGGAGTGGTTTAAGACCCTTTTACAGCAATGCAAGAGTGGTTTAAGACCATTTTACAGCAATGCAAGAGTGGTTTAAGACCTAAAATGTTTTTAGGGCATATATTGTTTTCAAATATTACATTCTTATTTTCGCACCTTGAATCTAGTCTTAAAAGGGAGGGAGGGGGCTGAAGGAAGGTGCAGAACCGTGGCACAAAAAGAGGCAAACCAAGTAGTTTTTCATTACATTTCTATTTTTGAAACTTTGGAGGGGGAATTTATCACCATTTGTAGTCAAATATTGTTGATTCATCTTCATTCAAAGGAATCAAGTATATGTACAATGTATACAGACTAACATGTGAAAGCTCCATCTCAGCAAGACACACTTTTGTGAACAAATATATGTGAAATTGCAAAAAAAAAGAAGACAGCACTC
Source organism: Zoroaster sp. YZ-2022 (assembly GCA_029582265.1). Lineage (NCBI taxonomy): Eukaryota > Metazoa > Echinodermata > Asteroidea > Forcipulatida > Zoroasteridae > Zoroaster > Zoroaster sp. YZ-2022. The sequence continues at coordinate 1,788,848 of CM055827.1, read as the reverse complement.
ATTGTCTGGACAGAATATATCTAATGATATAACCAACCTACAAAACAAGTATACTTCCAGTTTTTTCTTCATATCAAATATTTAATGTCACCAACTATGCAAATATATTATTGGAGGCTCGAGTATATAATTTTGAATGTTTAGGATCAACTTTCAGAAAGGAAGTCTGGATGTCAGATCTTGAAGTGTATTTTCTTTTCCTCAAGATGTCTCCTTTGATTATTTGGTACTTAAAAGGACAGATTGATCTTCGGTTTTATTTGTCTCAAGAAAACACAACTTGGCTTGAAAAAAAAATTACTAAAAATGATCGTGCTGTTACTGCGATTGTGAAATGGATTGTTTATTTGATTTGAAGCTTTTTAGATGTCTTATTTATTTGATGGCAGCTGAGACAATCACACAGTAGAAATGAAAAAGTATGATTTCGTTAAAGGGACAATATCGTCACGATCAACAGGGCATGGAATCGGAGTGCTAGTTTTAGATTAACTCAGTGACTGAAAATAATACCCCATAATTATGATAAGGTCATATTACCATTGCTGCTGCATAAATGAGCCAGTAATTTTAAGTCACTGTGTTCTTCTTAAACTAGGACATCGATTCCATGCCCTGTTGAAAGTCTGCTCTGATCATGACGGTATTGTGTCTTTAAAGGGAAAGTATTTGATAAAGTACTCTCCTTTCAACCCTCTAAATTTCACGAAATATATCATAACACTAACCTGTGAGAGTTTCATTACAATAGGTACTCGTGTTTTGGAGAATAACAACACAACTTTTTACAGGTTTTTTCTGTTTTTCAAATTCAATATTACATACGATTTTTTTTTCTGAAAGCACTTCAGATGAATTTCTTAGGATGATTGATACTTGTACCAACCTAGTAAGTAATCTTTTAATAATATTTTGTTTGTGTTTTCTCTGAAATGAGAACACTTTAGATATAATCATTGTTCATGATGATTGCTACCTTTACATGAAGTAAAGCCCTAAGGCCAAAAAAGGTCTCTGGTTTCTAGTCTCTGCGTGTTGCATTTTTAGTTTTCTTTTTTTTTGCTATGAAATGATGTCCAATTGCAGCCAAAATTGCTGGATATATTGGAGTGAATGTTTGCCCGATTTGTGAGGCCTCTCTTAACCACCATAATTTGTGTATAGGAAATTTGGTCTGGTTCCAATAACCGTGTATACATGTATCAAATCTTTCACTGCTTGGCAAAAAAAAGGGTTACCCAAAATATTTTTTATAATAATTTGATAATTTTATAATCGGTCGATTACCAATGTTGTATCTTTCCTGTTAACAGTCAACTGAGACAGTATGTTTCCAATGCATTTGTGATGGTCCTTGTGATGGTTCTTTTAAACTCATACGATAATGAGCAATATTAATAATATATGAGTTTGATGATTACAAAAGGCAAAATTATTCTTATTGTTCAAGTCAGGCTTGCCTTTTGTTTAGTTCGATTGTAATGCTTTTTTTAAAAGTAAGACTAATTGCGGTGACACCATGTGAAATTCTCAATTGAGTAGTAATTAAGTTCTGAAAAGAACTGGAGGTTACAACTTGACGTTTCGATCAGTATGCTCTGATCGTCCTCCTGAGGACTTTCACATGGTGTCACCACAATTAGTCTTACTTATCCTCTTAACCATGCAAAGCTACAATTTTTACCAATGCTTTTTTTTGTTCAATAGGAAATACACATAGGCTATTGTAAAGTCATGCACATCCTAAAAGCATTTATAATCTTATAAATTTATAATTTAGTGGGACAAAACATCATTCACGACATAAACTGTATTGGTTATGTGCTTCGTGCTCGCAATGTGAGTTTTTGAAAATTTCCCCCTTTTTTAAAGCAGACCGTAATCCATGCTTAAAAGGGCAGTATCATCACGATCAAAGCAGATTTTCAACAGGGCATGGAATTGGTGTCCGTGTTTAAGATGAACACAGTGACTGAAAATTACTGGCTCATTTATGCAGCAGCTACAGTAATAATGACCTTAGGCCCAAAAAAAAGTCTCCAGTTTCTGGTCACGTCTTCAAAATCGGAGTGGTGATGCGCTTTTTTTTTCGGCCATAATTTTTTTTTTGCCAACAGGGAAATACGTAATACATATATACGCAGGGACCAAATTTCCCATATACAAAGTATGGTGGCTAAGAGAGGCCTCCAAACGTTCATACCCCTATGTGAAAAAGTCGTTTAAAACACAGCACGGTAGAATTCCAATCGATCCAACAATTTTGGCTGCAATTGGACATCGTTTCATAGCACAAAAAAAAGAAAATTAAAAATGCTGACACGCAGGTCTGAGGAGACGCTCACGGAGACCAGAAACCGGAGACTTTTTTTATGGCCTTATCATGTCGGGTAATATAATCTGAAACTAGCACTCCGATTCCATGCCCTGTTGATTTTGACGATAGTGTCCCTTTAAGCTTATTTCACAGGTTATCAGCAAAATTCTGTCTCTTCTCACATGTATTTTGCATAACTAAGGATTCACCACTTACACGGCTAAGGCAAAAAAAGGCTTTGGTTTCTTGTCTCTGCACGCCTTGCCTCAGACCCACAAGTCAGCATTTTTAATTTTTGTTTGTTTGTTGTTGCTATGAAACAATGTCCAATTGTGGGTGTCGTAGCCGAGCGGGCTAGCCGAGCGGGCTAGCCGAGCGGGCTAGCCGAGCGGGCTAGCCGAGCGGGCTAGCCGAGCGGGCTAGCCGAGCGGGCTAGCCGAGCGGGCTAGCCGAGCGGGCTAGCCGAGCGGGCTAGCCGAGCGGGCTAGACGAGCGGGCTAGCCGAGCGGACTCAAGTTCTGGTGTTAGCAGCAGAATGTGGGTTCGAATCCTGGTCGTGACACTTGTGTCCTTGAGCAAGACACTTAACCATAATTGCTTATAGGGGCAGAGGCAGTTTAACAACTGCCTTGTTCTGGACTAGTTACCCTTCCCAGTCCTATTCGCACCGTGAAGAGGCTGGTTATTAACTTGTCTTGTTTCGGTGCGAGGGGCTGGTTTCTTCAGTGTGGAGTCGTTGTAACAACTCAATGAATTAGTAGCCCCCACCTTGGAGTGGTCATTGGCCTTGTGTGGGGCGATTTGCATTAAAAAAAATTAAATTTTTAATAAAAAAAAGCCAAAATTGCTAGATCGTTTGGAATTCTGCCATAATGTGCTTTAAACAACTTTTTCACATAGGGTATGAACGTTTGCCCGATTTGTGAGGCCTCTCTTAGCCACCATACTTTGTATATGGGAAATTCGGTACCTGTGCATACAATGTATCATGTATTTCCCTGTTGGCAAAAAAAACAGATGGCTGTAAAAAAAATTTAAAAAGCTGCGTCACCGCACCGATTTTGGAACCGACCGATGCAATAATATAATCTGGAGTTAAACTGTAATCTATTAAAAGTTTTTTCACACATGCACATATATATTCGATTTGTTGAGTCCACATAAATTATGCACAAAATGTTATCATTATCTTTGACAAGCTTGTCTGACAAGTATATGACATAAAACACAATAAAGGGGGCCACTTTGCATCCGTCACGTTAGCAGTTTTTCCAATGGTTGTTATTTATTTTTAAGTACCTGAAACCGACCAAAAAGTGTTTCAACATGTGAATGGGCATCCAGGCCCAGAATAAAACCTAGGGTTTGCCGACTGCAAATGATATCGTGCGGTTTCTAAGCACTGAAGATCCCCCCTCCCCCCCCCCATCGACTTTTATATAGATTGTCCATTTTGGGGAAAAACAAAGTAAATTTTTCTGGTCAGATTAGTATTGTGTCTGTAAATTTACCCACCAAAAATGTCCGTCCCCCCCCCCTCCCCACCTTTAAAACCTCACAGAAAAAGTGCTTTATAAATACTTAGACTGAAGTGAGGGTGGTTTTAGGAAGCTATTGTACTGTGGTCCTCAGAATGGCTACAGTGTAGGCCTATGTAATATTTAAAAAAAAAAAAAAAAAAATTAGATGTTTGTCTTCTGAGTTTAAACAACTCTGAGATTTCTAAGTATTTTAAAATTAGTTTGGAACTTGATTTATTTAGCTTTGGATATGTAGGACTTATTTTAGTATGGTGAACTGTAATTGGATTTGTTGGGGAGAGTTACGATCCCATAGGGAACCACTTAGTGGGAGTCTGGGGACATGACCCTCGTCATTAAAAGTAAGTCATACAGTCCGAATTTTAAAACCTAAGCCAAGCATGTGGAATTATTTTGATCAATGGTAGTTTGTGTATTAACCAAGCTAAATAATCATTGTTGGTTTTTTTTTTTAAAAGAGATAAATTTATAAGAAATATGTACAAAGACTGACTTAGTGTGAAAATTTTTGAAAATGTTGGAAAATTTATAAATCATATTTATAGAATCTTAGAATTTTACAGTGCAGTTGTTTTGATCATTGGATTATGATAAATCATTTTCCAACACCTTTTATATTTATCCATATTTTCGGCAAAACGAACAAACAATTTTAATTAGGCCTAATACATATCTGGTAAGACATGCAGTCATGTAATATTTCCTTCATTTCAAATTTGGGGAAACGATTGTAACAATATTGTAACTTCAAATAAATGTTATTTGTCATCAAAATATCTCAGGAAGAGCAAACTTAAAGAAGCAACAAAAAAACACAAAACCCAATCAAATTAAATTTGATATAAATATATGAGACACTATTGTTCACATATACCTCATTGTGCCTTTTTGCAATAAGAACGTGATGTATGAAAAGCTGAATATGATGGTGCCACGGCTGAAAATAAAAAGCTATTTATATCTCTGGAATTTCAATTTGTGAAGGTCTAGCCTGATTAATGATCGGGAAGGATTTAAATTCTGTTGGAAATTTTTTCTTTTCTTTTTTTAACCCAGTCATGTATTACTAATTTGAAAATATTAAGAATTCCTTCTTCCTGTTATTGTCAGTGGTTTCCTCATTGATGGATTACTACTGAGCTCTTACAGTGTCTATTTACAATGATAATTTGTCTCAGAAGACAGATTCATATTCTAATAACTGGTTTTGGAATTTTCACAATAACCACAGGTTCCGGTCTTGTATCTTTAGTCGGTGGTAGCCGTTGGTTTCATGCATTTTTTTATATAGAGGATCATAAAATTTGTCTTTTTTCAGATATATTCTTTTTTAAATTGGATTATTAAAATAATATGTATTGAGTATGAATACCATTATCAAATATCTTTATTAATATTGTTGAATATTAACCAGCCTTTGTACTTTACTGGGGATAATTTAAGGCAGGTATCCGGGTACCCGGATACCCGCCAGAAATTGTCACTACCTGGTTCCATTTTCAGGTCCAATTTCCAACGACTCCAATGACTTTTTAAAATTCCGACTGAACATTAAAGCCACACAAATGGAAGTCTCCGTTTTTTGTTAACAAAATGAAGAAAACTCTGATAAAGGCTTTAGAAATAGCATTTTGCCGACAACCTTTTGCAGACTTGCCGGCTTTTGTTTGACGTATCTGATTTGTTTTGAATTGAACTGCAGTCATGTCAGTATCACGAGTTGGTATTTGTGCCTATTGTTCACAGTTATTAGATTAGTGCGAGTGTGGGACACGTGAATTATTTTTGTATGTGTGTGGGGAATGGGGATGCTACGAGTCGTTTTTAATAAAGAGGTGGGAAATTATTAAAGTAAGCCCACATGACTGTAATAAAACGAGAGAAACTTCTTTGTATTGTTTTTTTTATACATTCAGGAGTATTTATGTGTTTTTACAGAACTGTTTACGGTTACCCGGGTATCCAAAGATTTCCAATTTCGAGTATCCAGTTCCCGATATAACCGAAAATGCACAGCTTTAAAAAAAATTCTTTTTCAGATGTTTTCTATTAAGAAAATAATTTGTTTATTTTTAAATTTTTTTAATGCATTGAATACAAATACCTTTATTAATACTGTCAAATAATTCTTTGTACTGTCCTGGGGAAAATATTGATTAGTTTTGTGATGTTATATCTTTTTATAGATTCTAGTCTTCTCAATCCTTAGGCCTATGTCTATAGACATATACTATTGCTGTATACTATTCACAGACCATTCAATTACAAGTAATGACTTTTTTCAGTGCCTTGTTCCATTGTACACACAAAATCTCATTTTAAATAGGACAGTGTAACTTGAGTATTTGTCATTTCTCAAATTTCTTAAATAATTAACGGAGGCCTAGCTGTAATATTTCACCAACATGTTGTTGTGATCAATGGGGTGGGGGGGGGGGGGTGCCCTTTACACCTTGTTGATTACCATCAATGTAGAAATGGGTATGTGAACAATTTGCATTGTCAGATTCTTTCAGGGGGTAACTAGAGGTCTCATGTATTTCGTAGAGAGCACTTTGGCAGCACATTGGGAGCCTATGAGCTATACTTTTCTTACGAAATTTTACTTGGGCACAGCATTGATTCAAAGAAAGTAAGCATACTTGTAAGAAGCAGGTCACCAACATTACCAATGTTGTACCTTCCTTTTAATGTATATCTTGATTCAAAGAAAGTAAGCATACTCATAGAAGCAGTTTTGCCAACATTACCAATGCTGTACCTTCCCTCTAATGTATATCTTGATTCAAAGAAAGTAAGCATACTCATAAAAGCAGTTTTGCCAACATTACCAATGCTGTACCTTCCCTTCAATGTATATCTTGATTCAAAGAAAGTAAGCATACTCATAGAAGCAGTTTCGCCAACATTACCAATGTTGTACCTTTCTTTTAAGGGTGTATCAACAGTGTTTTTACGCTATTTTAACAGCAATTTTTGGCAATTTCCTTTTTCATCAGAATATTGCCACAGATATTGCTAAAAATGCTTTAAAATTACACATTTCTCAAAATGATCACAAGAAGCATGGTCAGTTTACAGTATATATAGACTAAAATTAATTTATTGTGGGTCTTGTCATAAATTAATATTTTTGTTACTATTAAACCAAGCTTCTGACAACTATTTTGTAAAATATTTAATTTAAAGAATTTGTTTTCCTTTCTTTAAGGAAATTATCAATGTTTCAACCAAAACCAAACCTTTGGGAAATAACCTGTAAAAAATGGTCAATACATCTTTTAACAGGAAGTGAAATTATAACAACTCAATTACTGGTGAAATAACAAAACCAACAGGAATTCCAGGAAATATGAAATCCAATTATTTTTAAATACAAGAACATTGAACTGTCAACATTTTCCTCTTTATATAAATATTTTTGATACTTTGTTATTTATCACAAGAACATTAACACACTTGTTGTAAGTATTCAATATTTCAATCATTTTACTTCCTTGGCAAAACAACTTGAGACTTCTACCAAAACAACAAAGATAACATTTTTATTAAATGTATATAACTGATGGAGAAATATGATTTACTATGAACCACAGACTCTATATTCTACTAACACTGTTGACTAGAGGCAGATGATGCATCATTTTAACCGTGTGACTGATTGAGTTATTAAGATGTATTATTATTTATTTTTATTTCAGAATACAGTTTGATATATATATATATATAATATCTATCTATATATATATATATATATAAACGGGTAGCGAGCAAAGAAAAATTGGCTGATGCCGGACTCGAACCCGCGACCTCTCGATTACCGTACGAGCGCTCTACCAACTGAGCTAACCAGCCCCTATGTTGGTGGGCGGTCCACTTACGCCAATTATCTATTGCTCTATGGGGCCAGGTCAGAGGCCAAACCATATCTGCCGAGTAGCCAGGGATCAAGCCCCGGTCAGATGCAAACAACCCGGGTAACGGCAGTAGCGGGGATCACACAAACGGGACACAAGCCTTTTATGTGGTTGTACACAAAGTAGATTTATATGGAGAAACTGACCTGAAATATTATATAAATATATTATATATATAAATATATATATATATATATATATATATATATATATATATATATTTACTTGTAGTAAAACTAGTGGAACGCTGGTAGTTGTAACTCCGAGTTTCACGCGTTATGCGATCATCAGACAACTGTATATCTGGAGGGTGACCTTAGCTTTCGATCCAAACCGGATATATATAACTGATATCTTTTATAACTGATATAACTGATATCTTTTTAAATAACATAATGAAATTTTATGAATAAATTTCAATGTTATTTAAAGAGAAGGTATGATTTTTTAAATGTAGAGTCTTATTGTCATGAAAAAGCGTTCTCAATTTTAAAAGAAAACGTATGAAGCAACTGTTTATTAATGTGTTTTCCTTAAAATGAGAGCACCATAAACAGAATCATTGCTCAGGATGATTGGTACCTTGACCAACTTCAAGTTAGCTTTCAGATTAATAATTTTGAAATCAGGAATTACCAAAGTTGTACCTTGCCTTTCACCAAATGAAACATACAGGTATAAAATTGATTGTGGTTTGGAGTGTTTTAGTTTAGTTCATAATGACACTTATAGATCCCTATAGAACAGCGATAACAAGGTGTTTATGTGTATACTTAACCCTAACTCCCTAGACAACAAAGCCAGTTGGAGGATTTTGAAGGATTTTTATTGTTTTAATACAATGCCTAGGGAGTTAGGGTTAATGAAAATGTTTGACATCGTTATAAACTTGAAACCAATAAATTTTTATTTAAAGTTTTACCCTTTTGTCTTTCTAGAAATTACCAATGTTGTGTCTAGTATTTACCATCCCCCCCAAAAAAATTATAATAATAAAACTTTAAATTTGTTAATAGTCCAATTATTGTTATTTTTGTGTCCAGTAATTTTTACATATTTGCCTGTAAATTTGGTAAGGGCCCCTTTCGTCAATTTGTATGCATCTGGTAATTTTTACATTTCAGCTTGTAATAAATTAAATGTACTAATAGTCCCATTTAAAAAAAAAATTTTAAACTTTTTTCATATTGTACGTGTTTTATTATTGGGGGCTCTATAATTGCTTTTTTTTATTATTATTATAATTTATTAGAGATGGTTTAATTAAGTGTTTTCATCTGATCCCTAAATGCATCCATAATGGTATGGATGCACTGTTGGTTGTCAATGGCTTAATTACTAAGCACACACAACCTTGTTTGTCCACAATCGAATTCTCATTATGACTGCCTGTCTAAATACTCTGTTGGGCTGTTGTTCAATGCTGAACAAACTAGATGAAATAACGCCTGAACAAAATATGCTAAAAGCATTGGATCTGTAAGGAAGGAAGTCATCCTTGTGTGGGGCTTCGTGTCTGTCTCTCAGTAAACAGTCTGTTGCTATGTGAAGAGATATCATTGAGAGAGGGTTAATTAAAGCACTAGCTTTGATATTTGATGTGACACTTTAGTGTCAACAAAATCAAGTTAATCATTTGCACAAATCTGCTTTATTGATTTAGAATATTGTATGATATGTAATGGATATATCTGGTGTTGAAAAATAGATATGAAATAGATAAGTATGCTCTATGTTTAATATTTTTCTCTCATATTTCATGGATGGATGGTTTCTGTCTTAAGGCAAAAAAAGTCTGGTTTCTGGTTATAGGGTGGCTTCAAAATCGGTTTTTGGGGGTGGTTTTTTTTTGGTAATTCTTTTTTTTTTTTGGTCAACTAGTGAAACACATGATACGCGCTTATTGGAGCGAGACCAAATTTCTCATATACAAAGTATGGTGGCTAAGAGAGGCCTCACAAATTGGGCAAACATTTATATCCCTATGTGAAAAAGTCATTTAAAACACAGCAGAATTCCAATCGATCCAGCAATTTTGGCTGCAATTGGACATTGTTTCATAGCCAAAAAACAAGGAATTAAAAATGCTGACACACAAGTCTGAGGCGACACTCATGGAGACCAGAAACCTGAGATTTTTTATTTATTTATTTTTTGGGGGTGGGCCTAATATGTAAACCCTATAAATGTGATAATTCAATAAGCTGATGAGACTTAAAACATTTTTTGGTTGTTTGTTCACATGATAAATGTTTTACATGTTCACCTGTTTATTTGTATGTTTGTTTGTTTGTGAATCTGTTTGGTAGTTCGTTCATCAGTTTGTTGTTTGTTTGTGAATCTTCTTGTTTGTCTGTTTATCTGGTTTGTAAGTGTTTGCTTTTATCTTTTTGTATTTCTTGTGTTTGTGTAGGCTTTGAGGCTTTGCATAATAATAATAATAATAATAATGTATAGATTTATATAGCGCACGTATCCACCAACTAAGTGGCGCTCAAGGCGCATTATATTATTATCCCTGCTCATAAGGCTCATAAGGCTCATAAATCATTCCTGAAACCATCTCAGCTCCCTGGGGAGAATACAGCTCAATTGCTGCCATTTCTAGCGCATAGAGAGCAAACCATCTCTGCCTTCACAGGTACCCATTTAACCCCTGGGTGGAGAGAAGCAATTATGGTTAAGTGTCTTGCTCAAGGACACAGGTGTCACGGCTGGGGCTCGAACCCACACTCTGCTGCTGGCAACACCAGAACTTGAGTTCAGTGCGCTAGACCGCTCGGCCACGACAATCCACTTTACGTGCATTATACAACACACGGGACCTACGGCTTTACGTCCCATCCGAAGGACGAAGCAATTATGGTTAAGTACCTTGCTCAAGGATACAAGTGTCACGACCGGGGCTCGAACCCACACCCTGCTGCTGGCAACACCAGAACTTGAGTTCGGTGCGCTAGTGGGGATAGATGTTCTTGAGTTCTTTTGGGTACACCATGTAATGATCTCTTCTTTTTTTTGGAAAAAGTGATGGCTCTGAAAAGAGCCGGTTCGTTTGTTGTGTTTGTTTGTCTTTTGGGTTGTTATTTCATCGTTTGTAATTTGAAAGGTTTTTGTGTTGATTGTTTTGTTATAAAGATATTTTTTATTTGATCATTGAGTTTATTGGTCAGTTGTTAATTTACTTATTTTTTTATATATTTGCTTAATTTTTGTTTTGTGTTTGTTTCTTTGTTGGAAATTTATTGTTTCATTTTGGAAATTTAGTGTTTCAATGGTTTTTTTTCTTGTTTTTAAAATGAAATTATTATGTTATCATTCCTTTTAATAGAAACATTCCTTTATATTCTAATCAATAAATACTCCTTTTCTCTCTCTGTATACCTTCAGATTTAATACTAACGTCTCCCCAAGATGATGAGTATGCGTTCCAAACAGCAGCGCCCGTCACAGATGACAGGGTCCCGCTATGATCGCATGGCTACACCAGGTCACGTCAGCATGAGTTCAGGGGTTAATTGGGCAGATTTTGTTGAGGAACGGGTAATGTCACTTTCTGTTTTTTAAAGAATAGCAATAAAGTAGTGTAGGTGTGCGCAAGTAATTCTCTTGTGAGTTACTTGGAGTTCTGAACGAACTCAAAATTATTTTTCAGAAGTACCCATGCATTTTAACTCGAGATTACTTTTGCATGATGTCACTGCAAACCTACTATTTTTAATTATACCATGTTATAGTCTTACTTAAAACAATTGCAATGCTTAAGGCTAGAAAGAAAGTTTCAAAATGGAGTCATTTGACCTACCACCATTGAAGAATTAGCCAATAGCCATGCCCCTAAGACAACCCAAATGTGATGTTTTGCACATTTTTTTTTGCATGTCTGAGTTTTTGGACGTTCCGTGTTTTGATTCAACATGGTTATATTTAGGATTTGAAGCATTGCGTGTTGAAGGAATAGTAGGAGTCAGGTTTGCGGTAGCATCATGTTTTTTTTTATCTAGAGTTGTAAATAAAGTTGGTTTAGGGAAGAACCGGTGGTGAGACATTTGTGACCCACTCGGGCAAAACCCAAAACTTCTCGGCATTTACCATAATGCGTAACAGCCATGAAAAGGTCAAAAACTGACCCGAGGGACCAGTTTTCATGTCACCATATAGAGCATTTTCTCTAGATTTTGATGGAAAAAGAAAAATCCTGAAACGTTATTGGGAACATTGTTAATTTTCACGATAAATTTGGGAGGTCACTTTTGAAAATTGGGTCTAAGTTTAGGGTTTTGCCAGAGCCAGTCACATTTCGATCAGCATGCTCTGATTAGTCCTATGATGGGTACCCGGCTACCCAGGTACCCAGGTACCCAACTACCCAACTGTCTAGTTCAATACCCGTTTCCTTTTTACCAGTTTGGGTACCCGAAACCCACTTTTTAAAATTTGAGAAACCAAATGCCAGGTAATGAAGAAATGGAAATGATGGCTACTGTCTTGTTCTGCATTAGGCATATACATTGCGTGAGGAATTATTTTTTTAAGGGTACCAGGCAACCAGACCATTACCCCTGGATGAACAGCTCTAGTACTGATTAATGATTTTTTATTTATTTACTTCGACATTTCTGTCACGAGTTGTGGAAAAGGTTTCATAACCCATATAAGAATTAAATCGCTTAAAATATTAAAATGATCAGAGCCATTCTGCCGTGAATCCACTGCATAAGTTGAATAACTAGCGACACACAGTAGATGTTTTTATTCGTGTTTGTACTTCTTCACGGTGGCATATTTGGCAACATTAGTAACGCACATTTGAACTGCCAAAAGTGCAAGTTCATGAAGCGAAATTCCTAAATCGTCTCTCCATGCAATACCCAGCAGCTCTTATGCCATATGCCTGTTGGAGTGGTCCCCACTCATTACCAGTCATGGCATTAGTTGATTTATCAACTCTTAAATTGACAGAATGAATGATGCCTGTATGTGCTCTCCAAAAATTAATTTAATCTGCTACAGCAGGCATGTCTGAAATTTCTATTTAAAAAAAAAAAAACGTAAATAAGTGATTAATTAACCGAGTTTAACATCATGCTGAGGGTTTGAGAAAGTGCACTGTATCGATGTTCTTCACGAAGAAAATAAACCAGATTGTGATTATTGTGAACATTGAATTAGAGGTTTATTATTTTAGAGTAAATTATTAGTTCTGAGATAAATTGTGGAGTTTTGTTTGAGTTGAGTGACATTTTGTCAAGTACGCTCAGATCAGAGTTAAAATTTAAACCTGGCCTTCAAAGATCATTATCCCTTAACAAAATGACCATATTGTAAATTATGCAAACCAACCCTTTTAGAAGGTCCTTTGTTGTCCTGGTAATAAAATATGTGGAACCTTAGGTGAATTATAAATTATGAATTAGAGTAAAGAAATAACTTAATTATCTTCATCATCATTAGGGTAATATGTGAGCATTGCTATGGAACGTATAATATGTAATCACCAGTCTACCCTCGATCTATGAGTCTATATACATGTATTTTTATTGTAACTGTTATAAAAAAGGGGTTCTAAGCAAATATGAATAATTGTCCTTTCTCCATTTTTAGAAATTTTATATCATAAGGAAACTAAAGAATGTTATTGAGTTCTTTCGGGTACACCTTGTATTAATCTCTTCTTGGAAGAAGTGATGGCTCTGAGAAGAGCCGGTTGGTTTTTTCTCAACGTCATCTAGCCATCATCAGTCTCCTGATAGCGGCTAGAGGAGACTAGTCAAAACGTTGAAAATAAACCAACCGGCTCTTTTCTGAGCCATCACTTCTTCCAAGAAGAGATCATTACATGGTGTACCCGAAAGAACTCAATAATATCTATCTCCACCATGCAAAGCTTCAAATCCTACATGTAACTAATTTATAAAGAACACAAGTTTAATTATCTCAACCCAAGGTAAAATTTTGTTAAAGAAATTTTGTCCATAACCCTTTTTTCTCAAATTAGGAGAGAGTAATGTACACTTGGGTAAAACAAATAGCCTCAGTTACATTTACACTTTATTCACACAATTTTTGGCCAATACTAGGGTGATATTTTTGAGGAGTGATTTTGCAATTTTTAAAAATAAGAGAACCATTTGCCCCCTACTTACATGTTCATAATTATGTATATGTACTTCAGGCTTGTTTGAATTGAGACTAAAAGGGTTTGGAGAAAAATTTCTTTTAAAAATATTTTACCTTTTTTTAAAACTTAATATGTTGCATAGTTTCCTTTTGAAAAAAGAGGAAAGATCCATTATTAATATTTACTTAAAGGGAATGAATACTATTAAAGGGACAATATCGTCACTATCAACAGGGCATGGAATTATAGTGCTAGTTTTAGATTAACTCGGTGACTGACAAAAATACCCCACATGATAAGGTCATATTACCATTGCCGCTGCATAAATTAGCCAGTAATTGTCAGTCACTGTGTTCATCTTATACTAAGACACCGATTCCATGCCCTGTGGAAAGTCTGCTCTGATTGTGACGATATTGTCCCTTTAATAATAACAACCAACAAATTAAACTGAATTAATTATAATCTATAAGCTTACTTGGTATGGTAATGATACCAATTATACTGAGAAGTATTTATTTATCTGACCATGGAGGTACCTCCATGATCTGACATGTTGTCATTTTGGAGGAAACTTTGGATTCTCCTGAGGACGATCAGAGCATACTGATTGAAACGTCGAGTTGTAACCTCCAGTTCTTTTCAGAACTAATTACTACTCAATAGAGAATTTCACATGGTGTCACCGCAATTAGTCTTACTTATCCTCTTCACCATGCAAAGTTTTACAAAACATAAAAAGTATGTAGAAGAAAACTTCAAATCTGAAACCTGTTGGTAATGTATTTCCACATTGATCTATATGATCCTAGGTAATGGATTACGTGACAATTAGAATCTCTACTCTATACAGGATCATAAAGGTACTAACCAGTTGCCAGCCATTGGAAGCAGCAGTCTCAACCACAGTTTCAGGAAGCGAACGCCGCTATCAACGGCAGATTTTGGTGAGTTATCTTTTTTAGTCAGGATGGAAAGAATCACTCTCCTTAGAATTAGTGAACACATGCAAAAACTACACCTCACCTGCCCAACCCCGAGGAGAGCCCCTGCCCAACCCCAAGGAGAGCCCCTGCTCCACCCTGCAAGCATGATGAAAAAATATATGTGATAAAGTTATTTCAAGCATACATGTACATGGGAATTTGTAATTTGTACGATTGTTTAAACCATCCCCAAAATCAAACAGATGCCAACATTTTCATCACCCCCCCCCCCCTTCCCCCGCCTCAAACATGTATTAACAGGATTTGACTGTTACTGCATTGGTCAATTCACTCAAACTATTACGGCTAAATTCAGATGTAAATGGATTAGAATTTTGTTGCCCGTTGTTATTTCTCATCCGATTATCACTTGGCACGAGTGACAGATAATCATTCCTCATTGGATTATCACCAGGTACCAGTGAGAGATTATTATTCCTTATCCAATTATCACCTGCAGGTACCAGTGACAGATACACTATTCTTCCTGAGATCGATGGGATTGACATTGATAAAGAGCTACGTGAATCCCTCAGTACTCCGCTCAAAGATGTCAGTCGTCAGCGTCTTCGCGCCATCCGAATCAGCTTCAGGCGTCTCAGCAACACGGACAATCGCATCTCATCAAAGGACGTCCTCGTCGTACTCGGTGAACACAATGTCAAGATATCAAATCGGACATACCAGATGATTATTCGGAAGTTTGAGACAGACCAGGGTGTGGATTATGAAGGACTTTGGAAGTACATGGCAGAAGCCCAGTCAAAGACAGGTGAGTCTGATGACCAATGGTAGGGCATAGCAACATGATCTGACCAATGGTAGAGTATAGCAACATGATCTGACCAATGGAAGGGCATAGAAATATGATCTGACCAATGGTAGGGCATAGATGATCTGACCAATGGTGAAGAAAGCAATATGATCTCACCAATGGAAGGGCACAGAAATGTGATCTGACCAATGGTAGGGCATAGAAACCTTCAGATAATGGATGTTAAGCCGTAGGTCCTATGTACTAGGTACAGTGCACATAAAAGAACCCAGAGCACTTATCGTGAAAGAGCCCTGTGTTTCTCATTCACTTAGCAGTCCTTTACATATAAATAAATAAATCTCCATCCTGTTATTGGCATGTGTGCTGTTGGATGATGTATGAAATACTTTTTTTTTTAAATTAACCTTAACCCTCCCAAATCCTCCAAAATCCTCTTTGCCAAAGTGAAGGATTGAGGTTATATGTTACATGCTCTTTGCTAAAGTGAAGGATTTTGGAGGATTGAGGTTATTAGGCATACTTGCCTTTCCATGGTACATGTACATCCATGTTTGTTGTAGTGATTGCAAGGTCAGTGCTTGGGTCAGTGGACACTGTTTATTGCTCCATGCATGCAGGGAGGGTCCGTGGCCATGTACATGTATCACAGATTAGAAACACATGTGTGCCTACATGTCATGTGCTTGCTTTACTACTGAAGGATTTTGGAGGATTCAGGTTATGTGTAAGCAAATGGGCCTAGGGAGTTAGGGTTAATAAATGAATTAACTTTTATCAAAACCGTTCAGAGCTTAAAAGGTCTCTCTTTTGTTTTTAAGGTCGAGACAGCATACAAGCTATTAATCAGAACAAACAGACAATCTCCCAGCCGTTACAACAGCTAGATGCAGAGGATATTACCTTGGTTGCTAGTATCAGTAAGGCTTTGAAATCAAGTAATGAATACGACATAGATGAAATGAGATCTGTGTGTCAGATGAGGGATATCTCCCGACATGGATTACTACCAAGGAAGATGGTAAGTGGTCTGAGGAAGGTTTGAGCTAAAAATGTGTTATTCTCTCTTTTGAGTTGTAAAATGTGTTTTAGAAGAATCAGTGGTTTGTAACTCGATATCCAATCATTGTGCTCCGATCGTCGTTAGTGTGTTTTATCAGTGCTGTAATTTTCATTGTTTCAAAACAAAAAATTACTTCAAAATTAAACATTTGACGTCATCAGTATTACCCTAAAAATCTTTGAAGTACACAATTGTTGATTTATATATAATATATTCTTATTCAAATCTATGGCATAAATTCAAAGCGAAATTTAGTACTAAAAATATGAATAACTATTCACTTTTTTTAATAGTTTCGTCGGATCTGCTTAGATCAGCATATTCCACTGGGTGCTACTTTGTTGAGGACTATGCTGAAGAGATGTGATGATGAAAAGAATGGCTTGATCAGGTAAATCAATCAGTATTAATCTTCCTGTTTATCAATGTAGTCCTTGTCTTGTAAAAGTCTCTGCAGTCGATGTTTATCAATAGTTTAGGACACAAAAGCTTCTGCTTCACCTGAGTCTTAATATTGTCTTATATAATTATAAAATTTTGTCTTCAATCTGTTTCATTGTATTAAGTGTTACTATTTAATTCTTGATCTAACTTGTTTAATTTGTAACTTACAGCAATTTGATATAAATGCTGTATACACAGCATTGAAATAAATGTGATTTGAAAACCAACAAAATGAAATTGAAATTGATTTGAAATTGACTTGATAATTGAATCTACTGGAATATTATCCTTGATATAGTATTGCTTGTATCTCATAATAAGATCATTACACAACCTACGATCTATCTACAATCTGACTGCGACTGTCATAATTGGGTCCCTCCAAGAACATATGACTAACCAAGTTTACTGCTGTTATTTTTTTTATGTAAGGGAGGAGGGCCAAAGTCATGGTACAGCCAAGCCTTTGGGAAGCCTGGCCAGGCCTAGGCTACCTGGCCTCCTAATTGTCTTTTGTGAGTCCTAATCCTGTAACAATACAGTACCTGCCAATCAACATAACCTGGGCTTCTGGAGGGCCAAGCCCAGGCAAGCAGAGCTCATTATATAGGCTAGTAGGCAGGGGAAAAGCCTGGGCCTGGCCGGGCTTCTCAAAGGCTTGGCTGTACCATGACTTTGGCCCTTGTCCCTAATTTTATTCAGATATCTTGAGCAAACCCCTTAACCCCAGAGGGTTACATCTTGATATGAATTCAATAATAATAACTAGAGGTTAAGCTTTTGATGAAAACGTTGACATGGGTTTCAGATGTATTGATAATATTGGGCACTGATGTCCCAAGTTCTTTATTAGTGTTAAGAAAATTATGATATATTGAAATAAGCTGAAAATGCGCATTAATTGTAGTCATTGTATACAAAAGTTGCATTGTGTGTTCCTTAGGCGTCCAAGTAGTACTAACTAGTCCAAACGTAATTTTAGGCAAGACCTGATCGACAGGACAGGTGGATGAGACTGTGAGTGGGAGTTTTTTGGGACAGTTGGTGGCAGGAGACTGATGAGGTGTTTGTTATTGTTCGAAATTGACATTATTGTTTGCAGTATTATCTGTACAAATATTACTACAATAGTACAAAATTACAATGAAGTGTTCGATGAAAACGAACACAGGGGTTTCGGCTACATGTATATTGATAATTATTGGGACACTGAGTTCTTTGTTTAGTATTTACGATATATTGAAATAAACTTAAAACGCATGAACTGTAATCATTGCACGTACAAATTTCATTGTTTGTCCCCAAGACATTTGAGACAATTTGTATGTGGATAAATGCAAAGGATGTAACGAATCAAGTTAATGCCCTTCCATTAAATGTGTGCAAAGATTCTCAAACGATTCAAACATACGAAAACAAAGAACATCGTATTGTAGAATCAACCCATGTGTACAAACCCTGTAGCTTGCGCTATGTACAAACACTACGTCATCACGTACAATCATACCGATGTGTACAGTCCCTATAAAAATTTTCCCTTACTGCAAAACCACCACCGACAAGAGTTGAATGACAACAGAACGTGCACTATTTTTTATTATTATCTTGATAAAGGGTTTTGTGTAGGATGAGAAAGGATGGTACCACATTCTACCCATAGTTGGTAAATTCGAGCAAAAAATTTTAAAGTTTATATTGACTACATCATAATCTTCGCAGATTAAAATGTTAATGAAATAATATTTACTGACATAATGATGACGTAATTAGTTTTAGAAACTAAGTCACATTATGGGCTTTCATATGGTGCATGTTTTGTATTTATGCGAAAATGCCAAGTGCTTATATGACAGCTCGTACTTTGTCGTACATGTAGGTCGAGTTTCACAAAGGTGGAGATGTCTTAACCCCCCGCAGGGTCACACTATTTGTTAAGGTCAACTTGTCCATTCTCGCCAATCTATACGTCCCACAGATTAGACTAAAATGTTAATAAAATAATATTTACTGACGTAATGATGAGGTTATTGGTTCTACAAACTGAGTCACATTAAACTTTCATGCTGCATGTTTTGTATTTATGTGAAAATGCGAAGTATGACAACTCGTGGGTCGAGTTTTGCGTAGGTCGAGTTGTCACAAGGCTCGAATGCTGTTGTGGATCCTAGTTGTTCGTGTCGAGTTGTCACAAGAGTCGAGACGTCACCTAAAATGATATTTACTGACGTTATGATGACGTACTTTGTTTTTGACACTAATTCACATTACAGGCTTTCATATGGTGCATGTTTTGTATTGATGTGACGATGCTCAGTATGACATCATCCATCGACAACTTTCACGTGTTAAACCTATGGGGTTTTGGCAGAAACAAAAAGAAAAATAATCGAAAACAATAGGCTTTCGGCGACCAGGCCAAAACCCTAATAATTGTCTCATAGGAAGGAGAGATGTCAGAAAGCATACTCAGATGTTTTGATTTTACTTTCAATGCATATGGAAAAAAAATATTTAGCAACAAATGACAAGTTATCTATTGAGTTCATTAGATAAATTAGTCTTTTACACCTAGTTAAAACTCAAAGTATTTATTCGTTATTCATAGTTGCCTATTCAGTGGTAAATATTTAACAGTTTAAAAGCGACTGGTCAGCGACGAGTCATTTAAGACATGGCATCTGATTGGGATAGCCAAATCTTGGTCTTCAAAAAATCATTTTGCACAGTAAATGTCAAAATTCGGCATTCAACAATTTAAAAAAAAAGTTATCTAGAACATGGGAAACATATACTGTTTTGATTTAACATTTGTTTCTACAAACAAAAAGGAATTTTTATGTTCGTGAATCTGAAATGAATGATTAGAATATAATGGGGTTAGATTGATTCAAATTGATTGACATATATCAAAGGATTAAAGTAAAACTGACATTGGCTTAAGTTGTCAGACTCTTGACCAAAAAACTTTCAATCCATGGATGCATTATTATACAAAAAAAACTTTCATTATTATTATTATTTTTCTCTGCACAGCTGGCCAGAATTTTTAATGCTTCTTGAAAAAGGTGCAAACTTAAACCCTGAACCGAATAAGACTCCGACCAAAAAATCTTCGTCATCCGTTTACAAGCAGCAACTGAGTCAAAAGAAACCCCCGAGTCCGAAATCATTGTTACATCTCCCGTCAAATGATACCAAGTCCAAAGAAAGCAAAGACACAGGAAGACCTGGTGGCAAGCCAAGACCCAAATCGTCCAGTGTGCCTACCCAGGACACTAAACCAAAAGATAGTAGAGATAATTCAGATGTTAAAACAACTGATAAACAAGTAACAAGTAAATCTACAGAGGCAACCACACAGGCAGTGAAACTCAAAGAGGGTAAGGACTTGTTGAAAGCAGCAGACAGGACAAAAGTCAAGCAGTCAGATTCTTCAGGACCAAAGGTGAAATCTAAGGACCAGAAGGACAGTGGGAAACCAAAGGTAGCTGAGGAGATAAAGAAGGATGAAGGTATGTTCAAGAAATTTTAATTAAATTGTTGGGAATAAAAAAAATTGTGAGAGAAGTTGTACAGTCAAATCAATATTTTGCCAAAAGAAACACTTTCTTGGACAAAGAATTGAAATTGTAAAGCATATATCTGTTTATATTATTGTGATAAAATATTTGGCTTTTATTTATTTTTACTCAGATACTTTATCAGTCAAAAGCCTGCCCACTCAAAGGAAGGGTAAAGTTATATCATGGAACAATCCAATCACTGTTCCACTTAAAACTGACCAATCACCAGCCAGCGCTGAACAAGATCAAAGTTCAAATGCAAATGAGGGTGAGGTGTGCAAGCCACCCCTGCTATTAGATAAGGTTGAGAATGTTGACCACTTTGATGCCGCAAACAAATCTGAAATTGATGATCCCAAGTCTATACGATCAGATGCATCTCTTGAGTTTGATAAGGACCATGTTGCTCAGCAACCAAGTGAAGACATCAACAATGATTCCTATATAGATGCAACTGAAGAGGAATACCTCAAGAAAGCTCAGGAGAAGATCAACCGCATAGGATCTGAGATAACCTTAAATGAACCCAGTTCGGATAACTCAAGTGCAAAGTCTGATCCAAGGGAAGATGTTAATTCCACTGTTAATCCAGATATTGATGATAATCCTAAAACTCATGAAGATGATGAGATTAGCTTAACACCATCCGAGAAATTGAACAATACTCCAGCAGATATTACTAACCTGATTGAACCGAACACAGATGATCTGGACAATGACATACACAGTCATGAAGGATCAGAGACAAGCTCGGTCTTAGACAAAGAAGACGT